>CM062296.1:584540644-584898905 GCA_031216915.1 Pictodentalium vernedei
CGGAAATTCCAAATAGGCGGGGTTATATTAAGTTTTGACAGATGACGTGATTATCCAAAAATAGTCCGTCAACAATTTCCATTCAACACATGTGAGCGGAACGGATTTTCATTTTCTGTACGGTTTAGTGTTGCTGTAGATAGGGATTGCATAGCACAGGCGTGTCATAAAATTAAAGTCCAATGTCTAAATTGAAACACACAATCACTGAAAATAATCTTGATGCAACAATTTGTTGTGTTAAAGTGACATAGACGATGCGGTTTGAATACGCACATTGATCTCAGTGCAGTCAAAATTAATTTTTGTTTTACATCGTGGCTCAAAACCCACTAGGTCAAAATTGTAAACTCAACAGAAAATTGTACCTTATTACACCATCCCATCTCAGGCAATGAGCACATCGCATCCAGTATGTAACGTAACGGCATCCTGTCTTTGTTTACTTTAATTTGATTTCATTAAATTTTATTTGGTTTTCAGTTGATACACCGACGTGCCATAATATCCTGACGTATAATGGTAACACTGTTTTGATCTTCTTGGGTTGTTCGTGCAATATTACTTGGATTGAGTTGCATTTATTTGTTGAACCATAATGCTGCCATTGGACTTCAATTGCGTCTTAACTAAAATCCAATATCTCGAAGAAACTCAGATCAGATCAATTTGAGAAGTGCCTCCAGGTCATGAAATCAGTACCTTTATGCTTTGACTCTTCCAGCCCAATATTAGAGCTCAAAAATGAACATGAAACATGGGTCCAAGTCTGCTAAACATTAGCCAAATAGTAAATGTGATCTTATTTGAAAAGCTTCATCTTTGTGAAGCTTTTTTCACCAGTCCAATGTAGCCAACAGAATATTTTTGAAGGATTTTCATTCCCTCCGAGTTCAAGCGTGCAATTCATCTCCGTAGGATATAAGAATTGTGTCTCATGTGTAATGTGTCCGTGTAACGCCCTACTCTATATTTGAAAGTTGAACCCCAAGTGCAGATGTATACAATCGATGGATGAATTAATTCACAATCCTAATAGCAATGAAAGATTACAGAAGATGTGATTTTGTCTGATATTTGGCAGTTAATTAATTGATTAAACACTTGCATGTTGCTGGCAGATATTCCTGCTGGGACACAAAATCTCATGTCACTGGAATTAGTTAATTTGGGCACATTTAACCAAATTCCCTTCCTCTAAATTAAATGGACTTTTTCAACGACATCGTGAGTTAAATTAAGATGAATTGTTCATCAAATCTAGTCATGGATGCTGTTAAGCAGCCATGACTAGATTAGCAGAAAAATATTTTGAAAATACCCAGTGGATTAAGAGTTAATTCAGAACTTGTGTTGTGGTCTTGGGAGTTCTCCTAACCCTATGTAGTTCTAGGGTATTACATGTGAGATCCACTTCTGGATTCTGAGTACTCAAGTTCCCACTGAATATTCGAACATATAAATTTTAACAATCAGCCACATATCCCTGGAACTCAAAAAAACTGAAAGCTATGCAGAATTTTCGGTTATGTTTACCACTGAATGTTAATGCTTTGTGGGGCGCAAGTGTGCATTGAACATCTTATTGGCTTTCACAGACTTTCAAGACGATTCTCTAATCATCTTTTGGTTTACATATCAAAGCGCATATTCTACGAAGGTGGTATCTGTCTTGAGATGACATACTGAAAGATGCGATACCCATGATACTGGATAAATAATTGCAGGATATCACCCCCGTTCCTGTTGGTCCAGTAACTTACAGGCAGAACATTTCTAGTAAACTTTTCCCAGGAAGATGTGTTATGTGTTGATTTGGTTTTTTGAACAAGAATTTAAAACAATACTTAAGATTTATCCAATCTTTATTTTTTACAGAAAGCCACAGATTTTGCGACCGAGTTCAAGATGCATACACTATACGATGTTGTCCTCAGGTAATTAGTCAACAGTAGCGCTTCTTGTAAGTGCATTGACGTTTTAGTGGTAGAAGTATGCCATCATTTTACTGATTGAATTTTTATTTGGATAGTGACATGGGAGAACAAGCAGAAAGGATGCTAAGAGATTAATAAATCTTCAACCTCATACGTGGTTCTGTGTCGGTGGAGCAGGTAGGTCTGTGGAATAGCATTTCGAAAGGTAGTATTTTAAAGTAGTCTGTTCCACAATACATTGTTCTTCCAATCAATACCAAACTATCAGAGGTTACGTAACACTTACTGGTATTGGGACCCTTACAGTTGTAATTAATGCTCCTAAAATAGTTCGTTAGATATGCAATATAAAGTTGACCATGTACATGCTTTAATTTGGATAATTACAACACTTTCAATACACATTGCTGATGTTGTGTACCTATGTTTACAAATGCAATGGGTCTGCAATATCTCTCCGTTCTACTGACAGTATTGATCTATTGTCTCTCAATCAGGATTAATCTCTCGAGCTATCAGCAACTGACATTTGGCAAACAAAAGATAAAAAGTTGCATTCTGCATATAGATGTCTTTAAAACATATTCTATCCCTTGCTGTTGAAGTCAGTGGGGATATTGAACATCCATCCATCCATCCATCCATCCATCCATCCATCCATCCATCCATCCATCTCCATCCATCCATCCATCCATCCATCCATCCATCCATCCATCCATCCATCCATCCATCCATCTTCCATCCATCCATCCATCCATCCATCCATCCATCCATCCATCCATCCATCCATCCATCCATCCATCCATCCATCCATCCATCCAGCCAGCCAGCCAGCCAGCCAGCCAGCCAGCCAGCCAGCCAGCCAGCCAACCAGTTTCTCCATTACGAAACTCTGTCCACTTACCTCTTTTATATATATCCATCATTACCACTGGCTCTGACTAGCTACCTCTAACACAGTCAATTATCAGGCGAAATGCTTAATTGTGCACCCCCTGCTAAAAAGGTGAAGAAAAACAATCCTGTATGGTGCTTCATTGATAAGTATCTAAGCATGAGAAGAGGTCAAGGAAGTACCGTCCTTCCAATCCTGACTCCATACTTTTTGGCTTAATGTAAAAAGTTGTTTACTTACTCTCGTCTGATTTAAATGCTCTTGGAGGTTTGCAAGTTCCAATAAAAACATGGAAAAACATTTTGGAAGCAAATAATGGATTCGCTTGGATAAGGACAGAGCTACAAAAACTTTAACGTTTTGAGACTGTGTCGTTATTTTGTGTGCCATAGTCCATGTGTTTTGTAAATATTGGCTGAGATTTATAAACAAAGTCTAACAAAAGTTTAAGATAGACTGACATCGAATGCTGACTTAGCGAGGTCTACGATTTAAATAGTATTCACAACAGCTGTCTAACGCTAGATAATATCGAAGCTCAGAGGTAGCAAAGCAGTTTTAGACTAAAATCCTAAACAAGCTTGGGGGCATGTCAAAGTGAAAGTCTAACTTTATGTACGAATTTTTATTGCACCTTTACTGTGATATTTGCAACACAGAGAGGCAAATGGGTGCCCTGCAAGTTTGGGAAATTGACGAAATGGAGCGGGAAGAGGATGTCGTAGGAGATTCCGGCTGACGAAACGGACGACTGCAGGTCTCATATCCGATCACGCTGCGCCAGTTATCATTCAGGTTGTGCGTGTCTTGCTATCGGATCATTTCAGGTAGTTAATGGTGACTTACATGGATTGTCGCAACCGACAATCAACCGCATTGTTGCGGACGTTATCCAGGCTATTTGTTGGGGGTAAAGTCATCTTATACCTTTTCCCAGGACACGAGCAGCGATCCGCAGCTGTTTGGATAGAATGGAAAGGATGGCAGAGAGATCCCTGGAATTTTGCAGTGCTTTCATACGACGCATATACCCAAATCAAACTCAGGCGGACCACGTGCAGTGCGTTTTATGAATCGGAAATGGAGGGGGGGGGGAAGCCTGAATTGTTAAATGGTCTGTGGTCACAAACTACGATTCATCGATACTGTTGTAGGTGGTACGGGTATGGTCATGACTCCAGAATCTTCCGGAAATTGAAGTTCGGACACGACATTTGTACGGAGGTCTCAAAGGTATGGGCATTATTATTGCTGATTCGGGCTACCAGTGCACCAGATACATACTAACACCTTTCAGGGACGTTAGAACAGAATCGGAACGCAAATACAGCAAGTCACTAAAATCGACAAGAAGCATGATATAACGTGCTTTCGGAGTATATGAGAAACGTTTTGCCTGTGTTGCTCTCGGTAGCAATTACTCTAACGCGTGAGTAACTTATCGAAAATAAATATCTCATTAATGATACCCTTAACTGACGATATGCCCTTTTCCCCTCTCGTCCCCATCTGGTTGTCCTTTAACTGTTTGCAATGAATCGATTTTAATTAAACTTCGCAGAAATACTATTTAATGACGTAAGAGGAAAATAAGGTCATTTGATGTAGGTTAACACCACTAGGAATGAACATCTCCAGGTACAGGTATTTGATATAAGTCGCAGAAACAGACGCATCGCGGTCTTTCCGCACTGAAGGAAACAGGGAAGATTGAGGAGGAGGAGGAGGTTTAAATCGATGTATTATTATTACTATTATTATATAGATAATGCGGCAATTTCATGTCCGTCCTTAAACTCGAAGGCAAATAAACCGATGTTAATGAAAGAGGGCAGAAATACTCCTTATGAATGCAAGAGGAAAATAAATTGCCTGTTCGGTTCCATACCACCCCCCCCCCCCCCCTTCACCCTTCCCACTAGGCTGGAGTCCGCCCGATCCCGTTCTCTATGGGGCTAAGAGGAACATTTATACGAAATGGGCACAATTCCGAGAACGACCGCGAAGCGCCTTCACCCCA
The DNA here is from genome assembly GCA_031216915.1 of Pictodentalium vernedei. Taxonomy (NCBI): domain Eukaryota; kingdom Metazoa; phylum Mollusca; class Scaphopoda; order Dentaliida; family Dentaliidae; genus Pictodentalium; species Pictodentalium vernedei. The sequence goes on from CM062296.1 coordinate 584,545,497, forward strand.
CCTCCGTCACACATAAACATACATACACACACACCTTAGCACACACACGTGCTCGCACGTACGCCCGCATGCAGGAATGGGAAGGCCAGGAAACACCTGCTTCCTCAAGTCTGTTTACCAAAAAACTATTATATCACACATAAATATGTACTCATTTTTAGTGTATTTTCAGAGAAAGACGAGTCCTGTTACACGAGGCCTTAGACATTGTTTGTGAATATTAATTAAATCCAATTTGTAGACTTGTCTAAGTAGACGAGTTCATCGAAATTTAGACTATAGTCAGCCCGAGACATGTTAAACTTTGTTTATGAATCTCAGCCATCATGTCTAATCAATGCCTATTCAGTTTCCATTATACATTATACATTTCATCCCTCGAGTCTAATCCTCTGGCTATTTTACAGAATTTTATTGGAAACGAATATCCAAGGACAACAGTTCCGGGGTACCCCAGATTTTACCACCATAGTTCTGGTTACCACATGGAGATGACTTTACGCAATTCTGTTGAGGCGTGTAATGCCAGTGTTTTAGCTTGTAATTCGGGTATGTTTGCAAGGTGAGGTGCTGAATCTATTCAGCCTTTGCCTCTTCCAGGTCACGATATGAGTTTTTGGTTTCCCATGGATAACCAGTAATGCCTATCATGTTTATGTACACTTGATGTACACTTGATGTACACTTGATGTAATTGTGTGACATTTTTAACCTTTTCCCCATCTTACTCGAACTAACACAAGTCCTTATCCTAATTCCCTGGTCCTACGTGGAAATTAGCAATTTCTTATGTTCTCCAAGATAAAATGTTGGAAAACAAGAAAGTCAACATTGACTCTACATTGGCGGAACTGGACTACCAAATATGTATAGCGCTCTTTACCTCGTGTCCAAAGGACAGAGAAGGCAGTCACCTTTTGTCCATTTCCTGCCAGACATGTGCATTAAAGTTCGTTCCCCATTTCTACCCTCTTGGAAAGCTATTGCTGGCTCTCTACCTTCCATCTGATTTTGATGCAGTTTCTGACGGGAAATTCACATGAACCTTGATATGCTGCGTTAGAAAGTTAACGTGAACCTATTTCAAGAAGTGATTTTTAGTATTAGTTCTTGTCAGTTAATATTATGTCATCTAGTTTCGGCGGTCCTGTTTTTATTTGTTTATGTTTTTGACTGATTGAAATCTAGTTATAGCTCTCATATGCATCTATATTGATGTTTTTCCGCTTCCCTCTAACTTGTTAGATCAGTGACTTTTCCCTGATAGTTATACCTGTCTTTGCCAGTTTCACCTTTAGAAGTCCCTTGCCTGCGACTTATTAGCCTATAACACGTCCTAGCTGCCTCTTTTGGCATTGCGGAAATACATTTGCTTACTCAGGACTCTGTAATTTATTCTTCAGCTTCCATCACTAATGCAACTTGTACCCCCTCCCCCCACCGCCCCTCCATCAGTATTGTTAATATGAACAATTATATATTTCCTTTGGATGTTCGATCATCTTTTCCAGAATCTTTTTGATTCTGTTGTGACTACTTCCAGTTAGTTATTATTGCTTCAGCTATTGGACCACTTAGTTCCGGATGCAGTGTGTTTCTCACCCTGTGGTAAGTTACATTGTGGTATTGCGTCACTGAAAGCCTGTATTATGTCTTTCTCTACTGTTTTAGTGTGTAACTTCATATATTATTAGAATTATTATATCCCCACGTTTTAGAAAGTGGGGAATACTGGATTGCGCCTGCCCCTCCACCTGTCGATCCATCCGTACGTCCATCCTCCGATGTCGGTTCGAGTTATAACTTAAACATTACCAGTCAGATTTCGATGAAATGTCAAACAGATGTTCCTATCATGAGATCTTTCAGAAGCATAAACCGTTTTGCTCTTGGAAAATTCTATCTGTGAGTGATAGCCCTTTGAATATACAAAATAGCCAATTGTTTGTCTGCTCGCTTCGTATCTCAGATTTGGGTTATCGGAACTCCCTGAAATTTGGAATGAAGATTGTTCCCTTTTAACTTTGGAAATTCGCTGCTTGGCTCGTAAAACAGCCATTTTTTGTCTGTACGCCTCGAACCTCAGGTTTGGATTATCAGATCTCAGTGTAATTTGGAATAAAGATTGTTTATGGGAAGGGCTTTCACAGTATCATGGTTTATTTCTTCTCTTCCCATTGCTTGGTGTTATGCGCCATGGGGAGGGGGGGGGGGTATGGACCGGGGTGGTGGCCCACCTCTTGTTTTCAATTCGTTTTGTTAGACTATTTTAACTGTAACTGGGTTGTTTTCAGATAACTTATTGTCTTCCTCTCCATGTGGTTACTTGTAACTATTGTCAGTTGCACGAGCATGGTCATTTCAGTTGTGTTTCCTGCAGCGGATGTCAACAAGACTGTACTTGGGCCATTTGTGGCATAAAGTCGAAGGGTCTTTGGACTCATTTTACGTTTATCATTAAGTCTAACAGAAAAAAGAAGCCTTGCACTGCTTCATGTTTAGAACCCGTGGACAGTCAACCTCCCATTGATTCCTCAACTGGCAAGACACGTGAAGCGAGTGGACTGGTCGGAATAGCTTGAAGTACCTATTCCCAGGGACTCTACAGACAAGTTTACTTCTCCTTCAACCACGCCCTCTCCTGTCTGGTGGTCAAAAATCCAAGGGACATTCGACTATAATACCTTCCAACAAATACAGACTTCATCGGTCACAAATGACGATGTTAAAGATCTGTCTTATCACCACAGAACTAGTCAGTCATCTATTCCTATTTTGTACGTACACCACTGTGCAACCGGAAGATATAGCAAGAGGTACATATAGGGCTAGCTTTTTCAATTTTTCTCGTAGCTCACGATGTCCATCTGCTAGTTTCTTCACATGAGATGTCTCGTTCTTTGTGTTTATCTCAAGACTATTTTGACACTCATTTAGTCAGCATAACGTCACCATCGTATGGGTCAGATGTCACATATAATACTGGATCATGCATGCACGCCTCCTCTGATCCTTATTATTCTCATGATGATGTTTACACTGAAGATTTTAGTTACCAGATATCATTTAATGAGAGACACGAATCCAGTTTACAAGACTATCATCACTCCAATAGAATCTATTATTATCCTCATTACAAATCTTTCTCATTTCAATCCCCTGTAGCTAGACATTTTTCCCTTCTCAGGACAAACCTTTTCTTCAGTTGGCACAGGCTAAATCTTAAAGTACACATTCCTGCATTCTAGACGTTAACTTTCCGAGGAACGGTCTTGTTCTCCTATGCATAAGAGGAGTAGAGCAGAAAACTACAGCGATTCTTGCTCTGTTAGATATCCTTAATATGCTGATACCGGCTACTTTACCACCAATGATGAGACTTCGAACGGTGATGAAGCCGATGATGAGGAACAGGATTCTTACCAGTTTCACGACTACCCTGAAGCACTTAAGGTTACCTTTGATTTCGTTCCAGAAGTCAAGCCGGACTCTAGACGTAGTTTGTCTAGGCGCTTGTCCACAGTGGAGGAGGGGAGGGGGGCTGTTTTGTCGCTTTCTCAGATATCGTCTCTCCCAGGACCTCTGCAATCCTCTTCTATTAATGATACTTTTATGAGCCTGAATGACAATCTCCATGCCAAGGCACTTAAGTTGTCTTTCATTGGCTGCAAAGATATAGATCTTTCTAATAATCGGTACAACAGATGCGACTGACTGTGAGCCTTACCACTTGATCCAGACGCTTCTCAGCTAAAGCTCTTCATGCCTAACACTATTCCTGTTCCAGCTTTTACTCTGGAAACTCATTTCTCTTTCTGGAGAGTTGCTTCATATTTTGTCTTTGTTAGACCATTTAGTTGCAGCTTTAGTTACCAGGTTTTCTGAATTTTTCGTTCTTGATGATACAGCGGCTTCATTCAGATGCCTTTTCACTCTGTGCTTAAGGAGGTTAAACTCAAGCTGTCACTGTTGCGAATTTTTAACTTTCCAGATGAGGTGTGGTCCTTGACACAAACTCTTCTCTCTCTTCCTGGCGCTCAGCATAAACAATTGTGTGTAGCTCCCTTCTCTGGACAATCCTTATTTGAAGGCCAAATTCAGATGGTTCTGGAAAGTGTCCTTCAATTTTCGGATAACCAGCTTTACTTGCGTCAACTAGATTGAGACAACAGCAACTTTACAGTCAAGGGTCAAAGCTCTCATTGTGAAAAATTCGGTAGGGCTTCTGCTATCAGCTTGGTCTATCTATTGATCTGAATTCTTTCATAGTGTAGGTAATACTGTCACTTTCATGTGTAACACTTCTTTTCTGGCAAAGAATCAAGTACCTGATCTAGCTACAATACTTATTCATCTTGTGCCTATACCTCCTGCAGATCAGTTGGAGTTGAGATCAGTTTTGTAGTTTCTTTATCTCCCTTGTTCCTGGCAGAAGGGATATCTCTCCACATTCTATTTCTGGCTGGATTCAGCTTGCTGGACGCATGGCTTATTAATTTCTCGCTTTATCGAATAGAATTTATAACAGTGTCTCAGCTCATGCGGTTAGGGCCCTGACTACTTCATTGGGTATACTGTAACTCGGTTTCTATTACTAACCTCATGAATGCAGTTTATGAGGTAATGTTTATGTGGTAATTGTTCAACATTCTCCTCCGTTTATCTAAGAGACCCACCGGAACAGTCTAGACACAAATTGTCTTTAGGCCCTGTAGTGGCTGCACAATCAGTTAATGCACCTAGTCATTAATAGAAATCTCTGCTCTCTTCTCGCTTTTCATCCCCGTTATTCTAACCTGTTTTATCTTTAGTTTGTAGTTTTGTTTTGTTCAGCCTGTTAGACAGAGGTTAACTTACGGCCATTCCAGGTGTGTGTGTGTGTGTGTGTGTGAGTGTGCGTGTGCGTGCGTGCGTGCGTGCGTGCGTGCGTGCGTGCGTGCGTGCGTGCGTGCGTGCGTGCGTGCTTGCGTGCGCGCGCGCGCGCCATTTAATACCAGAGGGATGGTGGTAACGCTTGATTTGCAATTATGTTGTTAGAGAAAAATAAGCTTAGCTTATGTTTGTTTGCATGCATGTTTGGCTTTTCCCACAAGAAAAGACATTTGTTTTTCTACGGATTATTTTTTGGTTAGTTATAAATAATTTTTTCTTTATTTCCAAACATTTTGTCCGTACGATTCTGAAGCCATTTTCGAACCGATTTGCATACAATTGTGCACACGCATAGAGTGGCACAAAATCGGAAAATGGATTGAAGCAGAATTTCCGATTTAGCCCTTCTGTCGTCACAATTGAAAAAAAAACTGTCAACATTTGGGTTTATCGTCACTTTCTCAAACGCACCTTGCAGATTTTTTTTGAACATTCAGTACTTTTAGACGTGTCTAACACTACAATTGGCGTTTTGTAACCCTCCGCAGTCTGCTAAACATCAACATTTCGATACGATGGGCTGTTTTGGGGCATCCACAGCACCCAACGGGTACCTGACATAACTTGTGGATTTCTTCAAGAGGTAATTACAAATTTTCAAGCAAAAATATAGACCCTTGAGAAGAATTACTTTGGCAAGCGTTCATTAACCCTCCACAAGCTGCCAAACATCAAACGTTTAGATAAATTTGAGATAAAATGGGCTGTTTTCGAGTAGCCACAGCACTTAATATTTAACATAAATCCATTTGTCGGACGGAGACTAGTCGGACGACGATATTGCTATTAACCCTGCTCTGCACTAATAATGATGACTTTAACCTAAACTTGTTTATCACTTTACCCACCTTTTTCAGCACATCAATAAAGGCACATTAGTGATACAGTTAAAACAATTCTTCAGACACTCTGGGGGCATGGAAATCTCGTCTGGAAAAGCTTTTTTATCCCCACAATCATTAAGTCGTCGAGCTCGTTCCAATGAGGGGTCATAACCTATGTTTTCGAAGCAAAAAGTGAAAATATAAAAAAATGAATGGTGTTTTTCTTGTAGGTAAAAGATTAATACAGTATAACCCAACCTAAATAGCACAGATAACGTAAATTCTCCCTACTGAAATTATGCAAATGGCACCCTGTTGTATTTTGTTTAGCCAATCAAATTGTCCAGTTTTGAAATTGACCAATGAAAGCTCCCAACTCTTATTATGCAAATTATGAAAATGTGGCCCAGTAACAAAATATCAAATGTTTTAAAGTGAACAAAACGTACGAATCATATGATAAATATATATATGTATATAATTCGATACTAATAGTTAATAATATTCCAAAAATGCTAGATCAATTTAAATGTATACGCTACCTGCCATCCCACCCAAAGAAAAAACTGGTACGGACAGATACTGATAGAAACTTGTTTCGACTGATGATCCTATTTTTTCAAAACCAATGTACAGAAAGCAGTAGCTTTCACTTCTTTTCATACAAGTTTGTACAAGCGAACGTTCTGCATCCATAGTTGCACTTATTTGGGAACCTAAACCTTTCTTTTGCCTCCAAAAATGCATCAGTTGGAAGTTTTCTTTTTCAAAACCGCTGCACAGAAAGCGTGCATTTTTGGGCAACGAGCATCTTTCGTTTCATATAGAATAAAAGTAAGGGGAGAGGTGGGGGTGTGGGGTGGTAACTTGGAAAGATCTTTCAAACTTGCATTTTTGTGAAATTGATACAAAACTTGCAATATTTGTGACATAATTTCCTACAGTTTGTCATCATACAAAAAGTAGTGTTTTTATGCAAGTAGCAGGTTTCACTAATATACACATTTACTAAAGTCATCCAACGAAGCATTATGTATATTTTATTTTTTTAGTTTTTTTTTGTTAAGCATTCTGTGGACACATTCTTAAGGGGACGTCCAACCTAACTTTGGTCAAATTTTATGTAATTTTCTTCCATGTCTAAAAAAGACCCAAAATGAATAATCCCAATAAATTATATACCAAAATGCTTGGAATGAAACATAGAACATGTGGAAACTGGAATTTGCCATGGAACTGCTGTATGTGTAGATAGCACCGCCTGGAAGTCTGCTATGGCATAAGTAAGAGAACAAGATTTTTACAATAAAATACCTCAAAATAAAATAACAGCTGTATTCTATAAACATTGAAGTACAAACTCGAAGAAATCTTTTCCTAGTTCTTGAAAGTAATAAAGGTTGAGACCAAATGTTATAAGTGGAGTGCTCACTGATTGAAGGCAGACAGTTTCTTTTGTTTATGTTTTGATTTGGGGGAGTTCAACAAAGGTCAACTTGAAGGAGTCCACTAGAAGAAGTATGGAAGGACAAAAGAGTGTCTCCCAATATAATGATGTATGTGTTACTGTGGTGGTTTGGAAAAAAACTAGCCCGCGTGGGGGCACGATGACGCCGTGTACTAAGGCGTACTGCACGTCGATGGTATGCATGTCTTCAACCAATCTAACCCTGTCTGTTCTGCAGTGCGGAGTTACGATGTTGGGGAGCTGGCAGCTGCTCGTCGTTGCTCGGTGGTTCTCTCCGGGTACTCCGGCTTCCTCCACCCGTAAAACTGTCGCGGTCATGATTAACCATTGTGCATAAATATGTGACCTTAAACATCAATAAATAAATAAATAAATAAATTGGAAAAAAACTATGATATTCTCCTGTGTAGAATGCACTGCAAAGTCATACAGTGTAGTTGAATAAATATATTTACAAACTCCTTGCACTGTAACCCCTTTTATCCCATGCATCAATTTGATAGTGATCAAATTGTTATCTGCTTTACCAATAAGTAACATAGCTTCGTTTACTCTTGGACACCAATATACTCATGGTATCTGTTGGAGAAGAAATAAAAGTGACTGTAACCTGTCACTGCAATAAACCATCTAATTTACATAAAAGTACATTGTTATTCAAAACGCATCAAATCAACCCAACATAACCATTATTGCATGAAAGGTGACAAGTGAGCTCCATTTGACAAAAAAATTCCCGGGAAGGGGGGGGGGGGGGGTGCTCTCCTCCTTGTATGTCTCTACCTCTGGCACTCAAAGTTTAACTATTTTTTCTTTTTGAAGATCCTGACGACACACATGTTCCAAACACGATCAGACAGGTAACCCTCCAAAAAATGTATCTTCAAAAATCATATTACATTGCAAAACATTCTTTTTAGACTAAGTTCTGGACCTTTCGTGCTTCTTACTTCCAACAATAACACTTAATCTATCGATTAATGGGTGAATAAACAAACCCTGCCATAATCAACATGTTGTGTTCCAGAAGCCTCCATAACAACTTCGATAAAAGTGTCAAACATCAGATTGGTGGCTTTACAGAATATCCATTAGCTTGTTGCTTGATAAGTAATAGGAACAAAATATTCACAAAAAATATTTTGTTGCAATTAATTTGAGGGTGCCAGCAGGCACTTTCCAACAAATTGTAACACATCAACTAGTTATAAACAAAATTTTCTAACTCGAAAGAGTGAAAAAGACCATAACTCTGGAAAAATTGTCTGGAAGAAACACATGCTACAGCAGCTACACAGGCACCGTTTCCCCATGATGCTCGACCACAACACCAAATACCCTTCAAACTGGAGTAGCAGTGTTTTAGATACAAGGGAGAATGTTGGTATGGGTTAGAGGACAGAGGTCTCCATGGCACTAGATGCGCCTTTGACTTTCCAGCTTCCAGGTCTGGGGCATAATAATCACAACACACCCACCTTATCAATTCATAATTTCAGTAAAATAAACGGAATTATCCATTTTAATTAATTTATAGATGATGGGAAAATATTTGGCTTCTTTCGCCTTCTCGCACTATTATTACCACAAATATCTGCACTGCAGAGAGTATGATGCTGACAAATGAAACTGAATGCATGTGGTCTGGTTAAAAAGTAACTCGGCAACGGATAATGAAGAAATTGAGAATATTTCGTGTATTTCATTTGTTTGAATGCCAATTGCGACTAATTTTGACCGTGGATTCGATAATTCGTTTGGGTTTTGACCATCACGGACACCCTGACAGTGGTTATGTTTATTATGATATGCAGATTGGGAGATAGTTTCCGGTAAAGGATATTTGTCACATTTGTCAGTGTAAAACGATGACAAAAGACACTGATCGACGCTTGTGTTGGTATAGTTGATTGCAAGAAAAAACTAAATTCGCTGCATCGTCCAATTGCACCTTATTTAAAAGCGCGAATGCATCATTTTCAACCCATCTTCAATCGGTCGCAGCAAAGATTCATGGTTACTAGGAAGTAAATAACTTCACAACATCGGGGGAAATCAACACGCTCAATATAGTTAGTCCCAGGCCACTTGGAATATACTTCGAGAAAAAGTGATTTCTGAAGCATTCTGCTTATTTTGTTATGAATATTGCCTTATTTTATGTGTATCATCCCGATTTTATACGCTCGGTTATTTTTTTACAAGTGGTTGATGTTGTCTTTTTAGTGCGCAATAATTCAGATTTTTTGTCAACAAAAATGCTCAGATGGCCTGTAAACACTGGAGGGAATTTCAACCCATATTTTGCAGTTATGACCTTAACAGCTCAAGTATTTGCTGTAACCTGTTTGCAAATCCACTCATACATTGTCTCGAGCAAGTAAAGGACGTGATCACGTCCTTTCATTCTGACGATCGCCCAAAATCAGTATTCCAGCAAGAACCACATTGTAATCACATGACCGGAATAAACATCATTGAAACATGGCCACATCCGCAACATCCAAAATTTGTGTTGGTAGTATTGCATTCCAACATCAAAACACACCAGAGTGTGTGTCATAAAAATGCTTTCTCCGAATCTGTAGTATCTTATCATTACATCGAGTAAAAGGCTTTCGAATTACCAATCATTTTGTGGTTTTACCGGTTCGTTACTTATGCCATTGGCAAATTAATGTTCATCAAAATCATAAAATTCACTTTTTTTCCTGAAACAAATTATATGTACCTTTTCTATGCACTTTACTCATTATTTTGATATATAATTTGCCTTTCCTTACATCTGTTATCTGTTTCTGAGGCATTGGGAAAAATGTCAACAAATTGACCAAAGTTACGTTGGACGACCCTCTAAAGCCATAGTGATCACTTGTTAACGGTGACTTCTAGTTATACAATTAAGCATTGCTGGTTGACTACAGGTTTTTTTCTGGCTTCCCTCCACCTGTCAAAACTGTCTGATACGGGTCGATGCTACCTATCAAAAGTGTCATTAAACCCCAATAAATTCGTTTGTTTTTAAATTGTTTCAGAAAACATATCAGAAGGGGTTGTGGTGACTTCGTCTAACGAAGACCGTGCATTAAAAACAGCGCCTCGAAATGGATTTAAGTGTTTTGCTATTTCATTTGCCTCCTCTTTATGAAGAATATCATAACTAAAATATCACAACTACCGTGATATCTTTCTAAATCATCTATGATTAAGGTCTTCCATGGAGAGAATATTTCTGGATTAAGTTTTCTCACAATCAATTTCCTTGATTTACTAAATGTTTTGTTGGAGAGGAATTTGATGCCACCATTTCCCAAACAATTTATCCATGTCGTTCATTTTATTTTATCATTTTTTTACCACAGCAAACTAAAAACACCAATCATACAAAAGACTTTCAATGTTCTAATTTTGGGGTGAAATTCTGTACAATATAGTTTTCACTCTAAAGGTCACATTTAATTCCCAAAATTGTGAAGTAGCATCCATTGTTCAACATTAGTGGTGGATCAGTATAGATCTCGTCACCACAATCTGTTTTTGACCCAATCCAGATGACAAGCGCCTTCTCGAAACTTTTCCTTTAAACCGGAACAAATAGGAAATCTTTAAAATGTTCACAGCTGTTTTAAGAGCAGAGCCATTGACATAGACCGATTAATGATTCAGCATTATTTATTCAAATCCCATTGATCTTATGATTGCACCTGAAACTGAATACTGCAATACTTATTATAAATAAATCGGGCGATGGATTATCTTGGCAGACTACTTGTTGGATCAGGAGCAGCTCAAAGCAGTGTCCATTATTATGCCCTGATTTCCGAAGGATGATTCGGGGGGTATCTAATAAAGTCCTTCGTCCGTCTACCCATTCATCCCCCCCGTCCGTCCGTCCGTCCATCCGTCCGTCCGTCCGTCCGTCCTCCATCCGTCCTCCATCCGTCCGCATGTCTGTCTCTCCGTCCATTCCCCCACCCGTCTGTCCGTCCGTCCGCGCCATAATACTAGAGTTACGAGTTTGTTTTGTTTTTTTTTGTCCGGACAGGCATCATGTTCTTACCGAAATATTATGAGCTTATTTGATATATTATGAGCTTAAGTACTAAGATAAAAGACTTATAAGGCAAATAGCGATTTGTCGGGATTTATATTAAGGGTTTTTGTCAGTTTAGAGTTGCGGTTAGCGTTAGTTTCTATCAAGCATTACTTTGGGGGATGTAACCGTGTAGGTACCCACCAACCCACCCCGAATTTTTTTTTTAAACCGAGGTTTTAACCGTTGTCCGATCGAATTAAAATGATAAATTTTTCCGTAAAAAATTAAGCCTACAACTCCCATTTTTAAGAACTGCCGTCCGTTCGTCCGTCCGTCCGTCCGTCCGTCCGTCCGTCCGTCCGCGCTATAAGCCGTCAGTCCGATAATCCGTCCGTCCGTCCGTCCGTCCTGCCGTCCAGCTATCCATCTGTCCGTCTGTCACTCCGTTCGTCTGTCTCTCCGTACAAACGTTTTGCATTGTAATTTCAAAGCCGTCGGCCGGATTTGGATCTCCTTTGGTATGGTGATAGACCCGCATGGAAGAACGGGTATACACAAGGAATGGGTTCGTTGAATGAACTTTTCCAGAGTTATCGCACTTTTTCACACTTTTGACTTGAACATTTTTTTTGTTTTCATTCTTTCGACTTTGAAAATATTTCTGCCGCACAATACCTTTTAGGCTACTTCCAACATGCATACGGATCGGGGCAGTGGCCAGCGTTTGCGTAGCCCTTGTTCATTATAATAAGCCCCACATTCTTGCAGAAGGTAATAAACCATTGAATTGTGGATGGGCCAAATTTAAAGAAACGCTACATGCTTTCTATAAAGTCTCGTTTCAGGGAGTGTAAGGCACTAAAACTGTGAGCAGTCCAGATATCGTTTGTTCTTTCCTTTCCTTTATAAAGTCAAAAATAAGCCCAGTCGCTTCCTAAACATTTTTCTTTTATAAATTATTATGTTTTGAAGAATTCTTTTTACGGGATTTGCTAATGCCACTAAACCCGTTTTTGTGTTCACATTTATTAACAGAATAGGTCCTCAATTTTTAGCTTACCTGGCCCATGGGAACCATCACTTGGCATTCATCGTCGTCCGTCATCGTCCGAAAACTTTTAACATTTTTATCTTCTTGGCAGGAATAGTCCATGGGAGGTCCTCTACAAACAATCCTCATTGTGATCCACTCGGATGAAAAACATGACCGTCAGAGGCTTTTTGTGATTCTGAGTGGTCGATTTTCAAAAATCTTCTCCTCTGAAACTATAAGGCCAAATGTTTTGAAGCTTCACATGTTTGATGACTAAGACACCCTCTTTCAACGATTTTCATTTAATGTGGATCGGGTGGCGAAGATGGCCGCAATTGCGACCCATAGTTACCAAAGAAACCCTTTGGGAAATCACATTTTCATCTTCTTCTCTGGAACTACTGAGCCGATGTGAAAAAAACTTGGCAGGTATGGTCTATGAGAGATTCTCCACAATTGTTCCTCATTTCTTTCCTTTGGGTGAAAATTGTGTCCCCAGATGTATTCTTTGATTCTGATTGGTCGATTTTGAAAAATCTTCTAATTTGAAACTAGAAACTCAAATGTTTTGAAACTTCTCATGCTTGAAGGCTGGGGCACCCTCTATCACTGATCCTCATTTAATGTTGATCAAGTTGCACAGAGGGCCACATTTATTTATTTATTGGTGCTTAACGCCACATCGACAACAAAGGTCATATCGTGGCGAGAAAGTCATGAAAATGAGTTAAAAGGTAATGGTCAGGACTGCTTTTAAAAAGAAAAGTGATAGATGAACGATAATACAATGAAAATGTGAAAATGAATATTCATAATGAAAGAAGAACAACAAATATAATACAAATCAACCTATTGATACCAAATCATGATGGGAAGATTAAAAGACAAAGCTCTAAAACTTGCTAAAAAGGTTGATTTCTTTTAGAAAAGACAAAAGCTTGCACGGACTGGTAGTGTAAAAAAGGTCTCTAAGAGACTCCACAGTGAAAAACCGCCGCCTAACGTGATCGAAATCTGTACAATCTAAAAGAATGTGTTCCACTGTCAGCCCCTGCTGACAAGGAACACATTCAGGTCGCAGAGTGCCCTCTAATAAGAAACTATGAGTGAGTCTGGTATGACCAATATGACATCTTGTAAGGATAACGTGATCTTTTCGACAAAGATGAGAAAGAGGATAATAATCAGACACAGTTGGTCGGAAACGGTGGAGCTTGTTATTGGTAGCTCCATCCCATTCCGACTGCCACAAAGACCGGATGTATTTAGAAATAAGTGGCTTGTAATCACTGTAAGGAATTGGAAAATCAGTGATTGGCTTACTCAGAGCCTTTTTCGCTGCACTGTCTGCCCTGGTGTTACCAGCAATACCAACGTGTCCAGGTAACCAGCAAAACACAATATCATATTGGTCAGACTTCATTACAGTAAGTCGTTCACGAAGTGACAAGATTAGAGGGTTCTTCAACCTGGGTTTGAGAAGAGCCTGTAAACAAGAAAGAGAATCGGAGAAGATAATGGACTTCCATTCCTCTTCAGCCTCAATCTCATCGAGCGCAAGGTCAATAGCTTTTACCTCAGCTGTAAAAATGGAACTCGTATCAGGTATCCTGGTTGAGGTGGTCTGATCACCACTAACGACAGCAGATGATACTCTATCATTATCCTTGGATCCATCTGTATAGAACATAGTGTATGCTCTATAGTGAGACTTAATCTCGGCATACGCTTGCTTAAATTGCAAAGAATTTGTGTTTGCCTTTTTAGAAGAGGCCAGGTCTAAAATAACCTTGGGTTTTGACAGACGCCAAGGGGGTATATTTGGTTTACGATTTTCTGCCACAGAATCTGGAGCAACACCAGTAGCCTCCATGTGGGTTTTGACTCTGAGTCCCAGTGGAGGAATCTGTTTTGGATTTTTATCAAAAAAAACTTTATTTAGAGGTTTAAAAACATAGCAGTAAGCAGGATTTGATGGATTTGCAGATAATTTTGAGACATATTGCAAAGAGAGTTTAATTCGACGCTTCTCAAGAGAAGGCTCGCCTGCTTCGATAAGAAGAGAATCTATAGGTGACGTACGAAACGCACCAAGGCTAATTCTGATACCACTATGATGGATGGCATCAAGAGGTTTCAGATAGGATTTCCTAGCCGAACCGTAAACCACACAACCATAATCCAACTTTGACCGTACAAGAGCTCTATACAGATGGAGCAGAGTTTTTTGGTCGGCACCCCAATCAGTGCTGCCAACAACTTTTAGCAGATTAAGTGCTTTCTTGCATTTAATTTTTAGTTGTTTGATGTGAGACCTAAAACTTAGTTTCTCATCAAACAACAAGCCAAGGAATTTCACTTCCTTTACAACTTTAAGTGGAGTTCCATCTAAAAATAACTCCGGATCCAGGTGGTGTTTCCGGAGTTTACAGAAATGAACACAATTTGTTTTACTTTTTGAAAACTTGAAACCATTTTCAGTAGCCCAGCGCTGAACCTTGTTTAAGGATAGCTGAAGTTTGCGCTAATAGCAGGCATTTTCTTGCCACTGTAGCAGATGAGGAAATCATCTACATACAATGAAGAATCAACATTTGTTTCAATAGCTGTCACAATGCTGTTGATTTTTATTGAAAAAAGAGTAACAGATAGAATACTACCCTGAGGTACTCCCAATTCCTGGTCGTGAGGGTCAGATAATGTTGACCCAAGACGAACCTGGAAATTGCGGTCCTTTAAAAAATTTTCAATAAAAAGTGGCATTCTGCCTCTCAACCCCATGTTGAAGAGGTCTTTTAAAATCCCATACGTCCACGTAGTGTCATATGCCTTCTCCAGATCAAAGAACACGGCGACCACGTGTTCTTTTCTGGCAAAGGCATTTCTGATAAACGTTTCAAGGCGGACAAGATGATCAACCGTGCTTCTCTGGTTTCTGAAGCCACATTGAACATCTGCCAGCAGATTGTTCGATTCCAGAAACCAAACAAGCCGATCGTTGATCATTCTTTCCATGGTTTTGCAAAGGCAACTAGTGAGTGCTATTGGTCTATAGTTGCTTGGATTGCTGTGGTCCTTATCAGGCTTGGGAATAGGAATGATTGTTGCTTTGCGCCAGGAAGATGGAAACTGGCCAGTCACCCATATATCATTAAAAATAGAAAGTAAAAGCTTGAGCGATGAATTTGGCAAATGTTTTAAAATCTGATAATGTATTTCATCAGGACCAGTTGCTGTATCTTTTGCTTTACTCAATGACGCTAGTAGGTCATCAATAGAAAATGGTTCATTATAATTTTCATCATTATCAGATTGGAATTTTAGTTTTTGTTTCTCCTGTTGCTTTTTAACAGGGATAAATTGCGGAGTGCAATTTTCAGAAGAGGAATTTTTGGAAAAGGTAGAAGCTAGGGTGTTCGAAATATCTTTTTTAGATGTTATTTTATTATTATTATGTTCGAGGTGCTGTACTGTAGATTTTGATTCTTTACCTTTAATTTTCTTGATCATTTTCCAGACCTTTTTGATGGGGGTATTTTGATTCAATCTTGAAACATAATTTTGCCAGGACGTTTTCTTCTTTTGTTTGATGAGCCGTCGGGCTTGTGCTCGACCAATACGTAATTTATCTAAATTATTCGTCGTTGGTGACTTATTAAAATCCCGTTCAGCCTTTTTGCGTTGATGAATAGCCTGTTTGCAATCCGTGTCGAACCATGGTTTATGGAAACGTTTTGGATTTGCCGAGGTTTTAGGAATGACTTGGCTTGCAATGTCAATCAACTCTGTGGTGAAGTGTTCAATCTGGTCAGTACTGTCCTGAAAGTTCTCCCGTGTGAGGCGTTCAGAACAAAGCGATGAGAAAGTGTCCCAGTCAGCCTTTTTAAAGTTCCACTGGGGCACCCTCTCATCATCCGCCGGAACTACACTCTCCAACACAATCGGAAAGTGGTCACTCCCGCACAAGTCATCTTCTGCCCTCCATGAAAAATCAAGGAAGACAGAAGGGCATGCAATTGTTAAGTCAATTGAAGTGTAAGAACCAGATGCGGGATGCAAGTAAGTATCTGACCCATCATTGAACAAGCACAAGTCATATTTTGTAATGAACTCTTCTACAGTTTTACCTTTTGCATCTTCTTGACTGCAGGAATTACCCCAAAGGGGGCTATGTGCGTTAAAATCACCCAACAAAATGTATGGAGTTGGGAGTTGTCGGACCAGCAGCTCAAGGTCATTCAGTTGTAAGGCTTTACTTGGTGAAACGTAAATAGAACAAAGTGTAACTGTTTTGTCTAATGTTAGGCGTACCGCCACAGCCTGTAAATTTGTCTGTAATGGTACAGAACTGTGAATGATGTCGTTCCTAACTAAGACAGTCGTTCCACGAACATGAAGATCATTATCGTCAGCCCAGGCATTATACGAAGTATAATGTTTAAAAGCTGAATGATCCTGAGCCTCGGGTTTCCTTAAAAGCGTTTCCTGCAGGCAAAAAGCCGCAGGTTTATATTTTTGGCTTAATAGACCGAGTTCATCAAAATTCGCTCTAAAACCTCGACAATTCCACTGTATAATATTTTGTTTGCGCGTGTTATCCATGTTTTAGTGGTGATTTGGAAGGTGGACGTATGGGCGAAATTGCCCCCGTGTTTCTTTTGGGTGATATTTTACGTGGGGACTTATTTTGAGAAGAGTTTGAGCATAAGTGCCCGAACGTTTCATCGATGCACTCACCGATTTCCATAGATTCAAACCCTTCAAACCTGTTACGGGTAACGGGGTCTTGAAGGGCCTTAGGTGTTCTATCCGATAACTGTTTCTGTTTTTCTTTATCTAATTTCTTTCTGAGTTTTTCTTGATTTTTTTTCTGACTCTGACTAAGATTTTGAAGTTCTGCTTTCGACTTTGAGTTAGGTTCATTTTTCCTTCCTGGTTTCGATTCTGGTGCTTTATCATCCTCTGGTTTAAGTTTTGCTTGTTCTTTTTTCTGACCCTCTTTCAAGTTTTCTTTTGGTAGTGTTTGAGAAATTGGTGTTGTTTTTGAAGTTTGTGGTGTTTGAGTTGACTGTTGCAGAAGGTGGTCACTGTGCTGTATTGTAAAGGACTGTAGTAAGGTTGGTATTGAACCTACGAGCCATGTATATTGTGTCTGGCATTCTATCGACTTTGTTGAAACTTTCTGTTTTGTTACTGTAGCGTATGATGGTGTTGTAGTATGTATGCCAGGAAGCGAAGAAACAATTTCTCTGGCCTGTTTGAAACTTATCTGTCTTTCACATTTGATTTTTTGTATGTTTTTTTCTTTTTGCCAGATGGGGCAATCTTTTGATGATGACATATGATTGCCCTGACAATTTACACATTTAAAAATATTGGTGGTACATGGCTCGTCATGTTTTTGGCCGCATTTGTAGCAGATTGACTGGCCTCTACAAGAGTTCTGACTGTGTCCGTATTTTTGACATTTGAAACATCGAAGTGGATTTGGGATATATAGATCCACTCCGACGTTCATGTAACCTATTTTGACTGATTTTGGTGGCTGGGGAGTATTGAAAGTAAATATATAGGTGTTTGTACTGATTTCATTGCCATTCTTCTTTATTTTTATTCTTTTTACACCTGTTACTCCCTGTGTTTTCATTTCCGTAACGATTTCTAATTCATCAATATCGGCAAGCTCACGGGTTCGAACAACGCCTCTGCTGGTATTGAGGGTTCTGTGAGCTTCCGATTTTACTTCAACATCTAATAGTTTCTGGGTCTTCAAGAGATTGAATGACTGGATTTTACCAGCACATTCAATCAATATGCCACCTGACCGTATTTTTTTCAAATCTTTAACAGTGCCAGCGATCCCCTTTATTGCCTTCTCTAATGCGAAGGGGTTAAAATTAACATTTTTGTTTTCATCTGCTGGACGTATATATATGAATCTAGGCCAGTCATCTATTTGGTAATCAGTATCAGAATCAGAGTCAGACGACTTATCATTAGTCGTATCCAAAGGTCGTTTTATTTTGGTTTTGGTAGCCATAGTGTATAGAATTTATGATTCACTGCCCCGGCTCCCACCCACCACGGAGTCCAACAAGGGGTAGGGTTACTGCCCTGCAGTGAACCCACCGGGTTGCCGGTATTCCCACATACCTGGTATGGGGCAGTATACTCAGCCAGTGTTGATGCCGAAGTATGCCACTGGCTGATTGGCCCGTGTGTGGAAGTGCCAGATCTTCAGATGGCGACCATCCAACCAATCACTTTATAAAACACTGTAATGACGGTTGCCACGTGAAACTGAAACAAACAGTGCAGCAGAAATAAGTATTTGGTTAAAAAATGAGTTTAAAAACAGCACACAATGGCAATTATGATAAATGATTAAAAGAAATGACTGATTGAATGGCCACCAAATGCCCCCCGACGTGACACCCAGTACTTTTTGGGGTGGGGGCTCCCGATTGGCCAGAACGGACCATCCGACCATCCTTCTACTCCCAAAATTGGGGCCAAAGCAGTGTGTTGAACACTATTATCTCCGAAATGGAGACCAGGGCTCCATCCCGGAGACTGCCCTAACCGGGGCCACGAGTCCTCAACTGCCAGGATTCCTTCTTCCGGGGCCTTCGGAATGCACCTCACGGGAGAACAAGGTGCCTGCAAGATGGTATTAGCAGGGTTGATCATTTTGGTCCGGGGCTGCGTATTCGTGTATTTCGCAGCGAACCAGCTCAATTGAGCAAACCTGCCAATTAAAAATTAGCAAACCTGCCCAATTGAGCAGGCCGTCCTCTATCCGCCACCTGAGGACCCGCCTAGTAGGGGATGATCAAACCCCCCTAGGAGAGGGCCACATTTGCGGGTCATTGATACCACGGAAACCCTATGGGAAATCACATTTTTATCTTCCTTTCTAAAACTACTAGGCCAATGTGAACCACACTTGGCACAAATAATGTATGGAAAGCCCCCTGAAAACAATCATCATTCTGTTTGCTCAAATGAGGAAGCATGGCAGCCAGCTGCATTCTTTAATTTTGATTAGAATAACTGAGGGATATGTAGTTCTGCCCGGTGAGCGATTACAGGCTCTTCAGAGCCTCTTGTTTCGTATTCTGTCGATTTATTTGGTTTCTGAATACAAGTGATGACTAGTAGTTTCGTGATAACTAATAGGTCATTTATTGTATAGCACAGTTTTGAGAGTTAAAATGAAAGTTCCGAGATCTTTTCAAAAATAGGTAAAACCATCTGAACATGAGAAATATCCATTTTTCACTGACTTTATGATTTTGTTGGTTTTCCTTCGATTTATTCTGATTCTGATCCATTCAAGAAATTAAAGACGCTGTTTTCAGAATTAAAGAATTCATAATTAGGTTCATCGGTGTTTTCTCTATAATTCAACTCTTATAAAAATATTTTCTGCTAGCGAGCTTGTGTGTGCTCGTTGCAAGCTCCAAAGTTCGTGCGAGCTAATAGTGAGCTCATTTTATACTCGCTAGCGTGTGCAAGTTCACAGCAGAAATCATAGACGCCAGAAAACCTCTGTCGCGACCTGTGTGTGCGCTCGCAGTTTGCTTACAATGAATTGGGCTGAACACATCATGTGATTTTGTTCCATTCAAGGCTCCAGATACAACTGTTAGAATTGAATTGTCTGGTTCAGGTAAGGTCTGCATTTTCTTCAACATTTTTTCTCTTGTTACTACTGTTTATAATATGGTAATTAATAAACCTTTTATTCTGTGAACAATTTGGTCTCTCAAAGCTCTGAGTCGTGATGTTAATGATTCGATTCGTCTTAAATTATGTTGTTTCTGCTGTCTAAATTTTTTCTACATCCTGCTCTGTTCTCTCTCTTTTCCTTTGAAGAGGCGATGAATGCATTTTTTTATCACATACCATAAGTTTTAAAGTTTCCCAGCCCATGCGATGAAAAAATATTTTTAAAGATTCATCTAAATTAAACTTTAGAAATCAATTGTCAAAAAGTCCAGTAAATGTTTACCTACGTCATTGGCAAGAAAATATTTGTCCTGGGCAGGAATATCTGCCCGCAGCAGGCAAGGAGTTATCCTTCAAATTCTAGCTGGACACTGGACTGCATCATGAAGTCACGGGGTCATCGACTCACACACTTCCTAATTATATAATAGACTGTTATTATTACTGTGATTATTTTTTATGTGCAGCATTGTTTTCACTGATTTACTGTTTCAGTAATGGTTGATTTAACAATATCTGGATACTCTTTATCGTTCAACAGGCTATTGTTAAATAGCGCTTGACCCCTGCCCCTGGCTGATTAACAAATTTGAATGTTATTTAGCTCAAATGTGGTCTGACCTGTAGCTACAACTAATATCACTCTGTAATATACTCTGTATTGTACAGCTGAAGGGATTTGTAATATACTAATCAAAGTTTACTAAGCACCAAATATTTGACACATCATTGTGAAATTTGCTTGTAACATATTTGTGATATTTTTAGTGGATATGATTGGGAATGTATTGAGATGGACCCCAGTGTTTTTATTAGCTCTCGTGACAGGCAGACTTTTCGTGACAGTCATGGAAAGCATGTACTCCTTGATTTTCATGATGTTTTCGTGTACTGTCTACATGTACATGACATGTGTAGGGTATTCCGTCTTCATTTCAACACAAACCCTTGTGATTTACTTATTGAATATGGCAAATGCAAATGTAAGAAGACTTTTGTCTGAAGCAGATATGTGGCGGGATTTAGGGATGGTGGAGCATGGGGCAACCAATCGTCAGGTTGGTGAAGCCCTTGGTGTGCACCACACGGTGATCACCAGAGTCTGGGCAAGATTTCAGCAGTTTGGCACACCAGTAAGACGGCATGGTGGTGCAGAGACAGGGCAACATCTGCAGCTGAAGATCGGTTTTTGATCATTCAGGCCCGTAGGAATCGCTTTGCCACAGCAACCCAACTTCGCAGTAACTTTCAGAATGCATCCGGGGTAAATGTTTCGACGCAGACTATCCGAGCAAGGTTGCACTAATGTTGTCTCCGATCTAGAAGACCACGTATTCGCATTCTGCTATCACAGAACCACCGCCAGGCACGATATGAATGGGCCATGGGCCACTTTGGATGGACCAGAGAAGAGTGGCGACATGTCCTTTTTACAGATGAGTCAAAGTACTTCCTAGACCACACAGATAGGCGTTCTAGGGTATGGAGTAGACCAGAAGAGCGAATCCATGCAGCCAACATTGCTGCACATGACCGCTATGATGGAGGGTCAATCGTGGTTTGGGGCGGCATCAGCAGGGATGGACGTACAAAGCTCTGTGTTCTTGGACGTGGTACATTGTCTGCACAGCGCTATATTGATGTGAGCCTGGATGTCCACGCCAGATTGTATGCAGGTTGAGTGGGTGATAGATTCATTCTGATGGACGCAAATGCCCGTCCGCATGTTGCCGATGCTGTCGGGGAGTACTGACAGAGGGAGGGAATTGAGCGTATGTACTGGCCAGCAAAATCCCCTGACCTCA
Organism: Pictodentalium vernedei; assembly: GCA_031216915.1. Lineage (NCBI taxonomy): Eukaryota > Metazoa > Mollusca > Scaphopoda > Dentaliida > Dentaliidae > Pictodentalium > Pictodentalium vernedei. The sequence continues at coordinate 584,567,326 of CM062296.1, forward strand.
ATCCAATCGAACATGTTTGGAGTGAGTTGCAGCTTGCAATTTCAGCCCGTCCAGTCCAGCCAAGAAGTGTCCAGGAGCTTGGTGCCATGCTGGTCCAAGAATGGAACAACCTCCCACAAAGGACCACCAAGGGCCACCAGGAACCTGATTAGGAGCATGAGATGGCGTGGTCAAACTGTAATTAACAGTAATGGGTCTCATACTCGATAGTGAACCCATACCAGTTCGCGCGGTCAACTTTTTGGCAAATTGAAAAATTTCCTCTTTTACCAATAATATCCATTTTCTATGGTTATCGTATTCAAAAGCTAAAAAATAATGCCAAACACAAATAAAATCTTACTTTCTGTACTTAAATCATTAAAGATATAATTAAATATTACAATATTTCAACTGAAACGTAAAACAGGTAGTTGGATATACTTGGTGCTTAGCTAACTTTGAGTAGTATACTTCGTGCTTGGCAAAGTTCGAGTAGTATAGTATTACACTGCTTATACATGCACGAGAAAAGGAACAAAGGAAAGCATTCTGTCCCCATTCGCATCTCCAAATGTTTACTGTTTCCACGGTGGAATGTGTATCTACCTTTAGTGTAATGAGATATCCTTCTCTGTATTTTTAACAAATGTCCCTCTCTTAACTGGTAGATTGGTAAACTATTTTTGGTAATCAAACTTTGCTCACTTGTCTTTTCCCTGTTACAGAGGCACTCTCACATAAATTTTAACATGGCAAATCCCAACAGACTAAATAATTTTATTCCAAAGATAAAAATGTGAAACTCACGCACAGAATATGGAGCCTTCAAGTTATGGCACCTGCGCTTCAGAATAAAGTCCAAATATGGGCTTCCAGCACTCTACCCGTTAATAGTATCTAACAAAAAACTTCCAACCTTAAGCTGGGCCACTTTTTATCAGTATAGTTCGTCCATAAGAGTACATTGATATTGAGGAGAAGAAGCAATATTCTACCCTTTGTTTGATTGGTTGAATATATATTAAAATGGACATTGCACAAAGAAAACCCTTAAATCTAGAAGTGAACACACATCTGTAAATTTATTAAAATCCCAGTCTCTCATTTAAACAGTCAGTCAAAGGACGCATTCGAAGCAGTCTGAAGAAGATCTCGTTTAACTGTTCATGTTTATTGAAATATACAGGGAGTCTATTAAAGGATAATCGATTTCCTAACATTGAGTGATGTCATTGGGAGGATCCTGATTGATTCACACAGCACAGCACAGTTTTGTGCCGTCACAGAATTTTTCCCAATCAAGCAGGACACAACACTTTCTGACACTGTGATGGAGCTGTGAATTTCGCCAAGGTGATGTGTGCAGCACGGTGATGTCATTTCACCATAGTTTCCATTTCCAAAAGTTTGTAGATTAAAAACAATAATTGTTGGAGCAAATGTTAAGTTTGAGCTTACGGTTTCCGACAATATGTATTGGCATTATTGAAAACACAGTTCGAATTTAAATAATGATTAAAAACTCCTGTTACCCACCGAAACTCTCGAATTTGTCAACAACACAGAAATACCACAAAATACACAGCTCTTGACTTGATCACTTATACAGCAAATATGAAGTTTAACCTTAATGTTAGAGAACCTATCCAAACATATCTATGGGCGTACTTCAAAAGATGTTATAAACGAAGAATAATGATTAAAAACCGTTCCTTCACCCAATGAAACTCTTGTGTCGGTGTACAAAAAATAGAAAAAAAAACAAAATTACAGCAAAAAACATCAACATTAAAAATATATAACAGTTTTAACCACAGCATAACTGAGAGGAAAAACACGACGTGGCTGCTGATAAACAAGTCCTGACAATTCTACATATATTATGAAACCTCATCGACGTGATTGAATTTGGTTTTGTCACAATCTCTGTTGGAGAGTGAATGCCTGTGTGCTTTCTCTAATACATTTTCAGAAAATGAAGCAAAACGTCTGTGGTCGGTAAGTTAGCATACTGGACATGTTTAGTTCAGGGTAAGCAGAGTAATTGAGATCAATAGCCCCACAGGTTTATTGGACTGAACTTTTGCCAGTTCGCCTTTTAAATACAACATGGATTCGCCAAGATGCCATGAATGGAATTCTACGATTAAAATCACCTTTGTCAGTCTGTTGGGGAGTGAGTGTGGTTTTGCATTCTGTTATATATTTTAACAATAAATGTGTTGCTTGGTAATCCAACTACATACAGGGCAGTAGTAAAAGGTGATCAGTATATCAGTTAAAAGTAATCAGTATTAATCCAACTCAACATGGCTGTTTGGCTGGGCCTTCATTGGTTCTCCTTTCAAATATGACATCGATACACTCAGATCCTAAGAGTACAATTTCAGGTGAGAATCATGGGAGTTCAGTTGGGTTAATGGGATTTATCTGGTTGAGTGCTGGAAGCCCAGATTTGGGCTTTAGTCCAAAGTGAAGGTGCTACGAGTTAAAGGCTTCATATACTGTGGATGTGCTTCAGTTTATCTTGAATTTCAATTATTTAGTCTGTAAGTATTTGCCTTGTTGCAGTTTATGTTGAAGTGGCTATGAACACTCTCCTATAAACTGTGGCAAGGGAATGACATGTGAACAAATTTTGCTGACCAAAAATAATTTAGTTCTCTACCAGTTAAGGACGAGCAGTACTAATCACAATCAACAAGGCTGATGGGCTGAACGTTTTTCAAATACGACATTGATTCGGCCTGATGCTAGGAGTATAATGTATAATTTCAAACAAGAATTATAGGAGTTGAATGGCACTTATGGAATTTGCAAACAATATTAAAAGTAACAGTTTCAAGTAAGAACTTTGATTGGAATCCTTTAGAATTCTCTGACCAGAACCTGAATAAGCAGAAAATTTATAATTGTGAAATAATTGATTGACTTATTGAACAGTAACTACTATGATTCTTTCCCATATCTTCAGCTAACCTGCCATCAGTTGATGACGTACTGTGCGCTAACCACCTTGCGATTCCTCACAAAAAAACAAACATAACATGTTTGCTACACGTCATCTTGGACTTTGTTCTCGTGCCTCGATCCTAAACCTGACCCCAGCAAGATTCAAATCAAACACCTTGCCGAAAACTATGGTGTAAATAAGGCTTCAAAATTGGTGCTGACATGCAGTGAATGGACACAGAAAACGTTTTCGATTCCATAACTTTCATATCTGACCATTGGTGTCGTTATTTGAAATGTACCTTGGCAGAATCAAGGTCAGGATTCGTGCCAGGAATCAGGTATTTCAAAAATTATAATCAAAGTATTTGTTTGCTCTCGTCAACGTCCACATTGAACCATGATCTTGATTTTTGACATGACATGTTGTGATCAACTATTATATCACAATTTCATAACAAAAGTATTGTTTCAAAAGTAACTACAAAACAGCCTGTTGCACTGAAGGGATGAAATACACCACCACACATGCTTTTCTGTAGATTATGAGGCCCAAAACATAAAACAAACCAAGAACACGAACTTTGATGGCAAAGAAATAATTACAAAAAATAAAATAAAAAACCGCTCACACACATGCTATTTTACAAAAATGGCCCGATAAACAGAAGATCTACTTTGTGGGACCTCAAGCACATGAGATAGAGAGAAAATGTTATGCTCCGAAGGTCAAGATAAATTTTATGCCAGAAATTGAGATAAAATGTAAATTGTTTCAGAAGTTGTCAACTCGCTGAAAACTTTCAGTATTAGCCATTGGATTTTATCCTGGCAAATGTAGAGGAGAGTGCCTTGCGGAAAAATAAGGGTCAGAAGTCAGTTATTTCATAAGACACAATGAATTAAATTTTATGGCCTTGTGTTATGGCAAACTTCAAGTTCAATTATCAGCAGCCATTTAAAAAGTTCTTCATAAGACAAGCTGAATAATGAATCAAGCGGGCAGTAAAAGGCATCGTATACTGAGAAAATTACAATTCGTTTTTTAGGTTTATTTTAGTTTATTTTACAAGGATTGGTGAGCAAGTTCTCCAACTAACTTTGACCCTCCCCCCCCCCCCCCCCCCCCCACTGGTACTCATTGGAAATAGGCCTTGAACAGCTACAAGAAGAATGGTTATGAAGATTTAGGTGATGATACCATGACCTTCGTTTCGACGTAGTTGACTGTGTTGTGTATGCAGTGGCAGGTGTTTTGTGCAGGCAGACAGTTGGTTGAAAAACATGTTGTCAGGGGAGGGTGAAAGGAGATAATTGTTTTGAAAAACAAATTTGAATTCAAAATTTTCTCTTCTGTTCATATAATTCCAGGTACATGGAGTGGTGAATGACACAATAGAATTTGTGAGAGGTATCCTGTCCACCGAATTAAACAGTGCTACCGATAATCCTGTATCCTTGCCTTAGCATGTGAAGTTTTAACGTCAAACTATAGCCTGTAGCGGGAGGTATAAACGTGAGAAAATACTTTTTGCAAGGGAGCCAAGGTTTAAAGAGAAACGCCTCCAGATTCAGGTAAAAATAAACAATTATTTCGAAAGAGGGAAACAAAAATCCTAAAACAATAAATAGCATCCCTGCTTTCATTTCAGTCTTAAGATTAAGAACCGGTAATAACTGTCAGGTTCTCTTCTGAAGTCGGAGTAATATGTTCAAACAGCACTGCCTGGCGTAAATCATGTGTTAGTCAGATGTGCAAGAGAACTAGGTTTTCAAAATGAATTTCGCTTCGTTGTAGTCAAAACTCAAATTGCTGTCATCATATATTGCTAATGACCAATATAACAATCCTTATTGCCCGACTGTAATGCATAGATACGTCTTGCACCAACGCCACCATTATCATTCCTAGGTCTATATAAACCTTGCCCAAATTATTGCCTCTTCTACCAGGTCAATTGTCATACACATCTTTCTGCTAGTTTGAAGTATCTCTGAGTATCTCGTCCCGCTTCCTTTCGCAGTGAGCCTACGGGAGTGCAAAACAGATTTTAAAATAGTACTAAATCGTGATGGATGTCGAAGGTGAGGCTGCACACTTAATAATATTCAATTCCACGTCGATTTGCAGTATCGAGTACATAACATATTTATTACAAGAAGGTGACAGGTAGACAGCCAATCCGGCTATGTCATCTCTGTGCGGTATATACATGTGCATTATGTATTGTTATAATAACCATGTAATCAAATCTGTTTTGCATGTATAATTATACCGCAAAATGAAAAATGTGAATCTGAATCCGAAAATCAGTTTTTGCACGGAAGGTGAAGAGGATGATATGAGGTTTGTTAACTCCTAATGACCCCAACGGCAGTTTCATAACTCGAAGGAGTTTTATGGACCATGGGTGTTTTTGTTGTTTTTGGAAATGCAGCCCCTGACCAGCTTAGGGCAAATGAAGGAATTACCACTGAAGGAAATGATACCCAATGCTTTCACGAAGAAAGTTTTTTGTGTTAGACCACACATTGAAACACTTCACGTGGTCAATGTGTGCCAGTATATCGAATTTGCAAAAGTTTGCAAAAATTAGGGGGTTTTTATTGTACGTCTTGGGCTGGTATTCAATTCTGGGATTTCTGCGAGTTTAGAGCATTCTTTGTTAAAAGTAGCCTTGGAATTGAATGTAACCCAGTAAGTCAAGAACCATGTGCACCAAAGTCCCCACAAATGGCCAGCTCATAAAATTTTCCAAACTTTCGAAACACTACTTTCTGGGTTAGTGGCAAGTTAAATGCATTGCATGAAACTTTTTAGAAATTTTGTAGAACGCTCTTTCATGTGGAAGAACTGGCCCATCGGCATCATTTGCTGCTCGAGTATAGGCATAGTACCACATAATTTCATTGTGACCTATAAGAAGCCCCCTCCTTCCCTTTGAAGGACAGATGGTCAGCTTCATAGAATATGGAGTCAAGGGATAACTGACTAGAGTCTCAATTGTCATCTGTCTATTTAAAGGGTACAGACATTTTTCTTCGCTAGTTTCCAATTGTCCTTGTAGAGTATTTGCTCTGTGGCATCAAATACACCTACAGTAGAGTCGACTCTGAGCTTCGTGACCTAACTTGACTCTCTCAGTTAGTAGCATATTGGGTAGATTTCTTTCTTGATTTTGCAGCATTACAAAAGACAAGGAGCACTTGCTAGGCACATTCTTTTGAAAGGGTAAAAATACATACACTTGATCAACTTCTTTAGTTTACCTGATGTGAAATAATATTGTGTATCAGTTCCTGTCACATCTTGTTTGTAAATATTTAGTAAATATTGAAGCACCCTGTTTTTAAGTAGGTTTCAAAATTCATTTCGCTAAACCAATGATCAGGCTTGCAAACAGTATAATAAATGATAGGAAATTCGCTGTCATTTAGGTAAAGAGGGTTTTTTCTTGGTTTGAACCTATGTATGTATTTATCCACCATACCATTGGCCCAGACATGCTTGCATTCTGTTCGTGAAAATTCAAGCCTAACGTTTAACGTAGAACCACTCAAATTCCAAAAAATGAGCAAAAACAATAAAAAAAACTAAGAGTCCTAAAAAGACATCCATACATATCTTTTGCGCATGCGAAGAGCTACGGAAGTATCCTCAATTCCTGCCAATAACCATTCTTTTGGTTGGCCTACTGTAAACAGTTTTGTTTCTTAGCTTTCTGAAATTTATATGTTTTCATGGCCTCATATGTTTGATCAAGGAGAAGGACAATATTTCAGAAGATACGGCATCATCAGGAAGGAGGCAGACAGTGAATTTGTGTAGGATTGTGCTTATATGTATTAATTATGTCTGCTTAACTGGTAAAGTGCTAAATTATTTTTGGCCATCAAATCTTGTACACATGGCTTTGCCTTGATAAAATTTATGGGAGAGTGCCTGTGGGCACTCTCCCATAAATTATAACAAGGCAAACCCTTACAGACTAAATAATATCACTTCAAAGATAATACGAAGCACATCCACTGAACATGAGCCTTCAAGCTGTGGTACCTGCACTTCAGAATAAAGCCCAAATATGGGCTTCCAGCACTCTACCAGTTAATGTATCCTTCTCTTCTACTCCCCAGCCATTACGACATATTTAGGCTTTTTGGAACTATTGTTTTCTGAAAATTATTCCTTTTTGTTTATGTTAAAAACTGCTACCCACGGACACCAGTAGTTGATACCCCCTTAATCTGGGCCATTCTCTAGTTTGTCAAGTCTTTTGCTGGTTTGATTTTACTTCGGAATTTTTTCCTGATGAATTAAGTTCATTAGAGCAGATTTCACGCGGATGAGGTACACTCTTAATTAATTTACAAATTTTTACAAATTTTCTTTGTTAGCGTACTTAGAATTTTTTTTTGCTTTTTGTATCCTATATATCTGTTGATAATTAAGATAATATCAACAATTATGAATTTATAATATCTTCATTATCTGTGTGACTGATACATTTGAGTTGAGAGTATTGCAAGTCACTGTCGTTAGTTTGGCGATGGGTCGGCCTTAATAAGGCTTTAGAAAGCTATTCTTCTTAGCTCACCTGACTCAAAAGCTTTTGCCTTAACTTGTCATCTGGCGTGCGTTGTCTGTCGCGTAACATGTTTTCTTCAAAACCGCTGGGTCATATACTGAGTCAAAAAAGAAAGTATACTCTCCCAAAAAGAAAGTGTGCATGCTAAAAAATGACACTAAAAAAGATATATATCATTTTCATTCATGGAAATTTTATTCAATCACAGATGAATCAATTTGCGATCAACACGAGAAATTTCATTACGCTACGACGAATACTCTTGGTGCCATGGAGAGTCAAAGACACTAAGGGTCAAACACAAAAGTCACACACTCAATATCTGGTATGACCTCCGTCTGCATCGACTACTGCTGTGCATCTACGCCTCATGGAAGCGATCAAGTTAGCATGGAAGTGTTGTGGGATGTTGTTCCATATTCTGATAAGCTGTCTTTGGAGTTCCACAAGCGTTGACGGTGCATGGGGAAGCCGGCGTAGCTGACGTTTCATTTCGTCCCATACGTGCTCAATGGGTGAGATATCGGGCGAATTTGCGGGCCAGGGAAGAACATCCACTTGTTGTTGCTGCAGATACTGTTGAACAACACGAGCTGCGTGGGGTCGGGCGTTGTCCTGCTGTAGAATGACGCCGGGGCCGTGACGTTGCAGAAATGGGACAACAGCAGGTGTAAGCTCTTCATCACGATATCTGGCTGCATTGAGATTGCCATCAATAATGACCAGCTCAGTTCTGTTACGGGCAGTGATGCCACCCCACACCATGAGAGACCCTCCCCCATAACGGTTTCGCTCCACGACACATGGATCTGCGTAGCGTTCGTTTCGACGTTTGTGCACTCTCTGGCGGCCATCTGATGATGAAAGATGGAAACGACATTCATCTGTGAATAAAACACGTCGCCACCAGTGTAAGGGATGCCTGAGATGTTGTCTACACCACTGCAGTCGAGCACGACGATGACGTAACGTCAAAATCGGACGAATTGCAGGTCTTCGAGGACGTAAGCCGTATTCTCTCAGCCGGTTGATTACAGTTTGAGGATGTATCCGTCTCAGGTTAGGGATGTTCCTGGCTGTCGTCGTTGCCGTTTGTTGCCGGTTCCGGAGATGGACGACACGGATATACCGATCTTGTGCAGGGGTCTCCCGGAGCGGGGTCGGTCTCGAGCGTCATCATGTTGTGCATGTCGATGGACTAGCCTGTCTACAGTATTACGGTGGCAGTTAAAATGCTGGGCAACCTCTCTGTGTGTTCTGCCAGCTCTAATCATACCCAGGGCAAGGAGCCGTTGATTCATTGTCAATCTTGGCATGCTAATGTGGAGTCGTTTTTACAGCAGCGCAAGTTTGAATGTGAACGATAGGAAGACCTTACTTTAGTGTTTAAATACCCAAGGATTCACACTGCTGCATGAATTTTCAGACTCTCCACATGCAAAACATGCCTTTTCACAAACGGGCAGCACGTCATTTAACGTTAATGCAATTTTAACGGGGAAAGCTGTTTTTGTGTTCAATATAATTTATTCATGAACAGGTTAACACTCTTTACACCTACGAAATTATTTTTTTGGGGTTTGATCAATTTCTGCAATGCACACTTTCTTTTTTGGTCGAGTATATAATAAACTTTGAGGAGCAATGTTTTTGGTATTATCGACTTTAATCCCCAACAAATTATTGCAAATTAATACTAAAAGTCTAGCTGTATGAATGTGCATAATTTCATGTTCTTACTGTTGCCAGCGTCACGCCAGGACGTCGCAATTCAGATATGGGGTGAAATAAAAAGTTCACACACGCTATGTCCACCGTTTGCATCTTGGATGGCAAGACATCAGCGGCGCATGGACCTGATCAGTCTCTGGATGTCACACTGTGGTATTGCGTTCCGCCCCTGCCTTAGAATATTATGTAAATCGTCTAACGCCTGAAGATCATGAAGCCGAACTCGACGGTCCAATTGAACCCAAAGATGCTCGATTGGCGACAAATCTGGCGAAAGTGGGGGCCAGGGAAGAAGTTCGATGCTCTGCTCCCCAAGAAAGTTACGACAGATACGCGCCACGTGACACCTGGCATTGTCTTGCTGAAATAAATGCGTTCCGACGTTAGCGTTGAAGAACGGGACAACAGCGTTAAGACTTTCGTCACTATATCGCTGTCCATTCCCATTATCATCGATGAAGATCAGCTGCGTTCGATGTGCAAGGAAATTACTGCCTAAACCATTACACTACCCCCGCCGCATTCTCGCACGCAAGCATCAGAAAACCGTTCTCCTCGTCGGCAATACACTCTTGCCCTACCATCACGCGCCGCAGACAAAATCGTGATTCATCACTAAAAAGAACTGTGGTTCAAGGCTGCTGAGTCCAGCGAACACATCCCATTCCATTCTGACGGTACGATGATATTGGGTAAGGATTGGTCCGTGGTATGGTCGCCTACTGCGTATGCCGTGTTCAGCGAGTCTGTTGCGGACAGTTTTTGCACTGATTCTGTTGTTAGTTCTACCGGGAGTAATTACTGCTGTTCTCGTCGCCGGAAGGAAGCGATCCCGCATGTGAGACGTCCTGATGTGTCGGTCTTGTGCAGGGGTCGTAACTCTTGGTTGACTTGAACGCGGCGGTCGGCAGTAAATCCAGTTATCCCAGCCTCATGCATACCAATGGCACACAACCTCTGGTTTTCGGTTAACCTTGGCATTTTTTAAAATATCTGAAGACAATAACTAGCGTGTTTTCTCAATAACCCAGGCTCTCTAGTACAACATAACATAAAGAAAATCGTCGGTCACCCATTCAATTTGACATTCTCGGGTAGCAAATGCTATTTTGAAATCCGTAATTGTATACGGTTGCGTAGACAACAACAACATGTCATTAAACTCTTTGCACGACTTCTTGTCCACAAACATGCAACATTAGAACTATTATATTTCATCCTTTGTGCCATTTTTAGCTCACCGAAGGGAGCTTAACTTATCACCGGCCGTCCGTCGTACGTCGTCCGTCGTCCGTCGTCCGGCGTCCGGCGTCGTGAACATTTTTCAAACGACTTCTCCTCTGTAACCACTGGTCCGATTTTCACGAAACTTCATGTGGATATTCATTACTATATGGCAATTCAGGTTTCTTCAAATGAAATGGCCACGTCCCATGAGGGTTCTGTATGGGGCATAAATCTGATAGCACCATATGAATTATAGAAAAATTATTAAAAAATCTTCTTCTCCAGAACCAGTGGGCAGAATCTTTTGATATTTGGTATGCTGCATCTTGGTATGGGTCTGATTCAAGTTTGTTCAAATCGGCCCCCTGGATTCATATTTGGGCTCACTATAGAAGCCCAAATTTGAACTTAGTGCATTTCAGGCAAATTTTTTAAACAATCTTCTTCTCCAGATCCAGCAGGCAGAATCTTTGGATATTTGGTATGCAACATTGTGGGGTGGATCTGATTCAAGTTTGTTCAAATCGGCCCCCTGGATTCACATTTGGGTTCAGTATAGAAGCCCGAATTCGAACTTAGTGCATTTCAGGCAAATTTCTTAAAAAATCTTCTTCTCCAGATCCAGCAGGCAGAATCTTTTGATATTTGGTATGCTACATTGTGGGGTGGATCTGATTCAAGTTTGTTCAAACCGGCCCCCTGGATTCATATTTGGGCTCACTATAGAAGCCCAAATTTGAACTTAGTGCATTTCAGGCAAATTTTTTAAACAATCTTCTTCTCCAGATCCAGCAGGCAGAATCTTTGGATATTTGGTATGCAACATTGTGGGGTGGATCTGATTCAAGTTTGTTCAAATCGGCCCCCTGGATTTACATTTGGGTTCAGTATAGAAGCCCGAATTCGAACTTAGTGCATTTCAGGCAAATTTCTTAAAAAATCTTCTTCTCCGATCCAGCAGGCAGAATCTTTTGATATTTGGTATGCAACATTGTGGGGTGGATCTGATTCAAGTTTGTTCAAATAAGCCCCCTGAATTCATATTTGCGCTCACTATAAAAGCTCGAATTTGAGCTTAGTGCATTTCAGGCAAATTTCTTCAAAAATCTTCTTCTCCAGATCCAGCAGGCAGAATCTTTGGATATTTGGTATGCAACATTGTGGGGTGGATCTGATTCAAGTTTGTTCAAATCGCCCCCCTAGGTTTATATTTTGGCTTAGTATAGGAGCCCAAATTTGAACTTAGTGCATTTTAGGCAAATGTCTTTAAAAAATCATCATCTTAAGATCCAGCAGGCAAAATCTTTTGATATTTGGTATGCAACATTGTGGGGTGGATCTGATTCAAGTTTGTTCAAATCGGCCCCCTGGCTTCACATTTGGGTCCAGTATAGAAGCTCGAATTCAAACTTAGTGCATTTCAGGCAAATTTATAAAAAATCTTCTTCTCCAGATCCAGCAGGCAGAATCTTTTGATATTGGGTATGCAACATTGTGGGGTGGATCTGATTCAAGTTTGTTCAAACCGGCCCCCTGGATTCATATTTGGGCTCACTATAGAAGCCCGAATTTGAACTTAGTGCATTTCAGCCAAATTTCTTAAAAAATCTTCTTCTCCAGATCCAGCAGGCAGAAACTTTTGATATTTGGTATGCAACATTGTGGGGTGGATCTGATTCAAGTTTGTTCAAATCAGCCCCCTGGATTCATATTTGCGCTCACTATAAAAGCTCGAATTTGAGCTTAGCGCATTTCAGGCAAATTTCTTCAAAAATCTTCTTCTCCAGATCCAGCAGGCAGAATCTTTGGATATTTGGTATGCAACATTGTGGGGTGGATCTGATTCAAGTTTGTTCAAATCGCACCCCTGGGTTTATATTTTGGCTCAGTATAGGAGCCCAAATTTGAACTTAGTGCATTTTAGGCAAATTTCTTTAAAAAATCATCATCTTAAGATCCAGCAGGCAAAATCTTTTGATATTTGGTATGCAACATTGTGGGGTGGATCTGATTCAAGTTTGTTCAAATCGGCCCCCTGGATTCACATTTGGGTTCAGTATAGAAGCCCGAATTCGAACTTAGTGCATTTCAGGCAAATTTCTTAAAACATCTTCTTCTCCAGATCCAGCAGGCAGAATCTTTTGATATTTGGTATGCAACATTGTGGGGTGGATCTGATTCAAGTTTGTTCAAATCGGCCGCCTGGATTCATATTTGGGCTCAGTATAGAAGCCCGAATTCGAACTTAGTGCATTTCAGGCAAATTTCTTCAAAAATCTTCTTCTCAAGATCCAGCAGGCAGAATCTTTTGATATTGGGTATGCAGCATGCTTAGGGGGTGAGATTCAAGTTTGTTCGAGCCAAGTCCCTTGGTTCATATTTGGGGTCACTGTGATAGCCTGAATGATAATTTAGTTCAAAATGAGGAATTTTCTTTAAAAATCCTCTTCTTCAGATCCAGCAGTCGGAATATTTTGATATTTGGTATGCAGCATCATTGGGGGAGGGGGGGGGGTGAGATTCAAGTTTGTTCAAGCCAAATCCCTAGGTCCATATTTGGGCTCACTGTGGAAGCTTGAATTGTAACTTAGTTCGAAATGAGGAAATTTTCTTTAAAAATCTTCTTCTACAGATCCAGCAGTCAGAATGTTTTGATATGTGGTGTATAGCATCCTTAGGGGGTGAGATTCAGGTTTGTTAAAGCCAAGTCCCTGGGTCCATATTTGGGCTCCCTATGGGAGCCCGAATTATAACTTAGTCAATATGAGGAATTTTTCTTTAAAAGTCTTCTTCAGATTCAGCGGTCAGAATGTTTTGATATTTGGCATGCAGCATCCTTAGGGGGTGAGATTCAAGTTTGTTCAAGCCAAGTCCCTGGGTTCATATTTGGGCTCACTGTGGGAGCCCGAATGATAACTTAGTTCAAAATGAGCAATTTTCTTTAAAAATCTTCTTCTTCAGATCCAGCAGATGAATGCTTTTGATATTTGGTATGCAGCATCCTTAGGGGGGTAAGATTCAAGTTTGTTCAAGCCATGTCCCTAGTTCCATAAAATTTGGCTCTCATGACTTCATTCCTTTGTAGTGTTGATGAACCATGTCTAACTGAATGTGACCCCAAATACTTCTTTGAACCACTTTGTCTGAATCACTTTGCCCGGTGAGCGATTAAGGTCCCTTGGGGTCTCTTGTTTCACATTTGTGTCTATTATACTTTCCTTTTTGACTCAGTATATATGGCACAGACCATCTTTGGAGTACACCTTTTCTGTATTTTTCAAATGCTGCTGCTGCTGCCCTCTCCTGGCTGGAGTTAATGCCCCAAAAGTCTAATCATAATTTAAAATTTTCCCATGAACCACCAGAGAGAATGCTTTGATATTTAGTAAGGAATTTCCTTTGGTGTGAAGATTAAAATGTGTTCAAGGCAATTTTGTTGGTCAATATTTGGACTCTCTGTGGGAGCATTCTCATTTTGAGCTTCACCTAAAAATTTCTATTTCAATAACTGAAAGGCTGATTTGAACCAAATGTGGCATGTGAAATAATTGGGTCATAGCTACTTAATTGATGCCCGGAAAACGAATTTCACAGCCCCCAAAAGCTAAAAATAGAAAAAATTCAAACGCCCATATTTAAAAAAACTGAGCAAACTAGAATATTGTATTTTGGGGATGCAGCTTCCTTAGGATCAGCGACATCTGATGGACCTCAAACATTGCTATTGATGCATCAATTTTGTCACTGGGTGTCGTGTGAGGATGCCCATTTTAACACTGTTGGCAATGGGAAATTGATGAATCATCATTCTTCAGTACCTGTGAGCAAATCTGAACTAATTTGGTACAAAGCATATTGTTGGAGTATATAGACTTCTGAGTGTTTTTCCCGAAGAGTTGCTCCACTCCAAGGGGCTGGGATTAATGCCTAAAAAGCGTCGTCTCCTTAACCGCACGCAATAATTATTAGATTTCGGGCGTGGATCTTTCTTTAGTGATGCAGATTCAAGTATGTTCAAAGGAGCTCAGTAGGTCAATATTTCGGCTCCCTGTGGGAGGATGCCTGCCCATTTTGGACTCTACCCAAAATTTCTGTTTCCAGAACCAATGGGCTGATTTGAACCAAATTGGTCATAGGGTTATAATTGGGTCATAAGCACTTGACTTATTCCCGAATTTGTCCATGCAACCCATGGGAACCCCAATTGCTAAAATAGAAAAAAGTCATAGGCCTATAGTTCAAAAATTGCACGGACCAGAATACTGTTTTTTCTTGGTATGAAGCTTCTCTAGAACCAGTGGAATCATATGGACCCAAAAAATTGCTGTCAGTTTTGTCATGTGGATGCCGTATGGGGATGTCCATTTTAACACCGTTGGCAATGGGACAATGCTGAGTCATCATCTTTCTTGTGCTCTATCAATTAGGTATTCTTCTTCAGAACCTTCAGGCCAAATCTAAACTAATTTGGTCCAAAGCATCTTGATGGAATATATTCTTTCGATTTTTCCCCCAAAAGTTGCTATTCCCCTTGGAGTTGTGTTAAAGCTCAAGAAGCCTAAAAATCTTCTCATGAACCACCAGAGAGCATGCTTAGATTTCCGGTATGGAACTTACTTTAATGATGCAGATTCAAGTTTGTTTAAAGGAACTTAGTAGGTCAATATTTGGGCTCCCTGTGGGGGAATGCCCATTTTGGGCCAACCAAACTGTCTATTTCCAGAACCGATGGGCTGAAAATAGAAAAAAATCAAACGTCCATATTTTCAAAACTTCACGGACCAGAAAACTGTTATTTGGTATGCACTCTTTCCTTAGGACCAGTGGAATCAGATGGATAAAAAAAATGCAATCGGTTCTGTCATGAAATGCCATTGGTGGGGGGGGGGGGGGGTGGTGGTGGGGGTACCCATTGTAACACTGTTTAAGATAGAAAAATGCCGATTCATCGTCTTTCTTGTGCTCCATCAACTAAGTCTTCTTCGGGACTTTTGGGCCAAATCTATTCTAATTTGGTAGAAATCAATACTAATTTGGTAGAAATCTATACTAATTTGGTAGAAATCTATACTAATTTGGTACAAAGTATCTTGGTGGTGTATACTTTTCTGAGTTTTTTTTTAAAAAAAGTTGCTGCTTCCCTCGGGATGGGTTACAGAGAACCCCACAAACTAAAGGCCAATAAAACTTTGTGTGGAAATAGTTTAAGACTTTAAAGATCAGAGCTTTTCCCGAGAAGTTTTCCTGGAAGCAGCTGAAAGAAATGGCCAAAACATTGCTTTCGGGTTTGTCAAGGCAAATCCCCAAATTGCTCATGATCTCCATCACAACTTGATCCAGGTGAACGTTTTAGGCTCACACGAGCCTCTAGTTCTTTATTTATTACCGTTCTATTGTTGCATCATAATATTTTATTGCAATTTTATTTAGTATGTTTATGTCTATTTTTTTTTTTATTTCAGATCTCATTTAATTAAAACTTTAGTTTTTCTTATTCCCCAAATTTGTGCATCCAAATTTTGGGAAAAAACTGTTTACTCAATCTGTTTCACTAAAAAGTCAGGAAGTTATAATCATTCATGGTGCTTGACCTACACCAGTTGTAACACAAAAATAAAAATACTTATGATATTTGTGAAAAAAGACCGATAAGAAACATTGGACTAAAGTGCAACCATTTGTTTTGGCATCTGATCTTATTTTGCCTTAGAAGATTTCTCATCATACTTCTTCTTCCATTCCAGAAGGCCTGTCAGAAGAATCAGTTGTGCACAAATCATCTTCATTGGATGTTCTTCCTTCGTCTGCATACTTGGGTTCTTCGGAAGATGTTTCAGTTGACAGAGATCTTGCATCGAAGGTGCTCGTGATCAGTAAGTCATCTGTGGCAGCCTTTGGGACAAGGACTGCACACAGTTTGACTGATGCCAGCTCACAGGAAGTCAGGCCATACTGCATTGGTTTGGCTGAGCCAACCCTTAATACGTTCGCGCAAGTACCCTACCAATGATTCAGTGTCCTTGCCGTTCAGTGGATCGCCTGAAATAGCAAAAAGTATCTTCACTGCTACATCATCGATAAATCTCCACGCTTACTATTGATCCTTACTCAGCTTCAGATCACCATAGATGTGGTAGACCCTCGTTGGCTGGACAGTCTAATCATCAAAGTCATTCGTCTCAAGATCACCACTACTTTACTTCTCACGGAATAGAGATTCATTATGCATTGACACCCTATTCTTCCTATCATCATCGTTCACGCAAACGACGTATTCCAGTCTCTCCAGATCATCATCAAGACATTACGATTTTATCCTCTACATTACAATTCTAAGTTAGGCCAAGATTTTGCAAAAAGCTTTAGATTTGATCTCGCATGCATTCTCTGCCAAAATGCACCTTCAGAGCAATATTACTCTTCAGAGATAGTTTCTTACTCTTACAATTCCTGATCGGAATGCTTCGATGACAAAAAACACAGCTCACCCTACACTGTTCTAGAAGAGTCTTTAGCTGACGATAGCGGTCCATCTCTATCCGTGCAACACATAGAATCGATGCATTTCATCCATCAGTTCTTTCTGGATATTGTTCCTAAAGAACTGCAAAGCTTTTTTTCATCACTTGCAAGACCGACATCCTCTTCAGACATGGTACACATTAAAGGAAAATTACAAAAGATACATGGGTTCTAGCTCAACAAACTCATCCTTGCTCCGAAGTGTTATATGGAAACAATCCGGTCAGTACGGAACAGGATCCAAGTCATCAACTTTGCTGAAAGCATCGACCTCAAATATGCATACTTTCACGTAATATTTTGCCCCTTATTCGGGAAATACATGAGGTTTGGCGTAAACGGCAAGGTTTACCGTTAAGGTTCCGAGTGATGAGCTTCGGACTACACCTTGCCCCTTGGGCGTTCACTTTGGCTATGGGCTGAGTCAGGTCGCATTTTTCAGAGCTCATTCAACAGTCCTGATTTTGGCTTACCTGGACGTCACGATATCCTGCAAAGAGAATTTCACAGGGAAACTCTTCTTCGGTATGTTCAGAAGCTCCTAATCACTCACTGTCACTAGGGGTTACTCGTCAATATACAAAAGTCAGATATAACCTCTCCAACCACCTTTTGGCATCTGGGAATGGAATTCCAGACTCGTCTGAATCCAGTCAGTGTCCTTTAGCCAGAGCTCGCCTCATAAAAAACATTGTCTTTCTATTTTATTAAAGTAGCGATAGTAACTGCGAGGGAATTTGAGACTTCTGGGTCTGTGTAGAGCAGCTAGGGACTTAATTCCGCATGGATGTCTCTTCACCCTGCCTTTCCAGTTTTACTTTCTAGGAAACTGAAAGTCTGTGGTCAACAGTCGGGATCACGTATTAAGCTGCCTTTCTTCTGCTACCAAGGAGAAAATTCAAATTTGGAAGAAAACTTGGAATGGATTACACGGGACACCATTGGTGACCCCCCCCCCCCCCGAGCCCCCCCCCCCCCCCCCACCTCCCGCGCGCGCAGTCATTCACTGTAATGTCAGATTGTACTGATCAGGATTGGGGGTTCCACCTTGGTTCTGGCGAATCTAAGTTACAGTGGACAATGGAATCATCAGCAGTTCTTTCTCCACATCAGTCAGAGAATTTTCTCATTGGAAAATTCACCTTTTGAATTCTCGGTTTCAGATTATTTCAGGAGAAATAATGTACCTCGTGCATGAGTTCGTATTGGAAATCGCACATGAAAGGGGGTAATCCGCCTTTTCGTGATTTTATCAAGAACACGTTTGAGTCCAGAAGAGTTGGCAAGAGGAGTGGAAATTCTGGAATCTGGGCTGTCGCAGAGGCATGTGGCTGAGCAGCTTGGTGTGACACACAGCGTGATATCTAGGGCGTGGAATCGTTACCAGACCCACGAGAGTGCTCGACACAGGCATGGGGGTGGCCGTCAACGAGTTACAGCATGTCGGCAGGACCGGTACCTAGTCACCACTGCTACCCGGAATCGGTCCACGAATGCAACAGTCCTCTAGAATACCCTACAAAACGCTGCTGGGGTCAGATTTTCGAAGCGAGCGTTCCGTAACAGGTTATATGCTGCAGCTTTGAGGGCCAGAAGACCGGTAAGAACGTTCTGCTTCAAGGGAAAACCTAGAAAATACATAGCAATTCGGCGGTTCTCAATCGTCACATCTTTCTGTTGTCTGGTCCTCCCTCAGATGTAAACAATTTTCCCAGAAGAGCAACGGACTGCATTTCTGATTCAAGGCAGTCGTCCTCTTCTCAGAACTATGTAGCGGAGTGGAGAGATGTCTTTGCTTGGTACAAGTCAGGGGCGTCACTTATCTTCATCCAACAATTCCCAACAGCTCTGATTTTCTGGGGTTTCTTTTTTTATTTTAAAAAACTACAACCCGTTTCCATCAAAGGGTACCACTTTATGTTGCCAGACAGTTATGCTTATAAATGCCATATTAATATAGGTTTCGATCAATCCTTGTCAAAATTATCAAACAATTTTTCCACTAAAGATCCAGGTCATCACGGCTAATTCTAAATGAAATTTTGCTTTGGTTCTTTTAAAACTCCAAGAAGCTTCCCTTGAACCTTTGGTGGAGGTAAAGTTTTTGACATTCAAGGTGGTATTCCTGCTTACTTCTGTTATGACTAGAAGATTGAGTTGGTGATCTTCATGCTCGTTTTATTGAGGATTTACATTATCGTAGTGTGAGGAATTCTTTTACCCTTACTACTCAAGTAGGTCTTCTAGCCAATAATGAGGCACCAGATAAGTTACCTGCTCCTATAGTCATTCATACCTTACTGCCTGTCAATAACTCTTAGACCTTCACTATCTCCAGTAAGGACCCCAAGAGTATACGTGAAACGGTCTAGTTTCACAGGGAAAGGAAGGAAAAGGCTCTTCCTTTCTTTCATCCCAGGCATAAAAGATATCTCAGTTTATTCCATTTCTCGGTGGATTCAGTCTACTTTCTTTATTGCTTACATAAATGTATCTCATAAGGATAGTGGAGTGAATAGAATCTCGGCCATGAGGTTAGAGCTTTATCTTCCTTCTGGGCATATGCAAATTGTATTGCTTTATCAGATATCACGAAGGCTTCTTACTGGACACAACCTTCTACCTTTACTACTTTCTACCTGTGGAATCTAGAATCTGTGGTAGGTTATCTAAGATGTATAGGTCCCCCGTATGCTGCTCAAAATGTTACTTAATTTAAATGCCAAGCTTTTGCATTGCGATGATTGATATATCGGCCTACCTCTTTGTTTTGCAAATCATCTCTTGCAAAACGTGGGGTGTTCCCGCATACGGTATAATCATGCTCCCGAACTCCGTAGGGGGATTTGGGGTATCTAGTGAAGCTGGCCGGCAAATGTTTTGCATTGTAATTTCAACGCCATCGGTCGGATTTGGATCTTCTTTGGTATGCTGATAAACCCGCAAGGGGAACGGATATGCATGAGGAATGAGTTCCGTCCAATGATATTTTCCAGAGTTATGGCACTTTTTAACTCATTGTATACTACTCACTTTTTTATAAGGATCACCCATATATCTAGGGTAATTGGTCGGTATTTGGTTGGTATGCCGATTGCTTGTTAAACATTACGATACTTTGTCACCTTTGCAATGGTTTTGAGGGTTTTGGTGCAAATTGGGATTTGACACATGATGTTAAGGCCGAATTAGACATTGTCATAGGATCACAAAAAACAATGGATTGATATCATACCACTTTTATTCATTGGTAGGAATCAGAGGAACACTAAAGCCATTTTCAGTACTTAGTGTGACCACCGTCGACATCCAATACTGCCTGACAACGTCTGCGCATGCCTCGGACCAGGGTAGTAAACAGTCTATGGGGCAAGTTGTGCCACTTTTCTACCAAGGCTTGGCTAAGTTCGTGAACGGTGGTCGGTTGAAATGGTCTGGCTGAAACTGCAGCTTGTAAGCTGTCCCAAGCATGTTCAGTGGGGTTAAGGATCGGAGATGCTGCTGGCCAGTCCATACGCTCTCTCGATGCCATGCTGTTAAAGATAAGCGGTGACGAGTCTACATCGGTGGGGTCGAGCGTTATCGTCTATCAGGAGGAATTTCTCACCCATAGCACTCGCATAAGGAGATGAACAATCGGATCGAAGGTGTCATCCCTGTAACGCTGTCCGTTTAAAGTACCGTCATGAATCACGTGGAGGTCTGCCTGGCTGTCCGAACTCCCACCCAAACCATTAGAGATCCACCACCGTACCAATCGCCTTCACGGACTGTTGTGTCCGAAAACCCCTCGTTATTCCTTCGCCACACAAGAACACACCTGTCGAGGAAATCCAGGCAAAATCCAGACTCGTCAGTAAAAAGAACACTGTCCCATTGACGGTCTGTCCAGTTGACGTGTTATCTGCACCACACAAGGCGATGTCCCTCGTGTCTAGGTCGTAACCTGGTGTGTACAGTCGGTCTTATGGCCCTCAAACCTGCAGCATGTAACCTGTTACGGATCGCTCGCTTCGAAAATCTGACCCCAGCAGCGTTTTGTAAGATATTCTGGAGGACTGTTGCATTCATGGACCGATTCCGGGTAGCAGTGGTGACTAGGTAACGGTCCTGCCGACATGTTGTAACTCGTCGACGGCCGCCCCCATGCCTGTGTCGAGCACTCTCGTGGGTCTGGTAACGGTTCCACGCCCTAGATATCACACTGTGTGTCACACCAAGCTGCTCAGCCACATGCCTATGCGAGAGCCCAGATTCCAGAATTTCCACTCCTCTTGCCAACTCTTCTGGACTCAAACGGTGTCGAGAGATCGCATCATGAATGTATACAATGTGACCACGGGATTCTTGATAAAATCACGAAAAGGCGGATTATCCCCTTTCATGTGCGATTTCCAATACGAACTCATGTACGGGGTACAGTTGGTCGAACGAACCTGTCGTGCACACATTGGAGAATGGTACGGGAAGACGATATATCAAAACTTCTTAGACATGTAGGAACATGTGGTGAATTTTTGGGTGGTCCTTATCAAAATATATTAGTTGCATACTTAAAAAAAATTGATCGACCTTTGCATTGCATTCACTGCATGTTGGATTTGATTTAATCTTGGTATGCTCATGGACTCGCTTTGCAAAAGAATATCAACAAGCAACGAGGTCTGCTCGGTTATTTTTCAAGAGTTATGGGCCTTTTTCGACTTGAAAAATTTCAATTTTTCTGATTTCAGTATGTTCTTTGTTGTAATTTTAAAGCCATCAGTCAGATTTCCTTTTGTATGCTGACCCCTTATGGGTGACCGATATGCACAAGGAGCAGGTTCCGTCTAATAATTTTCCCCAGAGTTATAGCCCCTTTTCACTCATTCGACTTAGAAAAAAATTCTGTCCCCAATAGATTTAACATCGAACATGACTACGGGTCGTAGGAAGTCACCCACGCCCTGCTCGGCCCTCGTTGCTTATAGTGAAAAGCCTTCGAGCCTCTCTCTCGGCTATGGGTGGCCCATAATTTATGCCAAAGTTTGGTGTTCTGTATATTTGTATATAGTTTTAGAAGTCATGATCTCATTTCACGCAATAACCTACGATTCATAATCTTAATACAACTCGTCTTATGTTATCTCTGGGCGCATTTATAATTTGGTCTCCTTAACTTAAAAATAGCATTTGGGATATGCTATGGTCTTATAAGAGGTACCTAGTCTTACTCCAGTATTGGATTCTTGTATCCAACAACGATATTCATCTATCATCCTTGAATTTGAATAAATCCTTATATTATCCCTAACAATTTGTTAGGGGTAGCTAAGGTTTGAAGTAAACAATAGCCTGCTTGTTACTATTTTTTCCTTCCAGTCCTGTGTTGGTCCTCCAACATGAAGGGTCATATCGTGACAGGGACAGTATTTGTATAAGTTTACCTGCAAGATTAAAATTTGAGGTATCATCCTGTCGATTTCGCTAACTGAGAGAAAAAATTAATTGTTACTTCTGCACAACGCGTGCAACGCTTGCATCACATCCATTTTTAATAGCCTTCAATATGTTAGATGAGCCTAAATATGTGAATCGTGACACAGCTTAATTTGTAACTAAAAATAAATCCTTAACTTAGTTTTTTAAAGATGGTATTCGTAGATGAGAATGAGATTATGTCTGGTGGAAACTTCCATGGAGAATATCCTGGCAAGGTGAGTAACTCTTTTAAATGCTATTTTTTTAACTGCTCGATAATGGATATTTCTGAAAACTTATCTTAGGGGCCTTATCTAAAATTCTCTTCAGCATCTGGACAGCTGCTTAAAAAAAACCTCTGTTAACTCAACGCTTATTAATCTTTTAGCAAAATGGGGCAATGATTGTGAACCATCACACAAAATCATTGTAGGAAAGAGATCTTTAACTTTCTGGCATGTGCTGGAATTTCTTAAGAGAAGTCGTATTCTCGAGATACAGAAGATGCAACGTTTAGATATCCCGTTTGTCTTGGGAAGCATGGTTCACATTTGTTTTAATGAAGTTTCTAGGTGCATATTTGGGCTTACTATGGACACCATTATTTGTCCATACACATTTCGACAGAGGCCAAGAGAAATGGCCATTTCCATGTATCTGCACATCTGCATTTTGGTACTATAATGGTGCAATTAACCCCTCCTCCATGTTTGACAGTGTAACTGCACTGCTCTTTATCGACTTTGAAAATCAACTTTTGCTGCACTTTCTAAGGAAGCGATTGAAACTGTTGGATCTTGTTCGAAACGTATTGATCTACAGTAGGTATTTTCATGACTGAAAAAGAATTGTTTTAAGAGTTATTGCCCTGTACCGAATTTTTAGTTTTGAACAGCTAGGTACATCAGGTGCCGTTTTGGTATAATTAACTCCTGCTGCTGTTTATAATGTAGAGAATTAAAACATTACAACATGGTTACACGCACATATATACAAATGATCGAAAAAAATTTTTTGACAGTTTTATTCATCTTCAATAACTTTGCAAATTTCCAGATTTTTGAAATTCTATGTATCTTTAAGGTGTAAATAACTCCTCCTGCAGTTACAAAGGCAGAGATGTGAAACTTGTGGGTATTTTTACAGGTTGTGTCCACACTGGTCCAAACCTATTTGGTGCTACCTTTTTCGCCAACCAGGATTTTAGGGATACAAATAAAGTGTTTTGATGCCAAAACTCTGATTGGCAAGTAAGAGAGGGGCTTCTGTCCAGTGGAAGCACTATATTTTTGCTCGTGGGGAATGGGGAGAAAGTGAGGAATGGGTCCTCCATTAAGAAGTCAGATTGGTATGCGTTTTGGGAACGTGCCTCTGTGTTTTTAAGCGTAAGTAGAGGGCAAGTGAGGGGTTCAAAACTTATTTTCTGCGACTGCAGTTTGGGGTTACAAACAAAGCGTTTTGGCAATAGAACGCTGATTGGTGACCTGGAGGTGGGGTCCTAACCCAATGGAAGCACTAGATTTTTGCTCATGAGAGATGGGGAGAAAATAAGAAACAGGTTCTCCATTGAGATGGCAGATTGTAAAGTTCTTTGTCCAAATCAAGTCTCTGAAAGCATGACCGATTTTATAATCACTGGAAGATCATCAATATCGTTAGTCTCGAACAAAAATGATCGATAGTTACTAACTATAAGCCCTAATATCTTATTCTGCTAAGCCACTTTATTTTCTTAAAAATGATTCGATTTCTTGAAATATGCATTAAATATATCACTGTCTTACTTATATTTATAAGAATATACAGAACAGAGAATCCGAACAGTAATAATTAATGCCAAATGTACAGTTCCAGTGTAGTGAAAATTAAAATTGTTACCCCACTGGGGAAGTTGTATATTTTCCTGAATTCTGCACAACAAAGTTAATACTGCAAACCATCTTTCCTACAGGCCTTGGATTACTTGGCAATTGGTATAAGTGAACTAGCAAGTATCAGTGAAAGGCGTATTGAGAGATTAGTGAATCCAGGTAGGTTTATCATAATTAATACTCTTCTTACGCAATTGCTGCGTTATTGTTCGAGTCTTAGAAGCAATTGTGCAGACAAAGAGTACCGTTAGTGATCAGCCTAGTAGAGATGCGGCCTTAATTTTCCCTTTGAGGTTAATAGTGAAACGAGGGAAAGACCAAACTTCGGCCAAATCATGAGCACTTTTATCATTTATTTGGTCACCATGTTGTGATACGAACTTCTGCAATGGATTCTGGTGGCCTGCCTACACAGCAGTTCAAGGATGTAGGGTCTTGGGTCCTCTGAATTTGGTGAGTCGCCGCAGCGGATAACCCACATGAACACACAGTCTGATAACCAAAAATAGCTCAATTAAGTTAATTACTTTTGGTGATAACTACTTTCTTTGATAGTGGGTTACTTTTGACAATGGCAGGGGAAAACATGTTTCTGGTACTCTCCATCAGGTTACATATTTTATGCATAGTACATTTTGAATATCTCCTCTGTATAATAAGAAAATGGCGAACGTAATTACAATGATATGTCTGCTTTTTTCCAAGTCACCCTTATATATTCAATGAGATGAGTTCTTATGCCCCTGCGACTGAGGGGGGGGGGGGGGGCATTTTGTTTTACCCCTGTCTTTCCGTCCGTTTGTCCATTTGTCTGTTCTTCTGTCCATCTGCATATAGGGTACAGGGTTTGTCCGCTTAACTCCTCTTACACTTTTCAAATTACAACCTTCTTATTTTACGTCGTATTTATACATGTCGAAAAGTGTGTGTATTGCCAGGAATTTGATTTTGTTCAATTTTTCACAAAATTACTTCTTGTTGAACTTAGTAAATTTTTATATACATTTGCAAATTAAAGTACCTGCTAGAACTCGTGAGGGCACCATATGTGTCTTATAGACACAGCACGTGTGCAAGTAACAAATCACTGTTTGCACTTCAACCTCCTGTGTCCGTGTGCTGTGTGAAGGCATGCATCAGTCAACTTTCAATTTTTTCTGATTCATAAAAGTAATAGGGTGATTTTGGCAAGAAAGTGTGATGTCAGTTATTTCATATTTGTGGTATTTCAGCTTCTCACACAGTTCTCGCTACATGAATGCGTTCTGAAAACCTATATATCAAAACAATCATGGTTTCTGATTTTTTTTAAAGTTTTACAACGTTAAGGTTCAAATTTTATATTTATGGCATGATATCACAGATTCAAATAAAACTTGACAAAATGAATTTACTTAGTTAACTTTCTGATAGCTACTAGCCTTACTTGTTTATTTATTTACTAAAATTTAACAGTAGTTTAGGCAGCGATGATTCACTCGCAGGCGAAACCGGTGTACCCACAGAGAGCCACCCGAGAAAGTAACTGTCAAAATCCCCAACATTCTAACTTTATGACACAGGGTTAGCATTGGTTAAGTGCACCATCGATGTACAATATGCCGTAGTATACACCAACGCCATGTCCCCATATGGGCAATCAGGTTTGAGTGCCTTGTTCAAGTACACAACACAGTTATAACAGGTCTGGATTGAACCATGAACCTTCAGTTTTGAGTACAATATTCTAATCACAAAGTCACCATGTTCCTAGCTTCTGGGCTTAACGGCCGAAGCAAACTGTTGTTTGGATCCATTAACAAATTGGCATTTTTAAAAACTGGGAAAAATAAGATGTCTGGATAGCAAGAGCAAATGATAAAACCACAATGTTATCAAAATTACCAGAAATTATCCTCCCCTCGGGAACTCCGGGAAGTGAAGCAGTGCCTGTTCAGTGCGGTAAACAGGCTCTGCTTTGCTAGTAAAATAAGACCCAGCCACCAATGCAAGGGAGGTGCAAACCCTCTCTAAAATGGGCAACATGGCTTATTAACACTCACCCCTGGTCTTGAGTTGATATTCATGTTGTGGTCATGATTAGCCATTGCCCAAAAATATGTGACCTTAAACATATTAAATATTAATCCAGAAATTAGCCATAGTCTATCATGCCTACTTCAAGCCAGTAGAATGTAATGCCTGGACCAGAATTTTGTCTGTGGGTGTTGGTGCGACTTGGATGTCAGCGTTCATGTTCAGTTTTGTAATTTCAGGTTAGTTTCTTGGACCTTTGGCTCAAGTCTTTTCTGTTTTTAAGGATGATTGAAACCCATATTAACCCTTATTTTACGTACATCCATTTCCTATTTTGTCAAATGAACCTGAGTCAGTTTCTAGTTGTAAGAAATTGTATTAGGTCAATTTTGCAGTAAACCAAGGTGATACAGGATTGAGAGTAAACATAAGGAGGGTGGAGTATAGGGGACAGGATTTAATGACTTGAGTTCGAGTTTTTGATGTGTTTCACAAGTGCATGAAATATAGGAAGAACTCCAAAAAGGGTACAACATTCTCATCCTTCATACTCGGCCGACTTATAGTCCAGGCACATTAGACATAAAAATGAGAAAGTAAGGAAAAAAATCGGAGAAAGCTGATTTTTTTATATGTTTCCGGGACACACATTGCGGATAAAGTGTGAAAAGTCCCCGCGAATCCGAGTTGAGCTTTTTTAGTTATAGCAAAAAAAAATTTTAAAAAAAATTCGACCCAGCTCCATATTTCTCATTCTTATTCGCCTTAGTAGGGTGAGAATCATAAATATCGTGCTGAATTATATTGAGAATACATATCCCCAACAGAAAATGCCAACTTTGTACCAATCCTCACACTCAATGGTGAAATATTCACGAAAATGTACAAAATTACGAAAATTTTTTTATTGTTTTCATACACACAACGGTACACAACGTCCATTAAATCAAATCTACGACTACTTTGAGAGTTAAATTATATATCAAAAATTGCAGAAAAGCAGTGGCTTTATAATGATATATAACAATAGTCATTTATTCCATAATGAACTGGTGAAACGTGTGAAATATTAACCATACCCCCTAAACTCAAATTCAAACGGCATCGACTTTTCTCATTCAAATACCGTATTATAGCATCATTGTTTCAATTTCCATGTTCGATTAAATCACATAATGTGGTGTTCGCCTACACTCAAGATGCATTGGCATGTAATGTGTGCACGCCCTTGATGTGTACTCATAAACAAATTTGTATTGTACAGACAACGCTCTTTAATTTGATGTAAAATAGCCTTGAACGACTTTCATCAGGAAACGCTGTTTAATTCCGCATTCCATGTCTTTATGTACAGACAACGCTCTTTAATTTGATGCAAAATAGCCTTGAACGACTTTCATCAGGAAACGCTGTTTAATTCCGCATTCCAGGTCTGTCCATTGCACAATTTGCTCTGTTCAGTATTGGACACTCCGCATTTGATGCCTAGATATTGAAACCAATGATCCCTTGATAGATATATATGTAATTTTGCCTGTTGTTGATTATTAGAGTCTTGTGTTATTTGTAGAACTGATCAGTTATGTTGTTGGCATATCACTTAGCGTTACCTGTTGATACCTTACGGTGACAACGAAGCAGGTCCGCACATTGATATCTGTTCTGTGGTATTGTACTTGAGTTTATTGTGTCTATCATCTTTTTTTCTGTTGTGACTTTGGCAATGGATAAATGTATCAAATGTAACGATGAGTTGACCGGCTCGTCCGGAATAACTACACTTGGTGAGCGGGGTATAGAAAAGTTGGTTGCTGTAAGCGTCGAGCTTGGCGATAATCTTTTTGCCGGTTCGAAGAAACCCACAGTTGGTGAGAAAATTCACAAATTCTGCTACAAGAATTATACACGGGAAAGTTCTGTAAGAAAAAGTAAGAGAATGTCTCTAGATGCAGCTGAATCTGACGAAGCTGGTCCATCTATGACAAAAAAATTGCGCTCTGATCAAGATGCTTTCAATTTTAAACTCCATTGTCTGTTCTGTGGAGAATCCGCCGACAAACAAACTCATATACCCGTTCAACGTAGAAGAGAAGTCCACACCGTTGAAACATTGACTTTTGTTGATAGTATCAGAACCCGTTGTTTGAAATGTAGTGATGAATGGGGTGAGTCTGTACTTACTTGGATCGGTCGTGCTATCGATCTAGTGGCCGAGGAAGGTCGGTATCACCATGATTGCTGGACAGGATTTGTCAGAGATAAGCCTGAGCGAACTCTTTCACGGGGTAGGCCTGTTGCAGACAAGAAAGCACTTGCATTCCATGAATTGTGTAACTTTATGGAGAACAGCGACGAGTGTCAGTTTTCCTTGAGCGAATTGGCAGAGACGTTTGAATCGTATCTTGGTGACGAAGTCGGTTACAACTAATCGATCTTCTAATGCAGGAGCTATCTGCTATCAATATTCAGTCCAAGCAGGCCGAGGCTGATGCTGATGTACTGATAGCCGAAACTGCACTTGACATCGCTCAAGATGACAACAATGTTGTCGTTGTGGGAACCGACACAGACTTGTTAGTCATTCTTACCTCTCGAGTTCAACCGGGATGTAATATTCACATGATGTATTCCATTACCCCAAACTTACTAGTTTCAGTTAGTGAAATAGCAACCAAAATGAGTGACCATAGAAGCAACCTCCTTGTAGCACATTGTGACACTACTTCTGCACTCTTTCGAGTTGGTAAGAAGAAAGTATTCAGTACAATTGTCTCCGATGTTACTAGCGACTCACAACAGTATGTCAACACAATTTTGGCGGATGACAGTACACCAAGTGCAGTAGCCGCTGCCGGGGAACAGCTTCTCCTGATCTTATACGGGAGTAAAACTGTTTCCTCTCTCGACCAATATAGATATGTCACTTACAAGCGTTATGTAGCAAAATCTAAACTGAATAAACCCATCGACCTAGCCTCACTCCCACCAAGCAGCGATGCTGCACAACAACATGTCTACTTATGTTATCTCCAGGTCCAACAATGGCTGGGCACTTCGCTTCCTCCGACGGATTGGGGGTGGTCGCTAGACAATGGACTTCTTGTACCGACTGCAGCCACAAAGCCATGTGCCCCCGATAACCTGCTGAATCTGATCAGTTGTGGTTGCAAGAGTGCTTGTACAAAAAGGTGTGGGTGTAAGAAGGCAGGACTCTCTTGCTCAGGTTTGTGTAATTGCAGTTCGGATTCTTGTAACAAGCACAGAAACACTGTCCTGTCGGAAATTTCTGAGTTTGATGAATAATATGTATATAGGTCATGTCATTTCTGTATATAGCGTTGATAATAGTCAATGTAACTTAATCCATGTTGATTGATTTGTACATTCTGTAAATATTATTTATTGATTTTTGTACATTCTGTAAACATTATTTATTGATCTAATGCTGCCAGACACAGACGTGTCTGTTCGGTCCCAAGCCCGAAAATAGTTGAGTTCTCATTCTGACGAATTTTATGCCAAAAGGGGAACTCGGCCAGAAGCAGAGTGGGTCTTCCATAATGTCTATTTTGTAAGCAATGATAAAAGTCTTCAAATGGTGGTAGATTTTTTATCGTCTGTCCAACTAACATCCCGTTCTGTACTACGACCCTTTGGGCAAATCCGTTAGGAAAATCGTCATTTTTTGCGTAAATCCGATACTTTTTTGTGAATTTTCAATAATTTTTCGCAGAAATTGTCACAGAATGCACATTTTCCTCTAGGTAAATGTATATTAGACATTATGTAGCTCGAAATACGCGTAAACAAAAAATACAGTTGGATCAATTCGAGGTTACAAAGTTCGTGCGATTTTTTTTTATTTTTTTCAAACGCGTTTTCGAAAAATGGCTGTAGAAAAAAACCTCAACTGGGATTTTAGGAGACTTTTGTCTAATCGTTCAGTGACATGTACTCGACATTCCCTGAAAAAATCAGCTTTCTCCGATTTTTTCCCTAGTGAAACCTAATGTTCTTGGGCTATTATGCTGTATTTGTATACTTTGTTTGCATGTGAACTAAGTGAATGGGGGTTAGATTTATTAGTCCCCTACCAGCATCGCCAGAGGGGACTATAGGTTTACACTCTGTCCATCCGTCAGTCTGTCAGTCTGTCAGTCACACTTCAGTTTTCCGGACTTTTTTTGGAAATGCTGCAACCGAATGATTTCATTTTGGTAACTTACTATAGAACGATGACTTACAGATCAAGTTTGAGTTTCATGCTGATTGCATTATTCTTGTGTGAGTTATGGCCCTTGGAAATATGGAAAAGTGCCAAAATATCAGTTTTCCGGACTTTTTTTAGAAACGCTTCAACGGAATGATTTCATTTTTGGTAACCTACTATAGAACGATGACTTACAGATCAAGATTGAGTTTCATGCTGATTGCATTATTCTTGTGTGAGTTATGGCCCTTGGAAATATGGTCTGTCAGTCCGTCAGTCTGTCAGTCTGTCAGTCACACTTCAGTTTTCCGGACTTTTTTTGGAAATGCTGCAACCGAATGATTTCATTTTGGTAACTTACTATAGAACGATGACTTACAGATCAAGTTTGAGTTTCATGCTGATTGCATTATTCTTGTGTGAGTTATAGCCCTTGAAAATATGGAAAAGTGCCAAAAATATCAGTTTTCCAGACTTTTTTTGGAAACGCTTCAACGAAATGATTTCATTTTTGGTAACCTACTATAGAACGATGACTTACAGATCAAGTTTTATTTGCACTCTGTCCATCCGTCAGTCTGTCAGTCAGTCTATCAATCACACTTTAGTTTTCCGGACTTTTTTTGTAAATGCTTCAACCGAATGATTTCATTCTTGGTAACCTTCTGTAGAACGATGACTTACAGATTAAGTTTGAGTTTCATGCTGATTGCATTATTCTTGTGTGAGTTATGACCCTTTGAAATATGGTCAAGCGCCAAAATATTAGTTTTCCGGACTTTTTTGGAAACGCTTCAACGGAATTCATGCTGATCACATCTAGGTTATAACATTTGTATAATTATTAATGCTCATTAGTCCGGTAGGGGACATTGTATTGCTTCAGCGATACATGAGCTTTTGTTTTATTAAAGATATCACATTCGGCGTTTTGTTTACTTTCTTGAATTCCATTGGATCACATGAATTCCTGTGTCATCAAGGGAAATACTTAACGACCAATCAGATGCATTCTTAGAGGTTTTAGACTGGATTCCACCTGTGATTTTCTCAACATATTTTTCAGTGCCTATATTCTATTAAATATCATTGAATACACACTAGGCATGGGGGGTATTGGAATTTTGAGTTCGGTATCAGTTTCTGTATTTTAGGGGCGTATACCTCAGTATCGTTTCAGCATTCGTTATCTGACTTGATTGAGATTTGCTGCTAGTAACAAAGAGGAAGTCACATAAGGAAAAGCATAACAAGTTATTGTAGTATCATTCTACCGCAACACTATACATGACACAGCCAGCGAGCTCAACAGTCGCATTCCTTTACAACTACAAATTACATCTACAGTAATTTTGTGACTTGTTCTAAATGCATCTTAATGTTTAAAAAGACCATTTTCAGGCTTTTGCGATCCCAGCTCATGTGCCTGAACATGCCATCTTCAGGTCATGCTGGCAATAGACATAACACCTGGGCAGTGATTTCTAGTCAGGACTTGGCTGCCTTAACAGGCATCCAAGACTTGACTAAAATCACTGCAAACAGTTGAACATGTACAGGTTGTAGTTTAATGGGAATTCAAGATAACTGCCCAGTTCATTGAGGGTTAACAAAACAGAAAAGAAAATCAGTCACTTCTTACATGACAATGAACCTTTTAACTGTTATCAAGCCTCAACAGGGACTTATAAATAGCGAAATTAGGAAAAATTGAAAATTCAGATGGGGTCTGTATTCAGTGATTGGTTCAGTTCAGTTTTTTGGGGGTATGACTATGATATCGGTTCGTTTTTTCAGTTTATTCCCCATCTCTGATGTCCACAACAATCGGGGTATAAAATGTTTCATTTTTTTCTGTGTATCAGACTTGTTTTTATTAAAATTTCCCATGACAAGAACTAGAATTTCTGTGTCTGGGGCAATTATTTGTGTTTAACTCAGGCAAAGTCAATTGATTAAGTTAATTTATTTGCACCTTATGGTTCTCTGGCACTAAAGTTGCAACTGTATCTTATGGGTTGGTATTTGAGATCCCTAAGGAAACCTGTATTTTAACTTAGTGCAATACGGAGAATATTCTTTAAAAATCATTAAAGAACCACCAATCAGAATCGTTTGGTTTTGAAATAGGGCACCCTAAAGGCAGTAAGAATGAAGTTTGTTTAAATCAAGTCCCCGATTAATATTTGGGTACAAATTTGTTATTAGTGCAGTATGAGGAGGATTCTTTAAAAGTCTACTTTTCTTCAGATCCACTGATAAAAATAAATTGATATTTGGTACAGAGTATCCTGAATGAGGTCAGATTCAAATGTCTTCAGACCAAGTCCCAGAGTTCATATTTATACTCAGTATGGGAACCTGAAATTAATTTTATTCCGTTCAATATTAGGAATACTCTTTAAAAATCTGTTCACAAACGCCCAACCAGAACCATTTGATATGTGGCGTACACCATCCTTAGGGGACTTATAATAATCAAATTCCTGAATTAATAATTAGGCTCCCTGTTTTAACGTGGTCCAATATGAGGAATAATCGTTAGAAATCTTCTACAGAACCACTCGCGAGAATCATTTGAAAATGGTATACAGCATTTTTACATAGGTTGGATTCAAGTTTGTTCAAATCAAGTCCCTCGGTTAATATGAAAATACGTGACACGTAATGGTGCACACCCAATATTGTCAATTTTGGTAAATATTGCAGGCCCCAAGCAAGTTTTTCAGGAAAGAGATGGTATATTTCGCAGAAATAACAGCGGTTATGTGAAATATAACAATTTGCCAAAACGTGTTGTACAGCGACATGCAATAAACACAGAACCACACATGTATGTTCATATGTTAATGTGGCGACAAATATGGCAGTCGAGAAATTTTGAAAGATTGCGGAAGGATCAAACTTCAGACAAGCTATAGTAAAACAAACCTTCATTTTTTAAACTGACAAAAGATCATAATTCAATGGCAAATAGGTTCATTAGGGTTTATCAACACTTTCAAAAACCAATGCTATATTATAAGCGGGTTTCTACGTCAATTTCAATAACTAAGGTTATTATATCACGTTGTTAGTTCCCAAGATCCTTCCCATCCTTCAACACCTAGACGAGCAAAATAGTCGTACGTGGAGTCACTCGTTCAGGCAATTACTCTATGGCTCATTTGTTCGATGGGATTCTGGTCGTTCGAGCAATCTGAGATGGTTAGCAAGCCTGTACTAGTGCTAGTAATGGTACAAGGCCGCAAGAGTGGAAGAAGACTGCTGGATTTGGTGACTACTGTAAAAGCTAATCATAGGACAGACGATGGCAATATTGGGAAAATCAGTAATAGTGGTGTTGGAGATATGAAGATCATGGAGAGGTCTAGAACTGGGCAGATGCTAGGAGCTAAATTATCATCAGGTATATATAGTACTACATCATCATGTCATAGGTATCCTCCTAGTCAGGCCCGTCGGAACGAAATTTATATTGGGGGGGGGGGGGGGCTGATATTGCTAATTTGGGTGAACTGGTTGATACTAAATGGGTATGGGGTATCCAGATGCCGAAGGCATCTGTCGCGAGTGCTGAAGGCACGAGCTTTTTGAGGGGGGGGGGGGGGAGAGGAGGGGGAGTACTCCCCCAGAACATTTTTTGAAAAGGGCAATCAAAGGAAGCATTCTGGTAGTTTTTGAAGCAAAAACCTCTTGATTTTTTTAAACGGCAAAAGTTGTTTTTTAACAAAATGTTTAAAAAATCCCAATAGAACCCCCATAACATTTGGGGACGGTTCTCACACCGGGCTCACCTGCAGGCAGTGGCCGTATTCCGTCATGGTAAAAAAAAGTCAGGCCTTATGGTGGATTCATTAGTTTTATCATTACGCCAAGGTTTGTCGTGGTCTTCTGAGCTGCCAAAGGAATTGCTCAAACGTTTGCACATCAACATATGCAGGCGCATGTTATACATTCAGTGATACGTTCATAATTCTAATCCAGGGGCGTAGTAAGCTAATTTTATTTGGGGGGGGGGGGGGGTAGGACCTGTATTCCCATGACGCGATGCGTCATCCGAGCGGCGAGTGGGGGTGAACACGAGAGGGGGTATCCTCCGTCTTGTTGGTGGGGGTCCGGGGGAAAATTTTCGAATTTAAGATGTAAAAACATGCATTCTGGTTGATTCTGAGCAAATAAATCGTATATTCCTATGACGCGAAGCGTCATCCGAACCGCGAAGAGGCGAGTGGGGGTGAGCACGAGAGGGGGTACCTCCCCGTCTCGTTGGTGGGGGTCCGGGGTGCCTCCCCCGGGAAATTTTTTTAATTTAAGATGTACAAATATGCAATCTGAGTGATTCTGAGCAAATACATCGTCAATAAGGAAATACGTCAGCTCTCTGATCAATTCTGCGTGATTTCTGCGTGATTTCCAAAATGACAGGAATAGTGAACATGCAATGAATTACCCTGTGGTTGGTTGGGGTTTAACATCGCTTTCCACAATTAGGCGAAAACACGACTGTCAGTTTAATTGGTGGAAGAAAGCCCACATGGAACCCACTCAATCCAGTAATCATTAACAGCAATGTCGGAATATGGTAACCAGTGGGCATCCCGTGTGGAGAAACCACCAACCCAGCCCAGCCCAGTAAAGCCTACTTTTGACAAATTTGTGTGTGTGTGTGGGGGATATCTCCCTTACCCCCTCCCCCCCACCCCGGTTCCTACGCCACTGTTCTAATCTGAATTAAATAATGTAATGTCCAGTTTTATTCAGATCCATCATGGATAAAGTAACGACGAAATATGAGCAAATTATTGCCCCCCCCCCCCCCCCCCCCGGTTCCGACCGACCTGTACCCTGATGAGCATTAAGAGCCGTAAAAGAAATCGCTCTTTCGATACTCATCTGCTCAATGGGATTTGAGTCGTTCGAGTAGTGACTTTTTCCGTAACTGCTCAAAAGCTTATTTGCTCGATAAAATTCGAGTCGTTCGAATAATACCTAACCCTGCTTGATTGTATTTTGGGTTTGAGGATCATAGAGGACTTCGTTATACACAGGAAAGGCAAAAACAGAGACGGCCAAGACAAAATAGTCTGCTGGGATAGGCAGAAATGGCACCAGTAAAAGACAAAACAGGCCAGGAAATAGGATAAACCACAGAAAATATCGGGATAGAAAAAATACCGAGACTATGCCACTATGGTGCACATCCGAAACAATAAAGTTAATCTTATACAAATGAACGCGTCTATTGTTGGGCAAAAATAAGAATTCTAGGGGACAACAGATAGAAACCGAATATTTTGTGGGAAATCCGCACTAGTAAAAGAACTGTTGGATTTATTTGGGTAATTTTACAAAGTATTCGAACAAATACAATTACTCATACCAGGAAACGCACCTTAAAGCACTGTATGCTACTCTTTTAAGCCCAGTATTGAGGAATCCGTGCCAAATAAAGTTGTTTTGATGGTTTAGAGAGATTGGCTGGATGTTTGTGGTAATTCGATGTATTCTAGTTCATTTCAATGTATCCACATGAGACCTCTCATCATTCATTTAGCACTACGTGCTACTATTTAAAACCCTAGGTGGGGGTTTTCTAAGTCCGTCTCGGTAGTTTGGGATTATTAAGAGGGATTGTCGGGTTGTTTGCTGTAATTAAAATTACTCCCATTCAATCGAACACACCCTCCGAACACACCCCCGTTCCTACTAGAAGGTTTTGGGTCACATAGCAACCATGTGCTACCATAGAAACCAAGATGGCGGCCTCAGATATACAAAATGGACGACGTACACTCGTCTCACCTCAACAAAAACGCGCTGCGCATGCACACTAGGACCACGTATCACTAGGGGAATGTTGTCACAAGATGGCGCTCACGCACGCTACCATGATAACCAAAAATGAAGTAACTGGGCCATGTGCCTATGACGTCACATGAGATCCGGTCAATGTGGGTCGATCGGGGTACATGATCTACTACTAACATCAAGCCGAGAGATCCACGGTTCGATCCCCAGCAGAGGTAACTGCGTTGTGTCATTGGGCAAGGCACTTAATCACGATTGCTCAAGTGGGGACATCCCTCCCCCCCCCCCCCCCCCCCACAAAACAAAATAATTTCAATAGGATCACCGATCTAATGTCGAGTTGTGACAGTACAAAAGTGGGTTTAATCATTATCATCTTATCATCCGGAAACTAGTTGTTTACAATTCACTATGTGAAGCGTCACTGTGGCCTTGACCTTTGACCTACTGATTCCAAAATAAATAGGGCTCTTTCTTGCAATAATGCCAACCTACCTATGAAGGTGTCATGAACGTGGGTGGAACCATTGTCAAATTATCATCTGGAAACCAATTGTTTACGATTTATTATGTTCAAGGTCACTGTGACCTTGACATTCGACCTAGCGAGTTCAAGATAAATATGTGTCTTCCACTCACCTAGGCCAACCTACCTATGAAGTTTCATGAATGTGGCTTCAACCGTAGTCAAGTTAGCATCCGGAAACCAATTGTTTATAATTTACTATGTTGAAGATCACTGTGACCTTGACCTTTCACCTAGCAAGTCCAAAATAAATAGGGTTCTTCATCTCACTGATGCCATCCTACCTATGAAGTGTTATGAACGTGGGTCGAACCATTATCAAGTTATCAATCGGAAACCAAGTGACAGTCTTTCCAATTGTTTTCTCATCAACTGAGGCTTCAGTGTGGCGGGTGGGTGGTGGACTTGATTCAAGGAGAGAACAATATTTCACAGCCGTTACTGTAGTTTTGTGCTGTAACATGGGAACCGTGACACAATGCTCAATCTGAACAAAATTTTATCGCAATCTGTTTAATTTTGGGATTCAAATATTTGTCAAGTATAACCCTTCAGAGAACTTTTTCCGACCCCAAAACAGGGGGTCGTGCATCAAATAAGAGGGAAAATTTAGTAGTAGACTACTTTATTAGTACAAGACTACTTTATTGGACACAAATGCCATTCACTCACATTTGCAACTTTATTGTGTTATTTTTTCCACTGTACCCCACCCCCAAATTTGTGTTCTAAAATACTCTTTCAATGAAGAAATTATTTTCTAACACTTTTAACCCTTTACCAAATATAACGGTCAAAAGCTGCTGGTGCTATTTACAAGTATTGCCATTCCATGTTCATTATTTTCTCGTTTTTTGTGTCAAACACAAAGCTTATGACCCCTCATTGGAATGAGATCATTCCAATGGTGTAAAAAGTTATGTTTTTGACACAAAAAATTAGTAAGTCAATAAGTTTGTGGGCAGGGGTAATCAGCTTTTTCATGTTACATGTAAGTAAAGGGTTAACAGCATAATTCAGGCAAACATCTAAATGCCAGTAAATAAAAGTGCAATATGGATTTTCTGGCTGTGGGTTTGAATGGTGATTTGGAAGGGGTTGGAAGATTGGAACCCCCCTCTGCCCCTGTACTATGATGGGGAACCATGGTTTTAATTACATTTGTTAATACATGTGTACATGTAGGGTAAAATA
The DNA here is from genome assembly GCA_031216915.1 of Pictodentalium vernedei. NCBI lineage: Eukaryota > Metazoa > Mollusca > Scaphopoda > Dentaliida > Dentaliidae > Pictodentalium > Pictodentalium vernedei. The sequence continues at coordinate 584,605,414 of CM062296.1, forward strand.
GGTTGTTATTTGGCATTTGCTGGGGGCTGTAGTGTGTCACTGGAGGCTACACTTGCTCAAGATGTGAATTTGCTTGCAATATATAGCCCTTATTGCTGATGATGACAAAAACATACTTTTCAAAACAATAAAAAAGTATTGTAAGGTGTGTGGTACCCCAATGAATTTTTAAATGTGAAATAATCTCTCAAAATAATAATTAAATCAGATTCGGAAGCCAAATTATGTATTTCCTTAATCAACCCCAATCCTATCAAAGATACATTTTACCTCTTTCATGTGACAAAAGAGTCATTTCTGCTTGAGAATTCAACTTTTGGCTTCCACTGAGTTAAAAACATTGGAAATTTGTTCTTTTAAAGAAAACTGTCCAAACTGTGTCAAATGGCTTAAAAACTGCTGTTGCCTCCAATACATTTTTCAACTCTGTTTTGCTCTGTTACCTAAAGGAATTCATGTAGATTTTTTTGAAAACTAACCCAATCCCCAAATAAAACTAAAATCTGCATCAGCATGTAATACTTTGAGGAAAAATTGTCTCCTTTAACCATACAGCAAGACAAAGAGTGGTGTTCCAACCCCATGAAACCATATAAATGTCAATTTTGATTCAAAAATTGGGGTTGCAGCTATATAATTCACCAATATCAATAGACAGTACCATTTTGTCCTAACAACTGATGTCAAATTTTCTTCTACATTCTGATGTGGCAAAATATAGCCCTGAAGGTGTCCCCCTAGTATGCCCCTTCTTATCAAAAACTATGATAAAATTCATAAATTAATTGATGTTGACATATAACAAACCTCTTGTGATGTTAAATTTCCCATTTGTGATAATTTCTAAATCACATTCTGGCTTCTGAAGATATCTCACATTGCGCTTGATGAATGTTTTGCCATTCTTGTGAAAAAAGCCTCACTTTCTCAGTTAAGACACCTAGAGTCATTGGTATGTCACTGACACAACATTAAACACTGATTTTTTCCAACAGCATAACCAGCTGAGAACTGCTCCTATGTTATAGCATAGCAGTGTTAAAATGCCTAAAACCATCAAATATTGATTCTGTAGTGATGTGCATGTCCCACAAGTACATGTACCCACAAGAGCTCCTTTACAACCTTGGATTTAATCCCTGCAGGCACCAATTCTGATAAAAATGGTGAAATTAGGGAAAATACATGCAGTCATGCATGCCTAGTGTCCAGTGAGGATGACTCAGATATTTGCTTCACGAATGTAGTGCTCTTTAATGTTTAATGTATTTGTGTATGTGTGTGTATGGGTGTGTGTGTGTGTATGGGGTGGAGGGTCAATTGCCAGTTATTGAAAATGTAGAACTGTGCAAATGGAAGCAAACCAACAATTTGCATGATGGACAGACAGACATGCAATCACATATCTTGAAAGAGACAGTCTACATGTACATAGGAATGGTATGATGGACAGACAGACATGCAATCACATATTTTGAAAGTGACATTCTACATGTACATAGGAATAATGACCTACATACAACGAAAAATATAGCGAGAAGAGCCAGGACAGGTTGTCAAAACAGAAAAAAACTCAGTGGACCCTGAGTGCTGCAGTACTAAAGCAAATCATAGGAAACTGAGAGTGCATGCTGTTAACTTTCTCATCGGCTGAAGGGTTTAGTATGGGTGGTAGAGGGACAATTGTCAATTCAGTTTTGTGCTATAACATGGGGACCCTGACAGCACCAGTATCAGACTACTATATTGTTAGCTGTGCACAAAAGCCATTCATTCACATTTGCAACTTTGTTACTTTTCCCACTGTACCCCCACCCCCTTTCCACAAATTTATGTTCCAAAATACTCTGTAAATGAAGAAATTGTTTTTTAACATTTTTCATCACTCACTCAATGTAATGGCCAAAACAGGCTAGCACCATTCACCGAAACTGCCATTCAATGTTCATTATTTTTGCACCAAAAACCTAGCTTATGACCCCTCATTGGAATTAGTGCGTTCAGCTCAATCCAGTGGAGGTCATAACTATGTTTTTGACGCAAAAAATGAAAAGAAATTAGTTATTCAAAAGTGCTATCTTCTTTTCATGTAAGGTAAAGGGTTAACATCATAATATGGAGAAAGCTTCTATTAATCATTCACTCAAATGTAATGGCCATGACCGGCTAGCACCATTAACCAAAATTGCCATTCAATGTTAATTTTTTTTGCATTTTTTGGAATGAAAAACATAGCTTATGCCCCCCCTTATTGGAATGAGCTTGTTCAGCGAATAAAAGTGAAGTATGGGTTTTCTGGCTAAATGTTTGGATGGTGATTTGGGAGAGGATTGGAATATAATTGGAATCCCCTCTATCACAAGTACAATGAGGGGAAATCATGGTTTCATTAGATGTGTTAATAGGGTAAAAAAGGTGGTTACATGTATTTGTCATTTGCCAGAGGTTATAGTGTGCTTCTCAGTTCTGGATGCCACACTTGCTCAAGATGCATTTAACTGCATTATATTTGGCAATATATGGCCTTTATGGCCGACTGTAACAAAAATATAACTTTTCCAAAAATAAAACAGTATTATTCAGTCTGTGGCTCTCGAATGAACATTTAAAAGTGAAATATGTGTAATATCCAAAAAAATATAATTAAATCAGTGTTGGAAGCCAAAATATATGTACATTTACAATGTACATGTACTTATTTCCTATAATCAAACCCAAACCTTTCGAAGGGTGACCTACAAAACTTTTCCCTGACAAAAATCCCCCCCCCCCCCCCACAATCATTTTCACACAATGTGCAAAAATCCCCCTCCCCCCCCCCCCCCCCCCGTTTTTTTCAGGTGAACAGAAATTCCTCCCTCCATAATTTCTGGTGAACAAAAATCCCCCCACCCCCTAATTTTTTAGAAGTACATGTATATTTAAAGCCATAAAAAAATGTCCAAAGCTTTTTTACCACTTGAGGCTGAGCACTTGTCGCTTCAATCAATGCTAACTTTGCTTGTGTGGAGTTAGCATATTGGATAATTGCTCACTGTTACCAGGTGGTTCTCTCAGTGCACTTTAGTTTCCTCCACCCATAAAACTGTCCGACACGAGGTGACACTGGCTGTTGAAAGTGTCCTTAAACTCCAATAACTAAATAACTGTGTTGATAAATAGTTATTGAGGCATGTTTTCTTGTAAATAGTGATGAGTGTTTATGTAATTTACAAATTAAATACATAAGTTTTTAAATCCTTTTGGACTGCCTTTTAACCTTTTGGTGTAAGGGGCCGGGAGGGGGATTTTTGTACTGCTCTTAAAATAATGTGAGAGAATGTGGTACTACTCAAAAACCGTGGGGGGAATTTTTGCTAAGTGTGTAAAAATGATTGGGGGTATTTTTTGTAGGGAGAGGGGGGGATTAACCTACAGTCTAATCCTTCCAAAGAAACATTTTATCTCTTTCATTTGATAAAAGAGTCATTTCTGCATGAGAATTCACTGCTTTCTTTAAAAACTACCCCAATCCCAAAATAAAACTAAAATCTGCATCAGCAGACAATAGTTTGGGGAAAAATCTGTCTCATTTAACCATACTGCAAGAGAAAGAGTGGTGTTCACCACTCCCCCACCCCCACTCCACTCCACACAAAACAAAATGAATGTCAATTTTGATTTAAAAACTGGTGTTGCAGCTATATAAATCACCAATATCAATAGACAGTGCCATTTTATCCTAACAAATTATGTAAAAAAAATTTCTACACATTGATGTGGTAAAATATAGCCTTGAATGTGTCCCCTAGACCCCCAGCATACCCACTTTCATCACAAATTATGATATAATTCATAAATTAATTAATGTTGACACAAAACAAACCTCTTATGATATTAAATTTCACATTTCTGATAGTTTTTAAATCACATTCTGGCTTCTTAAGATATTTCACATTGTGTTTGGGGAATATTTTGCAATATTTGCAAAAAAAAAAAAATTTTTTTAATCCCTCACATTTCTTCCTAGTAATTAAGGCACTTTGACTAGTTTGAGTCATTGGTATGGTATGTCTCTGATAAAACATTACACATTGATTTTTTAAATTTTTTTCCAACAGCATGACAGTGCAGGTCATATGTTATCTCATAGCACCATTAAAATGCCTGAAACCATCAAATATTGATTCTGTAGTGCAGTGCCAAATATTATTTGGAGGTCGGTTCTGGGGAGGTTGGTATTTAGGCTTTTTAAAAGTTTTTTGCCATTTTTGGAGAAACATACTCAAGTCTAAATATCAGAATCCCCACCTCCAGATGTTGGTCAGATGAGGAGGGCGACATTGACTAGTTTGAAGATGAGTTCAGTTCTATTCTGGTTGCAATGCATAAAGCATCCAGGAATTAAAACATTGTTTTCCAAAACACAGAGGAAGGGTACATGTAATTTAAATGGGAGTTCTGAGTGATTCTGGTATTTAGTCTTCAGGAAAACACGTCGGATCACAAAATTGGCTGGCCGCTACACTGTAATTCTGACAGTCTTAAACTGACATTGGACTGTATCATTGGTAAAAATAGTTCATAGACTGGATCCAGTGAACTTGTGAAGAAAAATCTAGGAAATAAATGAATAGGTATCGCTGTTCGCGTGCATGTCTGTTTCTGTAAAATTTTACTACAACACGTTCACTTGAACAAGACTGCATGCCCGTGTTTTGAGAACAAAGATTTCCCCAGACCTTACATCAACATAACTTGATATACTTGAATTCATCCGAACTCCGGCTGTTTCTAAGGAAATCGCGCTAAGTTCCCCACAAATGAAAAAGGCCCACTAAAAGTGTCAATAAATCACTTGTTTTATTTTTTATTCGTTGTCAACAATTTGTGAAGTGTACGTTCTCAATTAAAATTGAAACTGGGCTTTAAATCTGACGAAACCGGCAACGGACGGCATTGGCACTTCGAACTTTCAAACAATACCTAACTCGCCAACAACTACCTAACTTCGAAGGTCACTTCATTACTTGACTATTTATCATAGTTTCCAGCATTCTGCAACAATATATTTTACATGATGTCCTTTGAAATGCCCAAAACAATTAAGTATCCGTTACAGTGATTCTGGATTTTTTGCCAGTGGGAGAGCCACGCCGCCAGATGGCACCCCAAACTCTGTTGCATGGTATATAGAAAAAGTTATAAAATCATGGACACGTACCCATTACCTATGTGCGCCCACGCCACTGCGTGGGTGTGCACTATTATTTGGGTTTACTATGGGAGCCTGAAGTTTACCTCAGTGCAATATGGGGCATAATCTTTAAAAAATATCCTTTTTCAGTTCCACCAGTCAGAGGCTTTGATATATTGTATACAACATCGCTGCAGAAGTTAGATTCACATTTGTTCAAATGAAGTCCCTGGTTTGATATTTGAGATCCCTATGGGAACCTGACTTTTAACTAGTGCATTTTGAGGACAAATCTTTATAAATCTTTTTCAGATCCACCAGACAGAATATTTGCTGCAGGGGCAGACTCATGTTTGTTTAAATCGTGTTCGCAAGTTAATATTTCGGCTCCCTGTTTGGGTGTTGAATATTAACTTAGTGCAATATGAGAAATAATCTTTAAAAATCTCCTTCTTCTGGTCCGTTAGTCAGAATCTTTTGATATTGGGTATACAGCATCCATAGGGCAGTCGGTTTCAAGTTTGTTCAAACTAAGTCCCTGGTTAAATTTTTAAGGTCCATATGGGATCCTGAAATTTAACAGTGCAATATAGCGAATACTATTTTTTTAAATCTTCTCCAGAACCACAAGTCAGAAACTTTGATATTTGGTATACAGCAGCCTTACGTGAGTCAGATTCAAGTTTCTTCAAATCAAGTCCCCGGGTTAATATATGGGTCACCTAGGAGAACTCAATTTTAACTTGATGCAAAATGAAGAATAATCTTTAAAAATCTTCCTTCTTCAGATTCGCCGGCCGGAATCTTTTGATATATAGTTTACAGCAGTCTCAGGAAGGTCATATTCGAGTTTGTCCAAATCAAGTTCCTGGGTTAATATTTGGGCTTCCTAAGGGGGTCCCAATTTTTTTATGTATAATATGAGGAATATTCTTTAAAAACCATCTTCTCGAAAACCCTTAGCCAGAATCTTTTGTTAAGGGATACACACCAATGATGTGTTACTACTCACATGAAGTTCATCTTTTTCTCTTTCAGCATACAGTGAATTGCCAGCATTTCTTGTATCAGAAGGTGGATTGAATTCTGGATTCATGATTGCTCACTGTACAGCAGCAGCTTTAGGTACAAATTGTTAAATATCTTTAAGGAATTGGCAATTATTGCATCTTCTGCTTTAAGTGTTGTTGTCATTTTGAATGAAAGAGTATTGTCCGTAACAGGTAACACAAAATTCTGTTTTTTAAAAAAGGTGAAAACTGAATGCTGTACATGGTTCAGTTTTCATATGAAGACCTCAGTTTGAGTATGAAAGGCGTGTCTTGTGCCATCGAGAAACACTCTTGTGAAGAGTTGGGTTATAGTGATATCAGATTGGAGCCGTTTCGGAAGATTATCAGCTGTTTATTCATTAGTGCTTACAATCCCAACTAAATAGCATTTTACCCGAAAAAGCCTGGACCCGCGACGATTTCATTCTCTTTGGTGAATTAATCATGTCTTGAACCCTTTAACCAAGGTAACAGAGACTGTTCAGTCAAAAAGATTTTTAAAAATCGCCATTTTAGGTTGGTCTTATTTTTCTTTTTTGACTCCAAAATAAAACTTATGACGCCACATTGGAATGATTTTTGTCGGGTTCGTTCGAATGAAAATCCATAAACTATGTTGTGGAAACAAAATGAAAATTTTTGTTTATTCACTTTTTTTTTTTTTTTTTGCATTTCTCCTCTTTTAATCGTAAATTGGCAAAAAGATAATACAGTTTGGCCAGTGCTGATAACGTATGTTGCTAAATTAGTTTTAATGCCTTGAATGTAAAAATTTGTTTGACTGACAGATTAGTGCATTCGATACTTTCAAATGGTATCTGTGTCACAAAGAATGTTTTAAATCAAGTTATGCCACTTGGCTACAAATTCAAATCCCTATTTAAGAATCTCGATATGGATGGATTGAAATTAAGTTTAGTTGTGGAAGCTGGCTTAGATTAACTGGCCTGTTTCCAGTAATTTTTCTGGTGATCAAGAAGTTGCTTTTATAATTTGTGGAGAGGATATGAACAAAAGTATAATAGGCCTGGAAGAAGTACACGAAAGTAGAAATGCTATTTTTATCACTGGTAGTTGCTCTTTTTGTGGAAAGCCTAGAAACTACTGTTTTTAAAATGAGAGAATGTTTACAACATTAACAGGTAAGACTATCGTTTGAAAATGAATGAAAGAAACCAACAAGGAAAGCTACAAAGAATAGTTTGAATACAGCCTCTTTCCTCAGATTTGTTCTAATGTAAAGTCAGGATTAACACGTACCTGTTTTCAATCCAGGTTTAAGCCATACTCTTCGCCTCTAACACTAATCATATACAACTCATCGTTTATGAGATACAACAAATGGGCAGTTGACTTTTTGTGTCTTATTACAGGCACAATCAGTCAAAGTTTATTAGCCCCCTTGGGATACCGTGGGGTTCTTATTGACTGCACTTTGTCTCTCTGTCAATCAGTCTGACTGTCTCTCTGCCTGATCTGTTACCACCTGTTTCTCGATGACACTTTAATGCCCTTTTCGCAAATGTTATGTAAAATTGCTGCACGTCGGTTGGTTGGAAAAGAAACATCAAGATGGTCGAATGGCGGCCATTTTGTTGGAAATTGCATGTAATTAGTTTTCTGTCAGTAACTTAAACACGTCATTTCCGATTTCAATAATTTTTGGTATGGAGGTGTAGCAGCATGAGATAAATAACATATCGCACGTCTCTTTTTCTCATGCATAAATTAGGCAAATTAGTCAAACTTGAGCTTTTTCAGTCATATTTATATATATTATATTGATGTATCCCGTTACCACCTGCATCTCAGAGATTCGTTTCAGATTTTCAGCAATGATCAGACATTCTGTAAAATTGAGGCGTGTCATTTATTCTAAAAAAGATGAAGATGGAAATTGCGTATAATTAACTTTCTGCGTAGAACCTCTGAACAACATTTCGGATTTCAATAATATTTGGTATGGAGGTTTAGCGGCATAATATAAATAAGATAGCAAACAGGTTTTTTCAGTCATATTTGTACATATGTTCGTGTGTTCTGTTACCACCTCATCTTTGAGACACTTCGGAGATATTTCTAATTTTTACCAGTGATCAGACCTGTACAAAATTGATGAATGTATTTTTTTTAGATTTTGGTAAAAAAAGTCAAAGCAATATTCAAACATTTAATGACACCACTTACCGTGGGGGTCTATTATCTGATACGGGCGATCAGCGTTTCACTTGTTGTTGTTGCTCTTCTTTGATAGCTCTGAGCTTATATTTTTGCATCAACTATGACTGTGCAAAGTAGATATGTAAACTGAAATTTCTGTGCACAATGATTACTTGAATTTCATACATTGATTCGCCGGAAATTTAAAATTGAATTTTACATTAAAAGTCAAATTCAACGATGCTTCCAAAAACTGATTGTTTCCTGTATATAACGGTAGACCAGGTTCAGTGATGCCGTCCAACATATTGTCTGCTCCAGAGCCCACAGTCATATAACAGATTCCCATTAATCTGAAATTGAGTGCCAGTAGAGTCCATTATGAAAATCAAAACCGGAATCATTGTTGATTTGTGAAATGAAATCACGTACACTAGGTTTTGGACTTCCAGACATGTTATTGATTTAAACCAACTTCATTATTTTATTTAGTATAATTATTTCAGACAATAAACATTAGACATAGTACTTAATATTACCAGTAGTTTGGGAAAAATCCATTCTTCTGTTCTCAGTTTTTCTAGTTAATTTGGAAATTTATAAGAAATTTTAACTTTAAAATCAACTTTTAGCAAGTGTTTCTCATTCTGTGAAACAAATCAAATGTCATGTTTATATCATTGATTCTTGATCTTTCAGAATCTTCTTTACGGAAACGTGCAATTAGAGATAACTATAACTTATTCCAAAAAAACCCCAACTCTTCTGAAAGAAAGTATCTCTGAAATTTGCGGTGAAGCTTTTAAAGAAAAAGGAGAGGATGAATTAATGCAGTGATAACATTTTTCTTTTGCCGAGAGTCGACAAAACATGAGTTTGAAAACTTTATCAGTATAATTTGAACCTAAAAGTAAATTGTCAGATACAGCAAAAGTAAGTGTCCTTTTATGGATTGATGATGACCATTCAGTGAATAGTAAAAACATCCAACTATATTGCATTTCTTTCCATCCTATCCCAGTCATTTACAACAGGCTTTTGCACAGTATGTTAAAGCTAAATTGGAAAACGTGTTCAATTGAGAGATATTCGAAAGTCAAAACTTTGGAAAATAATAAGATGCAATAGCACAAAAACAGAACGAAAGGTATGCCAGGTGTTCAAAAAGTATGGGCTGTGCATCCGTATTCAACATCTCTGGATTCCGCCTCAAAAATGAGGTAAACATGACATGATCATTCTGATTTTGTCCGTCATCTTCCGTGCTAATGTGTTTTCACTACTCGTGCTAGATAACCTTAGAATATCTCACTGACTGTCTACCATTTTGAACTGCTTTTGCTGTTACACGTTAACACAATACCTAGAAGATTATTTAGTGGAAGCTCATCAAAACATTATCTTTTTATGATAACTTTGCACGTGTTTAATTCCTTTCCTTTTTTGGTGGTTGTCACATGCAAAATAGGTATATAAGCGCTGGAAGATATGCAATAATCGGGAGTTATTGCTTGCATACAAACTTCTTGCCCTTTTTGGCTCTATTGCTTGGTAGAATGAAGCTTGTCTGCCATTTTTCAAGGGTAATTTTGTGCTCATTCTCTTTTGTTTGGTCCAGAAATGCCTAAAATTATTTCTTGTATCAACGGCTTGCAAACCAAACAGGTGGATGATTCCCATTCCACACTTGTGGTGTGCAACGATTGGTCTGCATCACACACTTGTGGCATCTCGTGTTCCTGGTCTAGTCGTTTCTGAGATCCACGAGCAAAGTTGTTCATTGTTCTCACACACATGGGAAAAGTGACTCTGGAGCCTCTGGGGACCCCGAGTCTACTCAGCTCATAGTTCATCTGTTGGTGATGTTCATACTTTTACTAGAATGTTTTTTCTGTTGAAGGGGTGCATGGTTCCTGGACGCTTGTCCCCATCCAGACGTTGCATAAGGTGGTTGCCACAGTACCAACTGCCTCTTCAAGTCGGAGCGCTGCTTCCTCCAATATTTTACTGGAGCCATTTGCAACAAACGAACCTACCACATTGGCAGGTGCTCTTTAGAATGGACTTATCGCAGATATCTCCTCCTCAGATACTTCACTCCTGCCTCTTGTGGATAGTGTGTATAGTCTCTGATTATTATTGCTTCCACCAGGCAAAGTACTATGGGTTTTATTACTAGTTTGTCATTCTCGGAAGATCAGCCGGCTTCTCGAGAGGACAGTAACTATATAGCTCAATCTTTCCCGACTTCAACCAGGCGAATATGATAAGGTTGGGAGTTACTACAGTCCAGTTCATGTTTTATCAGTGTACCGAGGTCCCAGAGGTTCCGCCTCAGTTTACAATAATTTCAACCAGGAGAAGTATGTGGGGATTGTGGCTCCCTTAAATTCCAGCCACTCACAGGGCCACTACACCTTCCTTAGTCGATAGCAGGATAATTTGGCACGGTTCATGTTTATGATTCTGCTGATCCATCTGTTTCCAAGGTGTGACGTTGGTGGACCCAGATGCCCCTTCTCTTAGAGTGACTAAGCCCAAATCAGCTTCAATCGTTGTGCCTGTGTTAGAGCCTCCTGTGGACATGTCCCAGGAAATGTTATGCATGCTTTCCCTTGCAGATCACATCATCTCAGTTCTTGCAGATTACTTTCCACCCGACGAGGTTGAGGATGTTCAGGATCCTTTTGTGTGTTTTTGAAAGGTATCATGAATCCCCCATGCACACGTGTCTGTAATACTGCAAATCTGGAACTTGCGCTAAGGGTTGAAATTCTCAGTACTAATTCTCCCCCCCCCCCCCCCAGGGCAACGGATACGTTGAGTTTGGCATCTTTATCAAGTTCCAGGCTGTTTTCAGGTTGAGTTGGGTGGTCCGTGATGACGTTGTTCACCTGGTAAGGGACCAGTTGTTTCTACATCAACTGTATTCTTCAACTTTCTCAGTTAAGAATCTTAATAGTCCTGATCGATTTCCTGGTGAGACTTCTTCAGTGCCTGTGGCAGGCACTTCTGCTCGCATGTGTTCATCTATCATGAAATGATGAGGCCAACAAAGGGGGAGCACTCAGAGCCCTGCCCCTGGCAAAGGAGGTGATGTCTCCCCTTGCAGGCTTTCTCTGAGTCGAAAATGAAGGTTCTCACCTCAATGCGCCCCAGATTAAAAGGATATCAGTCTTTGCAGATCACTGGACTCCAATCTCGTCAGCCAATTTGTCCTAATGTGGTTCATTCCGGTCTGCTAATATACTTCCATAGGTTTCTGAGGCTGTATCAGGTTCCTCTTTCAATCAAAGTTCCTGTAAATGCCGAGATTTCCTCTCTTCTCTCAAAATAGACAATCAAGGTTGTCACAAACATACATTCTCCAGGATTTTATTCAAGACTTTTCTTAGTCTCAAAGAAGAGCCACCCGGTGTTCTCTCTTTTGTGAACTGATGAGACTACTCAGTTTACTCGGCTTTCATAGTGAACGATGAGATGGCAGATTTGGTCCCTTCTCAATTGTTTTTGCATCAGGGAATGGTTGTCCAAACGTTCCACAACCTGGTTGTAGCCCCTAGGCAGAGGCTTTATTAATTTTGCCTTTGCAAAGTCTCTGAGTCGGTCCAACACGACCACAGCTCGGGACTTCCTAAGGATACTGGGTTTATGAGTTTCAGCGTCAAATCTTATTCCACTGGATCAGTTGAATGTTAGGCCTCAGCGGCATACTTTCGCCAGTTGTTAGGCGAATCAAGGTGGATTTTCGTGAAACGGATCTCACGCGAATCCTGGGAATCAGTGCGTGCTACTGAGCCAAGGCACAAAATGTGCAGACGAAAATCGCTTCTACCTCGGCAATTGAAATAGGGTGTGAGATAACGCTCTTCAAATGGGAATCTCTCACTTTTATTGCAAGGTTACCTGACTGAGCGAGTCCGGCTTCAGAAAGGAATCGGAGGCCTGTGGGTTTTTGAAGTTTCATTGTTACAACACTTACCCCTAACATTTGAACTGAGATGTACAATCATGATGCTGTTTCAATAATCCAGTGTAAAATACAGCACTCCGGCTATGTATTTCGTCTATTGAGCTTGCCTTCGTGTATTTATTTAATTACATGTACATTTGGCTTCCGGACATGTTAGGAACACTGCTTCAAGTTTCCCGTGTTAGTCTGCAATTGTCCATTTCAGTTCAGGTTAATACTATGACTGTCCGTTACAATGTTGACATGTTTGTAGCTCAGTGTTTACTCAACTCATTTTTAGAAATGTGCTTGTCTACCAAACACATGCAATACAAATCATAATTTACAAATTATCTGTACATCTGACTAACAGAGGTGTGATCACTGCTTGTCAGTCAGTGCATGCAACTATTTTAATATGTAACAAGAGAATTATCACCATTCAAGCAAAATGTTTGGCCTGCTGACTCGTAAAACATTTAAGTGTGCTGGAGGAGAATTTTGTCCTTCATATTCTTATTTAGACGTGTTAAATAATATTTAAAGAAAAGTATGAAATAACACATCAAGATTGAAACAGGAATATTTTATTGCAGTGTTCTCTCCATGTATAAGAAACACCTTTACTTCATTAATAATTCTATTTTTAAACAAAGAAATCAGAGAGAGTGGGGGTAAAAATGGAAGTGTTGAGATTTAATTTGTCAGGTACTCTGATCTTTACCACTTGTTAACTGGTAGAGTGCTAAGTTATTTTTATTGACCAGAATGTGTTCACGTGTCTTTGCTTTGTTACAATTCATGGGAGAGTACCAGTAGGCACTATCCCATAAATTATAACAAGGCAATCCTAACAGACTAAATAATTTCACTTCAAAGATAAAGCGAAGCACATCCACTGAATATGAGGCATTTAAGTTGTGGTACCTGTACTTCAGTGTAAAGCCCAAATATCGGCTTCCAGTACTCTGCCACTTACATCTTACAGAATTTTATATCTCTCGTGACGTTCTACTCCTTTGATTTGCTGAGAGGTACTATAGTATTTCCGATAGTTCTATTTATCAAGCACTCTAAAAAATATGTATTCCTTTTTCCCATGTACAGTACCCTCTCTAAACATTTCTTTAAAATTGCTGTGGAATATTTGAGGATGCGGGCTGAGTATTGTGACCACAAAATGTGACATTCCCTCGTTCAGGTTATGATCTCTTCGTTATGCACTTTCGCCAGTAGATCAAGATTCCATAAGTAAAATACTGCACAATCTGGACCCAATTAAGAAAAAAAATATTATCTTAAATTCATTGTTCTCACATTTGTTTTTCGACAGGTGAGATTCTACAGTGTTGTGATAAGAAAAGTGGACAAAGAATTTGGACCGGATCGTGTTCCAATTGAAATCTGTGCACACATTCTGATTCTAAATACGGGCACAGTTTATTTTTTTACTCGGTGTTCATTGTTTGATCTACTCAGTTTTAAAATCCATTCCAACTAGAGAATGTTAGGTGGCACCGGGTTGGACCTATCTTCAGAGCTCATATGTGTATTGACATATTTAATCAGAGCAAACAATATTGTATTTGTAGTGTCTGAGAATAAAGTTTTATGCCACCCATCGACTGTTGATTCCCTCACCACAAGTGCCGGTACCGAAGATCACGTGTCAATGGGAGGGTTCGCTGCCAGAAAATGTCTACAAGTTGTGGAGCATGTGGAACAAGGTAAAGTATTGATATGTTCACTTCATCCGATAATGTATTGAGTTGTAAATGAAGGTTGTTCAATAACTCATTTCGGTCACTTTGTGCACTAGAGGTGGATGATTCGAGCCTCGGCTCTCGCCTTTCTCTCTCAAGCTGTTATATTGGTGCCGTGACCAGCCCTCACACACATTGTCAATATGTGGCAGTCATCTCACATATGTCGTAACTAAGTTTATCTGCACTAAATGAACATACAACATATTCATTTGCCAGGTAATGAATGGTTTACTTTATTCTGATGAACGTCATTGAATGCACTAGGTCAGTTTATCATTCACAAAGCACCAGAGCGAACAGTCATTTCACTTATTGTCGAAGTGGTACAAAAATGAATGTGCATATTGTGTTCCAACTAAATGATTATGTTTGACGTTTGACCATATGTATGAAGATTTAATCGAAACATGACTCAGGTCATCATAAATGTGGTGAAACTCCATTCAGCATAAAAAACCACCAGAGATAACATCAGTAATTTCTATCTCTCATTCTATCCTCTAATTGTTTCTTCAAGCAGAGCTCATGCGGGTCCTTGATATTGCTTGAATTTCAATACTGAAATTGCAGGCTCTTGAAGAGTTTTCGAAAAGACGTCTTGGAAAGTCATTGAAAAATATATTTGGGTAATTGTCGATCCACTTTGGTCATAATGTATACTTCCAAGTCGTGGGCTTTGTTGTTGAACATTCCTGCACAAATAAAATATGCATGAGATGATGACCAACACATAAAATTCTATTCTTGTACTGCAGAACAAAAAATTATGTTGTAAAGGTTTTCCCTCTTGAATGAATTCTTTCGTACAATTATTCCTAAAAAGGTAGTACATGATAGTATTCAGTCACAAGTCAGATAACCTAAGCTCATTTATTGCAGAATTGAATCTGATTTATGATGTACTAAAACAGTGAATGGCATCTCTAACCTGTTGTAATTAGTTCTGTAAAAGGCAACATAACTACATTTTATTAATAGCTAAGAGAGGTGCTGAACCCTTTAAAATGAGGGGGGCCATAAACTATGTTTTCGAAACCAAAGAATCAAACATTTTAGTGGTACAAGAGAAAAATGTTTGCGCCATCACCAATTCGTATTAGGTATAGGCCTAATTCACACATTTGTTGCCCAGCTATGATTGTACTTTATTTCAACTAACTCTTCATACAACTTAACACGTCTATCCCACATCCAAGTGTGATAAGGCAAAAGGTAATTCCCTTCTCTTTCTTACAATTAGGCCATTCAATTAAGTTGAAATGACTTGCAGAGAACGTTAGCCTTTTTTAGCTCAAAGTCAGTGGGAGCTATTGTCATCACTTGACGTCCGTAGACCAGCGCCTGCTGTCTGGTATCCGTTATCCGTTAACTTTTCCGTCGTCCGTTAACTTTTGAAGCTTGTCTTCTTCAAAACCAAAGGTCCAAATTCAAACATGTATGGGACAGACCATCTTTGGAGTATACCGCTTCTACTCTGTTCAAATGAAGCTGCTGCCATCTTCGTGGTTAATACCGAAAAAGCGTAAAAAATTAAAAATCTTCCAATGAACCACCAGAGAGAATGTTTTGATATCTGTTATGGAACTTCGCTGGTGATGAAGATTAAAGTGTGTTCGAGGGAAGTTTGTAGGTCAATATTTGGGCTCTCATGGAATCCTCATGGGTAAAAACTCGAAAAACATTCAAACGCTCATACAAAGCATCTTGGTGGAGTATACTCTTTTGAGTTTTTTCCCCCAAAAGTTGCTTCTCCCCTTTGAGTTGGGGTTAATGCCCCAAGTGCCTGAAAATCTTTAAAAATCTTCTTCTTATGGACTACCGAATAGAATGTTTGGATATTTGGTATGGATCTTCCTTTGGTGATGGAGATTTAAATTTGTTCAAAGCGAGTTGTTAGGTCAATATTTGGGCCTTCTGTGGCACTATACCCATTTTGGGTTCCACCCAAATATTCTATTTCGTGAACCGATAGGCTGATTTGAACCAAATTTGGCATGTAGTATAATTGGATTATAACTACTTGATTTATGCATGAAATTTTTTGGCTGCCATATGGGAACCCCAGGAGCTAAAAAAAAATCGAAACGCCATATTTCATTAAATGCATGGACCAGAATATTGTTTTTTGGTTTGAAGCCTCCTAAGGACCAGTGGAACCAAATAGAATAAATAATTGCTATCGTTTATCGATTTTGTTATGGGGAGCCGTATGGAGATGTCCATTTTAACTCTCTTGGCAATGGGAAAATATTGAGTCATTATATTTCTTATGCTCCATCAACTTAGTATTTTTCTTCAGAACCTTTGGGCCAAGTCTATACTAATTTGGTACAAAGCATCTTGTAGGAGTTTACTCTTCTGATCCCCCCCCCCCCCCCAAAAAAAAAAAAAAAATTTACTATGCCCCTTGTGGTGGGCTTAATGTTCCATAAACCTAAAATGCTTTAAAAATCATCTTCTCATAGGCCACTCGCAATAATGCTCAGATTTCTGGTATGGAACTTATTTTAGTGATATAGATTTTTGGGCATCCTCTCGAAATATCTATTTCCTGAACCAGATTGGAACCAAATTTATCATGTAGTATAATTGGGTTATAAGTACTTGATGTTTTCCCGAAATTTGTTGGTTGTTTTTATCGGTGGTCGATGGGTTAGAGAGAATCATAGAAGTTAAAAACAAATAAAATTCATGCAGACGCTTTTATGAGAATTTACAGAACAGAGCTTTGTTTTTGACTGAGAAGCTTTCCAAGGACCAGCAGATATGAATGCCAAAAAAATGCCTTTGGTTGTGTCATGGCAAATAAAAAAAATGCTCTTGCTGTCCATCATGCACTGACACACCCATCCCTTTTTACAACTTGAACCAGGTGAGCGTTTTAGGCTCACTTGAGCCCTGGTCTTACCCACAGTTTAAGGTAGTTCCCCAAAAGCTATCCTAATGATCTTTGGCACACTTAACAGACATTTAGTTCTGATTTTCGTATAAGGCTTCGATTTTTTATTTTTCTTTATTCTACTAAAAACATTATTTATTGAGGTTTAACGGCACTTTCGACAGCCAGCGTCATCTCGTGTCAGACAGTTTTACAGGTGGAGGAAGCTGAAGCTCACAGTGATAGAGCTAGAGTCACATTTTAATGGCTGTTTTTTATTGCCAAACATAATGAACTCAGTTTTTCCTGGGTTAAGCTTCAGTTTGTTTGAGTTCATCCATGAATGAACTGCAGGCAAACAACTTTCAAGGTTAGACATTTCAGACCGTTCAGTATAGTGCTCAGGTCTGAACGATGAAGGTAGTCCATGATCATCAGCGTATCCCATCACGTTAATATGGCAGCCAGTAATGACGTTACCTAGTGGACTAGCATACGTAGAGTAAAGCACTGGGCCCAATATTGACCCTTGAGGGACCGAAAAATCAATGTCGCTGTCATCTGATGAAAAACCAAGGACTGAAACATAAAAAAGATCTTTTAGATAGATAACTGTCAAACCACAATAAGGCCTTGCCCTCTACTCCATACATGGTACTGAGGGTATCAAGCAGCATAGGGTGGTCGACAGTATCAAATGCTGCCGACAAATCTAGGTCCACAAATGCCGTCATTTTCAATAGCAGCTAATATATCACTATGAAGTTTCATTAGTGTTGTGTCAGTGCTGTAGTTGCTACGAAAGGCACTTTGGTATGCTGAAAGGAGGTCACCATTTTATAGATGGCTATTAAACTGCAACAAGGCACATCGCTCTACTATCTTTGATACGAAATTAAGATTCGAAATGGGCCTGTAGTTGGCAGAAGTTAATTCTAAACCTGATTTCTTTAGAAGCGGTAGAACAGCAGCTCTCTTCCACGAGGCTCCAAACTCTCCCGCATCAAAAGAAATGTTGACAATACGAGCTAAGAGAGGTGCAAATACGTCCACATTGTCTTTGATTCAGCGTGAAGGGCAAGGATCAAGTTCTGCAATGGTTGGTTTGGCTGATTTTATGATCTTTATGATGGTACTTTCCAAGACTGGTAAAAATGCATTAAATTTTCCACAACAACGGCCCGGGGCTAGGGATGGGGGGAACTCTTCGAGTTGTATACGAAGTTTCAAAATTTTGGAGTGGAAGTTATCAGCAAAACTATTCGCGAGTGAAAGAGGGACACTAGCTTCTGAAAGTGGGTTATAGCCAGTCATACTTATCAAACCTGAAACAGTATTAATAAGACGCTTTGTATAGTTTCCACAGTCAGATATGGCTTGAGAGTAACATTGAATTTTAGATTTATAGAGAGACAATTTATAAGCAGATCTGCATTGCTTATACCAATTCCAATTATTCAACGTCTTGGGTGCAAGCCACTGCTTTTCAAGGCGTCGTCTTTTACGCTTTAGCACCGATACTTTATCAGTAAACCACAAGTGTCGCTTGCGAGCAGACAGACGTTTTTCTTGAAATGGGGTGAGATTATCCAGTAATGATGCAAGTCGACTGTTCAACTCATCAATAACTGAGTTGAACGTGAACATAGGAATTCATAATGTCATTGACGATTGTGATAATTCCATCTTTTATATCCTGCGGATTAAGTTTCTTGACAGGTCTGAATTCCACTACTTTCCGAACTATATCTTCAATGAAAGATATGGAAGTGCTTATCAGTGAATGGTCAGAAATAACACCGTCTTCGCATGGTGTAGTGAATTCCATCGGTACAGATGAAGATTTTGGATGATATAATGTGATGTAGGGTGTTTCCATGCTTATGGGTTGGGCATGAAACATGCTGTTGTAAGTTGAAATTGGAAAGAAAATCCAATTAGGTCTGAGTGTCAGAATCGTTGATGTTCTTGACATGAATGTTAATATTCCCGCTAATAATAAAATCATGATCCAGCAAGTAAAGTTTACACAGAAAGTCAGCGAATTCATCACAAAACTGGGATACTGTACAATGGTGTTGTGAAGAATACGGAGGGCTGTAAATGACAGGTAAAAGTAGCGACCAAGATTTGCCTTTGACAAGCCATGTAGCGACTTCAAACGTCTTGCTCGATCTTGTTAGGTCTTGGACAAGATCACAGAAAAAGTAACATTTACAGATTAGGCCGACACCGCCATCGGCGGTCAACACAACCTGAACGTTTGTTGGGGATTGCAAAGTTTAATTGGAATTGACTCAACACTTTTGAGGTTACAATGGAAAAACGTCAATAAAGAAGCAAAAATACCCATTTCTTCTGATAAAAGTTGTACACAGAAAACTACAGAAGATAGCAATCTGAAACCATGCCTACAATTACAATTGTACTTCTGATGGAACCCATGCACAGTCGTAATTCCACCCTCATTTCATTAACTCTTCCTCCCTCCCAACACACACACATGCAGCAGACGGCAAAATGATTTTTACTCTGTGCAGTTGAAATGAAGTGACATTCCAGTACAAATATCGAATTCATCGACATTTTTTACTTTTTACATCACTTCAAAGATTAGACTATTTTATGTCACATTTCATTCGAAGCAAGTGAGGGTACACACTTTTGCGAGTGGCTTAGTATGTTAAAAGGTGACTGACACCACTTTCTTGTTGGGCGATTTGATACTGGGCGTGCCTATTTGAATGACATCTGGAAATTCGGTTGGCGATTTCAAAACCATCTAGTAAAGTCATTCCATGAAGTTGAACTGACTAAAAGTCTTCTTTTTTTTCATCCCAGCTGGATTTTCTCTGTCAAACATCAAACTACAGTTATGAAGTCTGGCACACTCTTTGACAGACATGAATGGATAAGAGCGTGATACTAATTTCTTTGATTTTTTACCTTTATCCAGAACAATTCCCGATTTACGCGATTTTCAAAATAAATTATATCGACGCCTTATCAAGCATCCCTATTCCAACCACATCTACGACAAAAACTTTATCCAATGGATTTTCTCTGCCATACATCAAACTACAGCCATGAAATCTGGCACACTGGTCGATGGTCATGAACAGACAAGATCATGACACTCACTTTTTATCCCCGCATCTTCAAAAATGCGGGGATATAGTCATGATCTCCGTCCGTCCGTACGTCCGTCCGTAAGTCCGTCTGTCTGTCTGTCTGTCTGTCCGTCCGTCCGTCCATCCATCCGTCCGTCCGTCCGTCCGTCCGTCCGTCCGTCCGTCCGTCCGTCCGTCCGTCCGTCCGTCCGTCCGTCCGTCCGTCCGTACCCCACACCCTGATAGGCTCCTAGGGTATTTAATTCGAAAAGCTTAAACTATGCTAATATGTTCAGGTAACATCTCCAGATGTGCATGAAGGTTTCGGAATTTTGATTTTCCCCCAGGTGGTTCCAGTGGAATGACTTTTATCATTAGAAAATCAGTTTTCATCGAAAGGCTCCTAGGGTATTTATTTCGAAACGTTAAAACTATGCTAAGGGGTTCAGATACCATCTCGAGATGTGCTTGAAGGTTTCGGAATTTTGATTTGGCCCCAGGTGGTTCCAGTGGAACCACTTTTATCATTGGAAAATCAGTTTTCATCAAAAAGCTCCTAGGGTATTTAATTCGAAACTTTTAAACTATGCTAAGGTTTTCAGGTAGCATCACTAGATGTGCATGAAGGTTTCGGAATTTTGATTCGGCCCCAGATGGTTCCAGTGGAACCACTTTTATCGTTAGAACATCAGATTTCATCAAAAGGCTCCTGGGTATTTAATTCGAAACGTTTAAACTATGCTAATGTGTTCAGGTAACATCTCTAGATGTGAATGAAGGTTTCAGAATTTTGATTTGGCCCCAGGTGATTGCAGTGGAACCACTTTTATCATTGGAAAATCAGTTTTCTTCGAAAGGCTCCTCGGGTATTTAATTTGAAACGTTTAGACTATGCTGATGTGTCCAGGCAACATCTCTAGATGTGCTAAAAGGTTTCCGAATTTCGATTTGGCCTCAGGTGGTTCCAGTGGAACCACTTTTATCATTAGAAAATCAGTTTTCATCGAAAGGGTACTAGGGTATTTGATTCGAAACGTTCAAACTATGCTAATGTGTTCAGATAGCATCACTAGATGTGCATGAAGGTTTCGGAATTTTGATTTGGCCCCAGATGGTTCCAGTGGAACCACTTTTATCGTTGGATAATCAGTTTTCATCGAAAAGCTCCTAGGGTATTTAATTCGAAACATTTAAACTATGCTAAGGTGTTCAGGTGGCATCACTAGATGTGCGTGAAGGTTTCGGAATTTTGATTTGGCCCCTAGTAGTTCCAGTGGACCCACTTTTATCATTAGAAGATCAGTTTTCATCGAAAGACTCCTAGGGTATTTAATTCAAAACACTTCAACTATGCCAATGTGTTGAGGTAACATCTCTAGATGTGCATAAAGGTTTCGGAATTTTCGATTTGGCCCCAGGTGGTTCCAGTGGAACCACTTTTATCATTAGGAAATCAGTTTTCATCGAACGGCCCCTAGGGTATTTAATTCGAAACGTTGAAACTATGTTCATGTCTTCAGGTAGATACTCTAGATGTGCACGAAGGTTTCGAAATTTTGATTTGGCCCCAGGTGGTTCCAGTGGAACCCCTTTCATCGTTAGGGAATACGTTTTCATCGAAAGGCTCCTAGGGTATTTAATTCGAAACGTTAAACCTTGCTAAGGTATTCAGGTAACATCTCGAGATGTGCATGAAGGTTTTGGAATTTTGAGTTGGCCCCAGGTGGTTCCAGTGGAACCACTTTTATTGTTAGAAATCAGTTTTCATCGAAAGGCTACTAGGGTATTTAATTCGAAACGTTTAAACTGTGCTAATGTGTTCAGGTAGCATCTATAGATGTGCATGAAGGTTTCGGAATTTTGATTTTGGCCCAAGTGGTTCCCGTGGAACCACTTTTATTGTTAGAAAATCAGTTTTCATCGAATGGCTCCTAGGGTATTTAATTTGAATTGTTTAAAATATGCTAATGTGTTCCGGTAACATCTCTAGATGTGCATGAAGGTTTCGAAATTTTGATTTGGCCCCAGGTGGTTCCAGTGGACCCACTTTTATCGCTAGAAAATCAGTTTTCACTGAAAGGCTCCTAGTGTATTTAATTCGAAATGTTTAAACTATGCTAAGGCGTTAAGGTACCATCTCTAGATGTGCATGAAAGT
This sequence comes from Pictodentalium vernedei, assembly GCA_031216915.1. NCBI lineage: Eukaryota > Metazoa > Mollusca > Scaphopoda > Dentaliida > Dentaliidae > Pictodentalium > Pictodentalium vernedei. Next base: position 584,627,665 of record CM062296.1, read on the forward strand.
TTCGGAATTTTGGTTTGGCCCCAGGTGGTTCCAGTACCACTTTTATCGTTAGGGAATACGTTTTCATCGAAAGGCTCCTAGGGTATTTAATTCGAAACGTTAAAACTATGCTAAGGTATTCAGGTAGCATCTCTGGATGAAGGTTTCGGAATTTTGATTAGGCCCCCCCAGGTGGTTCCATTGGAACCATTATATCGTTAGAAAATCAGTTTTCATCGAAAGGTTCCTGGGGTATTTAATTTGAAACATTTAAACTATGTTAAGATGTTCAGTTTGCATCTCTAGATGTGCATGAAGGTTTCTGAATTTTGATTTGGCCCCAGGTGGTTCCAGTGGAACTACTTTTATCGTTGGAAAATTAGTTTTTTTTGAAAGGCTTCTTGGGTATTTAATTCGAATCGTTAAAACTATGGTAAGGTGTTGCTAAGGAAATGCGGGGATACACCATTGTGTGCTTTGCACACAAATAACTCGATCTAGTTTATTTTTGACATTTATCCATAACAATTCCAGATTTTCTTGATTTTTTAAATGTCGACGCCTGTATCAAGCCTCCCTGTTTCAAGAATATTTGCAAAACAATAGAAACTATATCTGAAAATGTGGTATCGACCTGGGAAATTCTCAAAGGTTTTAGCCGAATTTTCAGTTGATCTTTTTCACTTCATCATCCAAAAAATTAAATGTCTGTACTATAACTAATTTTCCCAGAGTAAACTTCACATGCTGGCGTAGCCGTAACATAATAGCGACCTTATTGCCAAGGTTCATTGCAAATAACCCAAAACCTTTGAAGCCACAATACAAATAACATAAAAAAATGCTTAAAATGTCCCATGGTGGGAGCTGTACACAGGGCGCGGTGCTCAGTAGATGGCGGTGGCGTTGTGTACTAAAGCGTATTGCCCGTCGATGGTGCACTTGTCTTCAGCCAATGCTAACCCTGCTTGTGTGGATTTAGTATGTTGGGGAGCTGACAGTTTACGCACTTGGTCTGTGGTTCTGTCCGGGTATCCCGACTTCCTCCACCCGTAAATTTGCCGTGGTCATGATTAGCCATTGTGCAGAGATGTGTGACCTTAAACATATTAAATCAATAGATAGTTATAAGCAAAAACTATTTGTCATTATGGTTATAAAAATCTTGCATAACTCTACAGTGATGAGAGATATTGTTGATGCTAATGGTTTCACCACCGTTTACATAACACACGATCCTGTGACGCTTAATGCCACTGGGTCGGAAAGTGCCAAAATTACATTTCATTCCTCGTTGAAATCGAATATTAAGTGGAAACAATTTTGAAAACCTGATGTCAGATACCGGAGTTATAATGTCACAACTGACAGGAGTCAACCCTTCCATTTGATGAGAGCCCCACTCCACCCAAAAACTACATAATATGACACGATACAAATATCACAGATAGAAAACGGAATAGATGAGAGCATGATTTGCAACCTTTTGTTTTCCAAAATTGTTCATGAGTAATTAATGTTATGATGTTAATGGTGATTGAGGGTCGGAAAATGTCAAAATTTAATATCACCGCAAAACAGTGTAAACCAACGGAAATTGGAGTACTCATATATCCAATAACCAGTTGAAAAAGAATTGAATATCACCCTCCAAATACCAGAGATATGACATGAATATCAATAGTTATTACCCCATCCCATTTTGTGACAGCCTTACCCTCCACAACTACATAACATAGCACTATAATATGACAGATGCCAAAGAGAAGAGCTGCGGGCATTAATTACCACAATTTTTTCGACGTAGTTGGAAAATAGTTTATGTTATGATATTAATGGCAATTGAGGATCAGAAAGTGTCCAGAGTTAATTTTCATTAACGGGACTTGACAGCAGAGACATAATAGTACTCGTGGTCCCCAGAAAAGAGTTAAAAACATTTTGAAAATCTGACGTCACATATTACAGATATGACTTAAACCACGTCAATAGTACTCCTACCTCATTGTTAACACCCTGATCCCTACAACTGATGCAGATACACCTACAATAGTTCACACACACCTAAAGGAATAATTTAGAGTGCAGCACACTTGCACTTATGTTGATATTGAATGCAATGGCCTCTCGCCCATCGAGAGTTGGAAAACGTCAAAATTTCCTTGTACGAGTTTGAAATCAAGGATATAATAGTACCCATGGACCCAATACAGAGGTGAAAATATTTTGAAAATCTAACGTTATATACCAGGGATATGACGTGAACAAGGTTGGGGATACCCTCTTCCTCCGTGTTAACACCCTAACCCTCAGAACCTATACAGATAGACCTATAACATTTCACATACGCCTAAATAAATAGTTGAAGTCGTGCATCATTGCACTTTTGCCATTGGCAGAAACTACTTTACGCTTTGACATCTTACCCACTGGGTGGCTGTTTCATTGCACAGACTTCAAATCACAGGACTTAACTGGTAGAGTGCTGGAAGCCCATATCTGGGCTTTACACTGAAGTGCAGGTACCCTAACGTAAAGGCTTCATATGCAGTTGATATGCTTCACATTATCTTTGAAGTGAAAATTATTTAGTATGTATAGATTTGCCATGTTACAATTTAAACATAAATTGTAACAATGCAAAGACATTTGAACAAATTTGAGTGTCCCAAAAACATTTAGCACTCTACCAGTTAATAGCACTCGTGTTTCCAAGGAGAGAAAAAATGCTGGAATAATGTCCGCTTTTTTAAAAAAAATTAATGCTCGCCTGAGAAAATGTCTGCTAGGAAAACGTTAGCACACCTTTAGAAGCTTCCCCTTTTGTCTGTGATAGAATACAAATGGAATATATTGTGATAAATAATGTGCAATTTGTATGCTTGGACATTAACCCCAAAACTAATTATTCTGTTCTAGTAATTGCCATTGAGCTTCTTGCTGCCTGCCAAGCGATAGAATTTCTGAGACCTCTTAAGACTACTCCACCTTTAGAAGAAGTCTACGCCCTTGTAAGAACAGTGGCAAGGTAATTAGAACAGCTTTATTTTACCCTGTAAAAAAGTTAATGTATTCTGGTACATGGTTAGGCACTTTAGGCTGTATCAGTTATCTGTTATCAATAGCAATACTGCACTGGAACTTTGAAACGATCAACTGAATGTAAGATCAAGCTGTGTTGGTTAAGTATATTGGGAAATTAGCTAGATATTCTTGGTCATGGAACTACACAAGCCAGAAAATCTGTCATCTGCAAAATTAGGTCCCCAGAGGCTGAATTTAGTGATGCTACCCTGCACAGCAGGGTAGCATCACTAAATTTACCCTCTGTGAACCTCAATCTGAATCAGGGTCTCAAAACCAGAAAGAGGTACCCAGGGGATAAACTGGCCCACTGTATGGAATAGCATCATCAAATTCCCCTTCTTGTGGCCTCATTCTGCAAATGTCAGACTGCTTATTTTCAGGCCTGAGCATACAACAGTGGAATAAAAAGGACGGACAGAGAATTTAGGCTTAATCGTGACTTATTCGCGAATCGGTTTATATTCTTTATCCGTTTTTCTGCCCACAAAATTATCGAACAGTCAAAAAGAAGCAAAAGTTTTGCAAACTAGTTGCTTTTGTTGTCTCTTTCTCTTCATTCATCTTGAGTTAGCAATATTTTATTTCGACCCACTGGTCGACGTTGTGGGTGGATCGTAATTCCTAAAAAGAAGGGTTTCAAATGAAAATAAATATTTTCTTTGGTAGAATTACTATGCAGAATAAATTTTGAATGATTCTGTTTGTAATTTTCCCAAGTAAAAACCGATAGTTGGCATTCACAAATTGTAGAAGCAATATTAAAAATGCTAAGATTAAATTCCAGTGTTTGCCGATGCAAAAGTATCAACAATGTATACACTAAATATGATGCGAGCTTTCAGAGTGTTGCGATAAAGTAACAGCCAGCACATTTTCGTATAGTGTTGAATAAAATATGTATGAATATTTTTTATATCTAATGTAAGCCTCACTGTACACATTCGAATACTAACTACAACCAGGCCAACGGTCAGACTGAAACAGAACTAGCAAAACAGAATTTACTGCATCCAGTAAATTGAAGTCTGTGTGAAAAGGGTCAAAGTATCAGGAAAAAACTACATAGAAAGAGAATTTACGGAAGCTTTATTTTTGGGAGTAAAACATTTTTTAAGCAAATCAGAGATAAATTTCGTTAACTTTATATACAGATATTCATACAGGAATCAGAACAATTTTTATAAGAAACCAGAAAAGTCATATATGTGCACACTATTTAGAGGATTCGATCATGGAATCTGAAATTGACATTACTTAGCTCAGAATTTCATGTTTAACTAAGTGTTTAGGTCAGCTGCTGTGCTCCCTCTCTTCCCATGACATTTATATTCATCATACAGGTTCATCAGTATCATTGTTCCATGATTAACCCCTCATACCCAGCATTTTAAACATTTTTCTTGACATTTTTAGTTGCATTTAGTTTTCTGTTTAGCTCAGAATTTCCTGTTTAACTAAGTGTTTAGGTCAGCTGCTGTGCTCCTTCTCTTCCCATGGCACTATATTCATCATACATATTCCTCAGTATCATTGTTCCATGATCAACCCCTCATACCCTGCATTTTAAACATTTTTCTTGACATTTTTAGTTGCGTTTAGTTTTCTGTTTAGCTCGGAATTTCGTGTTTAAATTAGTGTTTTGGTCAGCTCCTGTGCTCATTCTCTTGCCATGGCACTTATATTCATCATACATGTTCCTCAGTATCATTGTTCCATGATTAACCCCTCATACCCTGCATTTTAAACATTTTTATTTGCGTTTAGTTTTCTGTTTAGCTCAGAATTTCTATTTTAACTAAGTGTTTAGGTCAGCTGCTGTGCTCCTTCTCTTCCCATGGCACTTATATTCATCATACATGTTCCTCGGTATCATTGTTCATGATTAACCCCTCATACCCTGCATTTTACATTTTTCTTGACATTTTTAGTTGCGTTTAGTTTTCTGTTTAGCTCGGAATTTCATGTTTAACTTAGTGTTTAGGTCAGCTGCTGTGCTCCTTCTCTTCCCATGGCACTTATATTCATTATATGTGTTCCTCAGTATCATTGTTCCTTGATTAACCCCTCATACCCTGCATTTTAAACATTTTTCTTGACATTTTTAGTTGCGTTTAGTTTTCTGTTTAGCTCAGAATTTCATATTTAACTAAGTGTTTAGGTCAGCTGCTGTGCTCTTCTCTTCCCATGGCACTTATATTCATCATACATGTTCCTCAGTATCATTGTTCCATGATTAACCCCTCATACCCTGCATTTTAATCATTTTTCTTGACATTTTTAGTTGCGTTTAGTTTTCTGTTTAGCTCGGAATTTCATGTTTAACCTAGTGTTTAGGTTAGCTGCTGTGCTCCTTCTCTTCCCATGGCACTTATATTCATCATACATGTTCCTCGGTATCGTTGTTCCATGATTAACCACTCATACCCTGCATTTTAAACATTTTTCTTGACATTTTTATTTGCGTTTAGTTTTCTGTTTAGCTCAGAATTTCATGTTTAACTTAGTGTTTATGTCAGTTTCTGTGTTTTACTTTTAAGAGGTTTTGTTTAGGTAAGCTTTGTCGCGTGTTATGAGCCTGTTTGATACAGTTCTTGTGTTTGCCAAAGAGTTACTATCAAAGAGGAATGTTGGTGAGCTATAGGGCGTTGGCGTCCTTCTTGTTTGCAGTGGTGGTGTTAGATGAGGTGTCGTGGATTCAACATTCAATTTCTCAAACGTTTGACTCACATTCGACGGGATTTATCAAAATTGTTTAAAAATTCACCGACTTGAAAAATTCACTTTTCATAAATTTAACAACGACTCTCTCTCTCGAAAACATTTACTTTTTCATAGAGGTGACACGGACTCGCCATTTTAGGTGAATTTGTTTCGAATTTTCGATACTATAGAGTTTGCAAGATCGTGACCAGAATCAAGATTATCACTGAGATTCCCATTGACAAAAATTCCAAGAAACATGGCTCTTTTCTGTCATCGTAGATTGAAGATGCGCGATCGAACGTCGATTCCCACGGGAAAAAAGAGCTCGAATCGAGCGAGGAATTTATACTGGTGCGCTAGAACCCACCTGCGATAATGTAGTAGTTTTGTTGACATGGAGAGAGAGATCGCTCGTCCCAGTCTAAAAATAATGAGGTTGCTAGAACTCCCCGGCGATAATGTAGAAGATGGTTTTTCTGGGGCTTGGAGAGAGAGATTGCTCATCCAAGTTTATAAAAAAATATATGAATCCACTCGGTCGAGCGCGATCTAGAATGAATGGATGGATGGATAGTGATTTAAGATGTGTGTGTGTGTTATATTATGAGTTGTGAGACGGATGAAGATAAATTAAAAACAAATTAATTTGGATTTTCCTCAAGAAAATCTATTTGTTATTGCCAAGATTATTAATCTTTTTTTTCCAACAGAACGGGAAATGAGTTTGCATGATCAATGACGATCTTGAGTTCTGATCAATAAAACCATCAGTATTTTTGGAAAAATGTTTCTTGGTGGGCAAAAACGCCCCAAAACGTATAAAGCTTGGTAGGCCAATATCTCATGAACGGAAAAAGCAATCGACTTAATTTCTTTACAGACTTGTCAGAAGTACTCTAGTCTAAAACAAATATAATCAGCATTTCTTTCCATTTTTCAGGTTTTTTGCCAAAATTTTCCACAAAACTGAGACTTATCTCGAAAATCATCCATTTTAGATTGAAATATCGAGATTTAAATATAATGAGTCCTCTAAAAGGGACCCAAATTGAAGATGGCAATACCGCATTGTGAAAAAAACCGAAAAAAATTCGTTTCGATTTTTCATTAATCCAAAATGGCGACCAAACGAGTCTAAGAATTGTTAGATTAGCTTAACGACTATGACGATTGGGGGAATGGGGGAGGATGATCGCAATTTAAAAAAATGTATGTAATATATATATATTATGATGAGTTGTGAGGCGAGTGATAAAACAATTGACTGTTTAAAAAATAAAAATATATATATATATATAACAATATTTAAAAAAAAACAAGAATACAAAAATATAACTGTTTTTCATTAAAAAAAAATAATAAAATAAATAAAACAATGTTTCTACACATTGGAGATTCAAAGCGAAGGGATGAGCAGGTTTGCAAATTAATACGGAGAAATAAGGAGAATATTCAGGTGCAGGATAGAGCCAGGCGATTGGGAGAGATGGGATTGAGACGAGAATCGACTAAGTTGTTCACACCCATCATCGAGGTTCAGGAACGAGCCAGAAAAGAGATCGTCGAGGAATTAAGACCCATAAAAGTAGGTTCTCTGAGGATGGGTTTGCACCCCGGTAATTTTGCATCGAGAACTCCATCCGGTTACACTCCGGATAGAATCGAGACCGGTCCGAGTAGCATCGGTAGTTTTACGATGAGAACTTTGTCTGAATACACTCTGGAGAGAATAGAGACCGATGCAAGTAGCATCGATAACGATGCTTCGAGCATTATTAGCATCAGATCTGACGATAGTAGTGGAATCATGAAAGATCCGATGTATGGATTTCGTGAGGATGGCGATAAAACTTTTGTGGCTGACACGGAAGTATCGCTTGAAGGTCACTATTTGAACGTCGGTTCAAACAGGTCTGAATTGACTGACAGATTGTATACTCTGCTCTCTCATGAGAGACCCGACGATTACACCAAAGAGGATTACCACAATTATGGAGACATTCTGGTTCAGAATCATGCCATGAAGAGGAACAATGATCCCAAAGAGTCGAGACCGAAGGATAGGAGAGGTTACGAGTAGAAAAACGTGGTGGAACCAATATGAAAAGTGAACGAGTATTTCATGAAATTGACAACTGGAAAGGGAATGACCGACACAATATTTATTCTGCATGATCCCGATGCCTTGTTGGAGAGATTGAGATTGTTGATGGCCAGCAGAGAGGCCGGTAACACTGTATTGAATAACGAGATAGTGAGCGTGTGCTATGAATTGTTGAGACAGAAGGTCTTGACTAAGAAGGATTATCAAAAGTTGATGAACTGTTTGAAATAATAAAATAGTAAGAGAAAAGAAAAAAAAATATTAAGTAGATAAAAAAAATATATTTTCAAAAAAATAATTAAAAAAACGAATTCTTAAAAAAAGTGGAATCCTGAAAGATCCGATGTATGTATTTCGTGACGATGGCGATAAAACTTTCGTGGGTGACACAGAAGTATTGCTTGAAGGTCACTATTTGATCGTCAGTTCAAACAGGTACGAATTGATTGACAGATTGTGGTCTCTGCTCTCTCACCAGAGACCCGACGATTACACCAAAGATGATTACCACAATTATGGAGACATTCTGGTTCAGACTCACGCCATGAAGAGGAACATCGATCCCAAAGAGATGAGACCGAAGGATAGGAGAGGTTACAAGTGGAAGAACGTGGTGGAACCAATATGAAAGGTGAACGAGTATTTCATGAAATTGATGACTGGAAAGGGAATGACCGGCACGATATTTATTCTGCATGGTCCCGATGCCTTGTTGGATAGATTGAGATTGTTGATGGCCAGCAGAGAGGCTGGCAACAATGGAGTGGATAACGATATAGTGAGCGTGTGCGAAGAATTGTTGAGACAGAAGGTCTTGACTAAGAAGGATTATCAAAAGTTGATGAACCATCTGAAATAATAAAAAAGTAAGAGAAAAGAAAAAAAATATTAAGTAGATAAAAAAAAATATATTTTCAAAAAAATAATTATAAAAAAACGAATTCTTAAAAAAAGGTTAGTGATAAATAACAGGGGATACGCTTGATCTTACATCTACAGTGGATCGGGCATCATGGATTCGATGATGCGATTTTTAACTCGTAAATTCATTGATGACGCCGTGAAACAGATTGCATCGAGCACTCTCAAACTCAGAAAGAAGATGGCGATCGATGTGGGTAAGAAAGCTGCGACCGAAGTGAACAGTAGAACAGCTTTGGAAGTTGGCAACGTGTCGATTAATAAATTGATAACTCCACCACAACCACCTGCCAAAAGATCGAGAATCAGGAACCGAAAAGTTGGCAAGACTTCTATGATGATGTCGTACTGATTCAGTATAAAAATAGAAATTAAAATGAAAAAAATAAAAAAAAACATAGTTCAAAACATAGTTAAAAAAACGGAGAAAAAAATAGATATCGAAGACATGTCTTGAAATGACGTGATGACCAAGAGGTCGAACGACGAGTTCTTTCCCGAGCATAAGAGGTGTGATAGTGGGAAAATCGAATTGCAGAAAGACCAATCTCTTCATGAATCTATTGTTGCAACCCAGCTGGTTGGATTACAACAGATTATTCGTTTTCAGCAAAAGTCTCTTTCAACCGGAATACAGATTGCTTCGAGAGTGCATGAATCGTAAATTACCCAAGGAAATTATAGCGAGAATCTTCGACACTCGAGACAAATTCGAAGGACACGAGACTTCAAATATATTGGAAGGGGTGGTGAGAGAATTGACAAAGAGAAACATCGAGTGCTCGAACGTGGTATGTCTGTTTTACAAGAACGCCGACGACGTTCCCGATCCCAGACAGTTGAAGTCGGAGAATAAGAATCTCATGATCCTCAACGATCTGCTGTTGAAGAGGCAGAATCAATGTGAATCATATCACGTTCGAGGACGTCACAGCAACGTGGATTGTTTCTATCTCTCTCAGAATTATTTTTGACTGCCCAGACAGATGATAAGGGAGAATGCTAATTTTCTGTGTCTCTTTCGTCCGAATCTCAAGAATCTCAATTACATCTATGGAGATCACATGGCCAACGACATGAGCAGGGAAGAATTCAGGAGATTCTGTAAGAAGGTGTGGTACAAAGGACATCACAAGTTTGTGGTGATTGATTTGACTAGCAAATTTAACAACGGAAAATATCAAAGCGGATTCGATGGTTTTTTTTAATATTTTCGATAATAATAGAGAAAAAAATAAAAAAATACAAACTGAAAATAATATCGATAAAATATAAAAATATATAATTAATAAATAATAATACAACAAATGTCAGAACATCCATTAGAACAGATAATTGAGAATATGTTTGTGAAACAGTCCTATAAAATCATAGTGAGGCACGACATGACTCGATTCACTATGAAATTCAAACCTTTCATCGGATTGAAGAAGGAAAAGAGATACGAGATGGTGTTGGTTAATCTCTAGACTTACTATTCGTTTCCCAATGTCACCGAAAAGAATAATGCATTCAAGTATTCCAATGATGTGGATTGGTTCGAGATTTGATTTCCCAAAGGGAGTTATGACATATATGATCTGAACCGTCATGGAAGCAAGATGATAAGACTCACTCCCAATACGAGTACTCTACAGATGATATTAGACTTGTGAGATAATTTTCGACTGGATTTTAGTGCAGAAGATTCAATCGGTAAGATCAAATGATGTATCGAGGTCATGGTCATGCTGTGTTCGAAAATATGGTCGACATTCTTGCGGTCAATACCATTTTAGAGAATGTCAATGTGATCGAGGGAAGTTACATCAATGGTAGCACTCAACCTACGATCTACTCATTCTTTCCAGATGTTTCACCGGGTTATAAGATCATGGAGCGACCTCGAAATCTCATCTATCTACCCGTGATCCTGGACATGTTGTATAGCGTCGAAACCACATTGATGATCCGAACAGCGATCTGTTAGATCTTCACGGAGAGAGAGTGACTATATGATTTCACATCAGAGAGATATGAGAGAGAAAAAATAATAATAATGAATATAATTTGAAAAAAAAAATTTTGTTTTTTTAAATTTTTTTATATATTATATAAGAATTAAAAAAAAATTATAATATTAATAATAAAAAAATGAAACTTATAATATTAATAATTAAAAAAAAGTATATATATAATCAAATGAAAAAATAACAAATATGAGTAGTCGATACATAATTAAAAACATGAACATATCTGAAGGACAGAAGGCTAAACTTTGCAGAGCATTAAATAATCGAGGCGAGGCTGTTAGATTTAAATTAAGTGATGAAGATCTGATGATTGGCGGCCGCGATCGGGTTGCCTTCACTAAAACTCAAATCAAAAGGATGGAGAAGGTGATTCGTAATTGAACGGGAGACAGAGTTCCGCTCAATTGAGATATAATCTGAGAATGAAGGGCGGTTTCTTACCATTATTGGCAGGACTAGCAGCCAAAGCATTACCCATTTTTACAAAGACGGTGTTGCCAGCTCTAGGCATGGGAGCTCTCTCAGGACTCGCTAGTTCGGGAGTCGACAAATTAATGGGTAGAAGATTGTTTTTGAAGGAGGGAAATGGACTGTTTTTGAAGAAGGGAGGAGCCGTGTGTCGCGTAGACGTCGAAGGTAAAGGATTGTATCTAGGACCTGTGAGAAAGGGCAGTGGCAATGCTTTCCACGGCGACGGTCTCTATCCGAAGACTGGAGAGAATGTGGAACCGACCTGTGAAGGTTTGTTGCTCAGTTGGAATTCACCATTTAAGAATATACCCCTTTTGGGTATGTTATTATAAAAAAAAAATAACAACAAATAACAATTTAAAAAAAATAAAACAAAAGGAGAGAAAACAGCTTCCAACAGACGTGTTAACAAGATGTTTGTATTATGAAAAGCGTTTAGCTTTTTCTAAATATTTACACAAGTATGCATTAGAAAGAATTCAATCGGAACAAATCATACACGCCGCATGTTTCAATGGGTACGGAACATTGTTTTCATTAATATTGTTATTCATATTCCTAAATCGAAGCTATTTCAAAAATATCGAAATGATGAAGTGTTCGAATGAAAAAAATGTGTCTTACCAAGATTATCACATGATTATAGATGTTCTAGATCGTTTAAAATACGAAGTGAAATTTGTAGAACTTTACAATTACAGGAAATATTGTTACATTATTTATTGCGCGAAAAACGTAGTTAATGTATTCGATTGTGGTGGTGAAAATATTGAAATATCCATTTGCGTATGTGTCAAATTTATTCACAGATTACACTCGTTCGTGTCAAATAGATCGTGGATCGAATTTGCTGAAAGGTTAAAAATCATTATGGATTATTTCCCATATCATTCTAACGATGATGATGACGATGAAAAAAATGATGGTTTTATCGAAATACGAAAAGCATAAAATCCTTCTTTTGAGAAAATGTCATCTCTTTCCAATAATAATATGCGTGATTGTAATATACGACAAGTATTCGTTCATTCGGTTGATAATGAGATGAATAAATGTGTTGTTATTAAGAAAAAATGTAATATATAAAAGAAAAATTAAAAAAAAATCATATGAAAACAAATAATAGAAAAAAAATAATAAGAATAGAAATTTTTTTATATATATATCATTATAATTATGAGTAAAACAAACGATTCCATGGAAATGAGAGCTTGGTTTCTTTGAAGGGCACTGTGTAGAGCTTATGTGATCTGTGTGAACAAACAACACTTCCTCGCATCTTGCACAAAAGATGTCTTTGTTGGCTCGAGAAGAAAGAATTTAACCACATTAATCTTAGTGTCTTACGATGGAACGGGAAGACATCGTCACTATGTATTTCATGCGCACATTGGAATATGTCTGATGCAACGACGTGATCGAATGTTGGAATCAATTCGTGTTTTGTGTTGGAGAACCCAAGCCCACTAATTCAAAGAGTTGAAATTAGCGCATCAAGGTCTCACCACTGAAGACAGGGGACGCATTTTGGAATATTTGTTTGAAAAGGGGAGACTACTAAAAACATTTCTGGCGGGAGTCACTTTTTGGATTCCTTGTTGAAAGAAAGGGGAAGAAACCACTAAAAAAAATTTTCGATTAAATAATAAGGGATGAAAATGAAAAATACGAAAGAATAATAGATATAAATAAATAAATAAAATAAAATGAAAACGGATCTTTGAAGTAAAAACATCTATCCATTATTAGAGAAGTCGAGCGTTGGGCCCTCAGCACCTCTTCTACCACCAGAAAGTAGTGACGATGTGGGGCAGAGGTATCGAATCAAACAAATCAATAGAATTCAATCGTATCTGATGCACGAGAGAGATTCTCGTCATTCACTCAATAAGAAATATTCGAGATTAGAGAAATTTGTGAACTGTATGGATTTGACACTCATCGCAACTTCTATGGGTTTGAATGTTGCCGGAATCAGTCAGCCGCCGTTGTTGCTCTTCCAGTCCTGTTGGCCGTAGAAGGATTGGCTTTGACTGTCTGATTTGTCAGTATGATCGGAAATTTAATCACTAAGAAATTATCTGTGAAGGCCAAGAAGCACGAAAACATCATCGTTTTGGCCGATGCAGAGATAGACACTGTGTCGGATAAGATCTCTCTAGCGTTGAATGATGGCAGAATTTCGGACGGTTAATACATCGACATATTGAATGAAGAACAAAAATATGAAGTCATGAAAGTGAAGATAAGAGTCAAGAGTCGTCAGATTCTCAAGGAAGAAATAAAGGATTCTCCCGTGGAATAAGGTAGGGAAGATGCGAGACAATCGTTTCGTAAATTGTTGGATCCCAAAAAGATTCCAAAAGCAATCGATTAAAAAATATATATATATACATATATAAAAGAAAAAAAGAAAAAAATTATATAGAAATTAAAAAAAATACAAAAAAAAAATTAATAATTCAATATATATGAAAAACAAAAACAAATGTATTGTGTCAATGCAAGAGAGTTACCGATACGGTTAATGTTAAAAAAGTACTGACAAAAAATAAAAGTCCCATGCTTTCCAGAACGTGTAAAGTGTGCGGTTTGACCAAGACTCAATTCATCAAATGCAGTGCTGGTCTGACGAATAAATTGATTAATAATCTACCCGTCGAAATGGATTTGCCAGGACATCAATTCACGGAACCCGGAACGAAATTAAATTGAAGATTGAATCGAGATCTGACTCCTAAATCTTGGAGCAAACCCATCAGTAGGGTGCATTCGGCCACTTTCGCTCACGATATGTGCTATGCTAAACGTCCTGAGACTCGTAACCGTATCTGCGATAAAAATATGTTAACGACGCTGAAAAATATACCGAATCCCACTGGGAGAGAGAGACTCGAACGTTCACTGGTCAGTAAAGTGATCAGTACCAAACGTCGATTCGGATGGGGTTATAAAAAATGTCCAGAAAAAACTATTAACAAATGCATTGGCGAACAAACTACACAAGCCCATTACGCATACATTTTGAAGGAGAAGGGTGTTTGTGAAGGGTCTGGATCAGATATGGTCAACATGAAATCGGATTCGAAATGGAACAAGGGTGTTAAATACATACTGACAGTCGTCGACATGTTTTCGAAATATCAATGGATGAGACCTCTAAAAAATAAATCGAGAGCTTGCGTGGCTGAGGCTCTGAGAGCATATTCGCATTGTCTTCTCGAAAACAGGATAAATTGTGGTTGGACAAGGGGAAGGAATTTTACAACAGTCACGTCCGTCCACTGGTCGGCCTCTAGTCCATTAAAATCGAAGGGAAAGCTAACGTGATCAAATATTGGAATAGAACCATGAGGGAAAACATGGACAAGTATTTCACGGCCAATAAGACCATGAAATATATCGACGATCTAGACAAACTGGTCGAAGAATACAACAACGCGTGACACAGTTCAATCAAGATGACATCCGTGAAAGCTAGCAATCCTCAAAATGAAAAACACGTCTTTGTGAATCTCTATCCCGAAAGGATTAAGACCAAGAAAGAATCCAAACCACCGAAATTTGCAGTTGGTGATCGAGTGAGAATCACTTCTTAGAAGTCACTCTTCATGAAAGGTTACACTCCTTGATGGACCGAGAAAATCTTTACAATCATTAAAATATTTCACACAGGTCCAGTGACTTACAAACTAGAAGCGTTACAGGATAATGAAGATGACAGCAGAGAAATCATTGGAACATTTTACGAACAAGAACTGCAGAAGATGGCGTTTTGAAAACAACCCTTCACTATTTTTACACATATATAGTAAGGAAAAAGAAATAATTAAAACAAAATATAATTTACAATAAAAAAGCAAACGAATTAACACAAACAAAAAAAACATGACGAATGTATTAGATATAACTGAAGGTATATTGAGAGATAAAAGCATTCAAGAATACGAAGTTCATGAGTATGAACCCGTGACTGGAACCAGTCTGAACAATGCCTGTGAAATAAGAATCATTGTCGAGACTCAAGATCTGTTCGTTCATCCCAGCGAAAGTTACATAGTGATACAGGGACATCTCACCAAGGAAGATGGGAAAAGTTGTGCCAATGACGATGTAGTCACTCTAGCCAATAATGGCATGGTGCATCTGTTCAGTAATATAAAATACATGCTTTCAGAACAAGAGGTAGAATCTGTGTATCATCCCGAACAGGCCACCACGATTTATGGACTCTTGACGTATCCAGACGATTTTTCGAAATCTAAAGCACTCAGTCAATTGTGGGTGAAAGACACCATCGCCGACATGAGTGCAGCTAATACTGGTACCGCCACGAGATTCGACTACATTGTCAAGACGTCGAGACCCAGAGGAACGTTTTCATTCAGGATACCTCTGAAACACATATTCGGATTTGCAGAAGATTATGATAAGATTTTCTACAGATTCAAACACAATCTGACATTGATTCGAAAAGGAAACGACAAAGCCATCATGAGACCCGCCGCAACCGATGCGGGTAAGATACATCTGAACAAAATATCTTGGTTCGTTCCACATGTGTTGGTCATGGAGAAAGTATGTCTCTACAAGATCATAGAATCAAAGAGTAAATTACTGGTTGGATCTAGAAAAATCCTTCCCTGTTCGATCCTTGTCACTTGAGAAACATGCAAGTATTTTTAAACGCCATGAGATATCCAGCCATCGATTATAACGCCTCTTTCGATAAGAATGATTTCTGCAGCCTATACGGCGACGCCGCCGATTTCAGAAAGAAATATCATCGACTGGACGAATTGATGGGTAATCCTAACATCACGCCCACCGAATACAAATTGATGTATCCCCTGTTCGTATTTGATGTCAGTAAATAGAGAGAGCAACTCAAGAGAAGCATCTTAGACATTCAAATCAGGATGCAATTCCACAGGAAAATACCGAAGAGAACCGAGACTTTTGCCCTAGTCATGATGGAGAGAGAGTTAGAATTCGAACAGACAAAAAATGTCCATCATTCGATGAAAAAAAATAATAATTAAAAAAAATTAAAATTAAAATACCCCAAAAAAGTAATAAATAAAATATCAAAAAAAAATATAATTGGATTTTGAGAAATTGAATTTTCAATCATTTAAAATCCAATTATATAGGGGTTTTTTTAGAGTTGCCTCCTCTACATCACAAAAGTGATTATTTCAATTCTTTTTTTGTTTTCACTGTTTGTTCAGAGGATCAAGTTTGATCAACAGAGAGACCACGAAAGTGGCAGCTTCGGGATTATTGGTTTTCTTCATGAAATTGATCCTATTCCCCATCTGCACCTTGAGATGTGTACTGAGGATGCTTGTGTTCGAGTGTTGCTCCTTCATCTTTTCGACTCAGTACCTGTTATCGGTTTCCACACCGTTCACCACGAGATTGACGACTGCTCTATTGCTCAAGTCTGTAGAAGTCAGACTCATTCAAATGATATCGCCTCCCGCTGGAATGGGATATCCTATCAGACCGTGCAGCAGTCCATAACCTCCGTTTCCGAAGGACCATTTGGTTTTTCCACATCTAACGCACTGCTTTTCTCGGCTCAGATAGTGATCAATTGTCTGGAGTATTTTATCTTTTCCACAACGGAGATCAGAGTGCAAGCATCGGACATGTGCGTGGGATCTGGTAGATTCGTGAGTGCGTGTCCTCCCATGTCGAGTTTGCCTTCCATGATATCACCTTTTCTTCAGACTGTATTTTCATCCAAGTACTGTCTGCTGACAGCACTGGAAGCGAATTCTGGTTTATCGCTGAGACTGAATAGATTGTAACCAGCCATGTCGATGCCGGCTTCTATGGTTCCTCCAGATGTTTTGTTCAGATATAATTCGTCGACTTGAGATTCCAGATAGGATTGATAATCGTGTAGGGCAGAATCCATGTAGCCTTTGTTGACAACGGTCGAGTCTTCATCCATATCGTTGATCTGGGACAGATTCAATATCTTGTTGAATCCTCCATCCAGATCTGATTTCATTTTTAGCTCGTTGATGTTATTCTTTCTCAGTTCCAAGTCTACGTATTGTTTGGTCACCACATCATTCGGATTCAAGGGAACGGGCATGTTGATTATCTTGTTAGAATCCATCTTCAATTCAGACTGCTTCACTTTAGGAACATAGCGATCTCTCAGCTGGTTACTCAATCGTGCGTGAGCTTTGTCCGCATATCTTTTAGTGGTAGCATTGGCTGAATCTCTAGGATCCGCCACACTCACCACTCATTTAGATTTCAAGTCGAGATCGTCTATCATCTATTCACGTAATTATCTCTCATCGTCTGCCGGAAATTTTCGTCTCCTCTATTAACGTATTTTTTAGGCACAGCATCTGACAGATAGATCGGTTCAGGGAGATTGTAGATTTTCTTATTGTTCAAGTATAAAGGTTCTTCTCAAGGTTCGTATCTCCGGAATTAGCATTTCTCCAAGTTGGCAATGTCACCACCGTCACCAACAACTTCAACCATTCTCATTTTCTTTCTAGAGGAACCTTCATTATCATCAGCATGTCCAAATTTATTGCCTGACATGTTTGTTTTGTTATTACTATTGAATTTTTTTGTTTTTATTTTAATTATAACTTTATTTTTTTTTTATATTTTTTATTTATGTATCTGTATCAATTTTTTATCTTTCTTCTCCTTTAATGTAAATTGTTGAGAATATCCTGAAAGTGATATCCTTCTGACCATTTTTTGAGAACGTAGAGGCTTAGGTGACCGCAAAACACTCGATCCGGCACTTGCACTTGTTCGGTATTGTAAATAACCGACATTAAATAGTTCCTTATTTTTATCGGCGTTGAGATTCCATAGCTATCGAAATAATAATTTTTATTCCAATTCGAAAACCATGCGACCCAATGTGTGCCCTCACCTCCGATATCGTCCAGATTTAAAATTCCATATTCCGAATCAACGTCTTTTTTTTCTCGGTAATGCATCTCTAGAAAACACACCTCTAAAATGTCCTAGGGGGGTTTGATCATCCCCTACTAGGCGGGTCCTCAGGTGGCGGATAGAGGACGGCCTGCTCAATTGGGCAGGTTTGCTAATTTCTAATTGGCAGGTTTGCTCAATTGAGTTGGTTCGCTGCGAAATACATAAATACGCAGCCCCGGACCAAAATGATCAATCCTGCTAATACCATCTGGCAGGCACCTTGTTCTCCCGTGAGGTGCGTTCCGAAGGCCCTGGAAGAAGGAATCCTGGCAGTTGAGGACTCGTAGCCCCGGTTAGGGCAGTCTCCGGGATGGAGCCCTGGTCTCCATTTCGGAGATAATGTTGTTCAACACACTGCTTTGGCCCCAATTTCAGGAGTAGAAGGATGGTCGGATGGTCCGTTCTGGCCAATCGGGAGCCCCCACCCCAAAAAGTACTGGGTGTCACGTCGGGGGGCATTTGGTGACCATTCAGTCAATCATTTCTTTTATTCACATAACATAATTGCCATTGTGTACTATTTTTAAACACTTTATATTTTAATAGCCACAGTTTTGCTGCACTGTCTGTTTCGGTTATGCATGGCAACCTTTTATTAAGGTGTTTTATACAGTGATTGATTGGATGGCCGTCATTTGAAGACCTGGCACTTCCACACACGGGCCAATCAGTCAGTGGTATGCCTCGGCATCAACACTGGCTGAGTATACTGCTCCATACCAGGTATGTGGGAATACCGGCAACCCGGTGGGTTCACTGCATAGCAGTAACCCTACCCCTTGTTGGACTCCGTGGTGGGTGGGAGCCGGAGCAATGAACGACTACAATAAAAACATGGATTACACACAAAACAAAAAACAGAAACGTGGTCGAGATTTTTCTGTTGACTCTGATTCTGACTCGGATCATGATGTTCAAAAATCAAAAAGCTGGCCAAAATTTGTCATTATTTATGCGGCTGATGAGGGTCAAAAGGCTTCCAACATAAATCCATTTTTGTTGGAAAAAGCCATTAAAGGAATTGCTGGCACCGTCAAAAATGTGAAAAAACTAAGATCTGGTGCACTATTGGTAGAATGCTTGAAAGAACAACAAGCAATCAATTTACTCAAAATTGAAAATTTAGCAAATATGAAAGTAAATGTTTTCCCACATAGAACCCTCAACAACAGCAGAGGTGTAATTCGAACAAGGGAACTATTTGGCATCGATGTCATTGAAATAAGAAAGGAACTAGAACCGCAAGGTGTCAGCGATGTCAAAAGAATAGACATTAAAAAAGATGGGGAAATTATTAAAACAAATACATATATTTTAACTTTCGATTCTTCTCAGTCGCCTAAATCAATTAAAGTCGGTTATATGAACATCAAAGTGGATTTGTATATTCCAAATCCACTTCGATGCTTCAAATGTCAAAAGTTTGGTCACGGGCAAAATAACTGTAGAGGAAAAGCTATATGTTTCAAGTGTGGTCAGGAACATCAAGACCCCTGTACTAACACTGTCAAATGTTGCAATTGTCAGGGCAGCCATGTAGCTGCGTCAAAGGACTGTCCTGTTTGGCAAAAAGAAAAACAAATTCAAAAGATCAAATGTGAAAAACAGTTAAGTTTCAAAGAGGCCAGAGAATTGGTAACATCGATGCCTGGCATGAATACATCAAAACCATCTTATGCGGCAAAATTATCTCAAAATTTACCATCATCATCAGTGGGTTGTCAAACAAATTATACTTGGATCAATGGCACATTACCAACTTTAGTGCAAGCCTTTACAATAGAGAAGGCAGACGAAACTGATCAAAAATCCACCCAAACACCTTCAACCTCAAATAACACATTAGACAACAACTCAAAAACAAATCAGAAGAAAGATCAGGAAAAACTAAAACTAGACAGGACAAAAGTAAAAGAAGCAAGATCAGAACAGAAGAAAGACCAAACAAAACCGAAACCACAATATCAAAATCTTAGTCAGAATCAAAGGAAGAGTCAGTCAAAAAACAATCAAAAGAATACAGAAACACAAAAAAGATCAGATCGAACTCCCAAGGCTCTTCAAGATCCTGTTACTCGTAATAGGTTTGAAGGCCTTGAGGACATGGAGGTTGTTGAGTGTATCGACGAAACGTTCGATCACTTACGTTTGAATTCCTCACAGAATAGATCTCCGAGGAAAAATTCCTCACAGAATAAGTCTCCTAGGAAAAATTCACCGAAGAAAAGTACAGGGGCCATTTCGCCCATACGTCCACCCTCTAAATCTCCATCGAAATATGGCTAATACAAACAAAAGTACTATCATACAGTGGAATTGTCGAGGTTTTAGAGCCAATTTTAACGAACTGGGTCTTCTCAGCCAAAAATATAGCCCTGCTGCTTTTTGCCTGCAGGAAACTCTTTTAAAGAAGCCCGAGGCTCAGGATCATTCAGCCTTTAAGTATTATACATCGTATAATGACTGGGCAGATGAAACTGACCTTCATATTCGGGGAACGTCTATCTTAGTTAGAAACGACATTATTCACAGTCCTGTATCTTTGCAATCAAATTTACAGGCTGTAGCGGTACGCCTAACTTTAGACAAGACAATTACTTTATGTTCTATATACGTTTCACCAAGTAAAACCCTACAGCTGAATGATCTTGAGCTGCTGGTACAACAGCTCCCAACCCCATACATTTTGTTGGGTGATTTTAACGCACATAGCCCCCTTTGGGGTAATTCCTGCAGTCAAGAGGATGCAAAAGGTAAAACTGTAGAAGAGTTTATTACAAAATATGACTTGTGTTTGTTTAATGATGGTTCAGACACTTATCTGCACCCCGCATCCGGTTCATACACATCAATTGATCTTACAATTGCATGCCCTTCTATCTTCCTTGATTTTTCGTGGAGGGTAGAAGATGACTTGTGCGGGAGTGATCACTTTCCAGTTGTGTTGGAGAGTGTAGTTCCGGCGGACGATGGGAGGGTGCCCCAGTGGAGCTTTAAAAAGGCTGACTGGGACACTTTTTCGTCGCTTTGTTCTGAACGCCTCTCACAGGAGAAATTTCAGGATAGTGCTGATCAAATAGAACATTTTACAAACGAGTTGCTTGATATTGCAAACACAGTCATCCCTAAAACCTCGGCAAATCCGAAACGTTTCACCAAACCATGGTTTGATAATGAATGTAAACAGGCTATAAAGAACCGTAAGAAAACTGAACGGGAATTTAACAAGTCACCATCTACACATAATTTAGATAAACTACGCATAAATCGGGCAAAAACAAGACGACTTATAAAACAAAAAAAGAAACATTCTTGGGAAACTTATGTTTCTAAAATTAACCAAAACACGCCTATCACTAAAATTTGGAAAATGATAAAAAAGATTAAAGGAAAAGAAACAAAATCAACTGTACAACACCTGAAGGAAAACAACACCCTAATTACATCTAAAACAGAAATTTCGAACACTTTGGCCTCCACATTTTCGAAACATTCTTCCTCTGAAAATTGTAATCCAGAATTTATCAAAATTAAAAAACAGCAAGAAAAGCAAAAGATCAAATTTACCTCCAACAATTTAGAGGATTACAATGAACCTTTCTCTATGGAGGAGTTATGTAACTCCTTGCATAGAGCAAAGGATTCTGCCACTGGTCCCGATGAAATTCACTACCAAATTTTAAAGCATCTGCCTCAATCTTCACTAGAACTTTTATTATCAATTTTTAATGGCATTTGGGTGACTGGCCAGTTTCCACCATCCTGGCGTAAAGCAACAATAATTCCAATTCCTAAGCCTGATAAAGATCACAGCAACCCAAGCAATTACAGGCCTATTGCCTTAACCAGTTGTCTGTGCAAAACCATGGAGAGGATGATCAATGATCGACTTGTCTGGTTTCTGGAATCGAACAATCTGCTTGCGGATGTTCAGTGTGGTTTCAGAAGCCAGAGAAGTACTGTGGATCATTTGGTCAGACTTGAAACGTTTATAAGAAATGCCTTTGCTAGAAAAGAACATGTGGTCGCCATCTTCTTTGATCTAGAGAAGGCATATGATACAACGTGGACGTATGGGATTTTAAAAGATCTTTTTAATATGGGGTTGAGAGGGCGTATGCCTCTTTTTATTGAAAACTTTTTAAAGGACCGCCAATTTCAGGTTCGTGTTGGGTCAACGTTATCTGATCCTCACGAGCAGGAATTGGGGGTTCCTCAGGGTAGTATTTTATCTGTTACCCTTTTTTCAATTAAGATTAATAGCATCATCGACGCAATTGAGAATATGGTAGATTCTTCATTGTATGTTGATGATTTTTTGATCTGCTATAGCAGCAAAAAAATGAATGCTATAGAGCGCAAACTTCAGCTGTGCCTAAATAGAATTCAAAAATGGGCCACAGAAAACGGTTTTAAATTTTCGAAGATGAAAACAAATTGTGTTCATTTTTGTAAGCTTCGAAAGCATCATCTCGACCCGGAGTTAAGAATTGATGGGAGTCCTATTAAAGTTGTTAAGGAAGTGAAATTCTTAGGTTTGTTGTTTGACAACAAACTGAATTTCACTTCCCACATAAAACAACTAAAAGTTAAATGTAAGAGAGCTCTGAACCTACTGAAGGTCGTTGGTAGCACTGATTGGGGTGCTGACCAAAAAACTTTGCTCCATCTGTATAGATCACTTGTTCGGTCAAAATTAGATTACGGTTGTGTAGTTTACGGTTCTGCAAGGAAATCATATCTCAAACCACTTGATGCAGTTCATAATAGTGGTATTAGAATTAGTTTAGGGGCTTTTCGAACATCCCCTATAGACTCGATGCTTGTTGAAGCAGAGGAACCTTCTCTTGAGAAGTGCAGAATTAAATTGTCTCTCCAATATGTGTCTAAACTTTTGGCCAATCCTTCAAATCCTGCTTATAATTGTGTTACAGACCCTCAAAATGTTGATTTCTTTAACCGCCATCAGAAACATATTCCTCCATTGGGAATTAGAATTAAACCCCACATGGAGTCCACCAAAATTGAACCACATACAATAAAAGAAAATCGTAAAACACATATTCCTCCTTGGCATCTTAAAAAACCTACAGTTATTTTGGACCTTGCTTCTACCAAAAAATCTGATACTAATTCCTTGCAGTTCAAACAAAAATATGCCGAAATAAAGTCCAAGTATAGTACATATACAAGGATCTATACGGATGGATCTAAGGATGGTGACAAAGTATCATCAGCTGCTGTTACTGGTGATCATGTCACCTCAGTCAGAATACCGAATCAGAGTTCTATCTTCACAGCTGAAGTTAAAGCTTTACAACTCGCTCTTGAACATATTGAGAATGCTCAGGAAAAGAAGTCGATTATTTTTTCCGACTCTCTTTCCTCTTTACTTGCTTTACTCAACCCCAAGTTGAAGAACCCTCTAGTTTTGGATCTTCGTGAGAAGTTATCCACTCTCATGTCTGACCAATGTGATATCGTGTTTTGCTGGTTACCCGGTCATGTAGGTATCGCTGGTAACACCAAGGCAGACAGCGCAGCAAAACAGGCTTTAACAAAGCCTCTTACTGATTTTAACATCCCTTTCAGTGATTTCAAACCACATATTAATAGCTACATCAAATCTATGTGGCAGGCGGAATGGGATGGGGCAACTAATAACAAGCTTCATCGCTTCCGACCAACTGTTTCTGATCACTACCCATCTAGTAACCTTTGTAGGAAAGATCATGTTATTCTGACACGATGTCATATTGGTCATACAAGACTAACACATTCCTTTTTGTTAGAGGGTAATTTGCGACCAGAGTGTGTTCCATGTCAGCAGGTGTTGTCAGTGGAACACATTCTTTTACATTGCACTGATTTTAATCTTGTTAGAGGGCAGTACTTCACAGCTGGATCCCTTAGAGATCTATTTTATAATACGAGCCCACATACAATTGTGTCATTTCTAAAAGTAATCAACCTTTTTACCAAATTTTAAAATTGTTTTTAGTCTTTTAATCTTGAATCATCAAGTCTCAGTTCCTCAGGTTGATTTATAATGTATTTTCTCATCTCATTACTCATTGCTTTTCTAATCTTTTTTTTGTCTTTGAAATGTCTTTGTGGTTATTTTTATTTCATTCAATTTTTACTTCATTCTTAATAATGACTTTTTAGATACCTCTGTTTTCTCGCCACGATATAGCCCTAGCTGCTGATGTGGCGTTAAGCACCAATAAATAAATAAATAAATAAATACCTCTAAAATGTTTGATTTTTAAATCTTTTGCCGCTTTCAACAGATCAATGTTGGATTGGGGTTTGTTGGGTAAGACCACACCTTCTACGGATATGTGTTTTATTTTCTTCTTATTCATAAATATGTTTTGTTTTGTTTTTATTTATTATTTTTTAATTTATAAACTCACAAGTTTTTTTTTGTAATCGGAATAATAAAGTCCGAGTGTGAAAGTGTGTATTTTATCCTCGCATATAATTCTCTTATCGTCGTCGGCCCTCAACGCAATCTCATTGATTTCTTTGGTGTACATCTCATGCTTTTCGCTTTCAATCACAGTCATCTTTTTATACACCATCGAACCTTCGAAAAGACACTCTTTATACTCTTTGGAAGTGATGTTTTTATTCGTCACACATGCTTGAATGCCTTTTCATCTCTTCACCGTCGAGGAGATAAGCCTACAATTTTGCTCTCAAACCCACGAATTCACTGAGCTGTCTTCCACCACTGTCATCGTTGAATTTACCTAACACCTTTTTATAGACACCCATTGGAATCTTAGATGGGTGATGGTTGGGATAATTACTCGTGTCAAACCATTCATTCGCGCCTCGTGTTATATCCTCGATTTTCGTCGAATCTCATTCTATGTTTATAATTGGGTTTCGCGATTAATTTTCTAGATCCCACTTCAGACGTGACGAGTTGAACGATAGTTCTATTCCTAATGTTTTCTCTTGATCTCTTTACCATCGAGGAGATAAGTGTACAATTTTGGTTTCAAAGTCAAACCCACGAATCCGGTGATCTGTCCTCCGCTGTCGTCTTTGAATTTACCCAACACCTTTTTATTAACGCCCTTTGGAATCTTAGACGGGTGATCGTCGGGATAATTACTCGTGTTGAACCATCTGTTTACGTCTGGCCCTATGTCCTTGTAGACGTCTCTAGTCTCCATCTCGTAAACCAGACTGCCTGTGTCATTGATCAATAGTTTGGCTTTCGAACCGAATTTCGCTTTTGACATAATCGTAGTGAAACTTATACATCAACTGCTTGCTGACGTCTAAGATGATTGCTCCGAGATAACAGGGTTTTTCGAACTTCAGATGCGTCTTTTGCATGTGCACGGCCACTAGATTTTGGTCGAATATGATTCTATGTTGATAATTGGGTTTTGCGATTAATTTTCTAGACCTCTCTTTGGACATGACGAGTTGAACGTCGGTTCTATTCCTAATGTTTTTCATAGATTTCCAGTACCCTCAATTGTTCATGAGTTTGAAGAAATCTTTTTTGAAGTCGCTCTCAGCCTGCATTCTTAAATTCTTGTTGAGATCGATGTATATTTTCTTCCAAGGCGCCTTATCGAATCTAATGATTTGGTGCACGTCGATCAATCTCATCCCGCAATCGATGTAATCTTTGAGATTTTTGCAATAGACCACGCGTTTGCATTTACGATCAAAATTGGGAGTGAGTTTTTCAATGCCATTCACTTCTATTCGTTCGGGAGCCAGTGGATAATTGTTGTGTGGATCGTGTAACATTTCTGGATAGTCCAAATCGACTTCTAGAATACAAGGATAGTCTCTCCATTTTTGTTTTTCTTCCAACGTTTCAACCCATTTGAAATTTCCAATTGGTAAAGGATGACTCATGGCTCAACCATACAAATTATTAGCATCCCAATACTGTATGTATTTACTCGTTTTTTCTGAATCGAAGTCTTTCCCCATGTGATAATTATTAGCTTTGGCATATCTGGTGGAAATCATAGAGACGCCACCCTTCACAGCTTTTTCAAACATGAGCAACATGTCGACATCCAAAAATAATTCGAATCAAACTTCGGTTGTCTTCAAGAGAGCGTCCCATGCATGTCCGGGTGCTGTGAAATACCAGGCTGTATCTAGTTCGTAATGTCGATGACACATTGATCGAAATATTTCGAACACATTGGCCAAGAGAAGCACGTTGGTTTTCAAATAGAGGTTGTGATAATCTCTCATGGATTTCATGTCGAATAATGTCCGCACTTTTTGCGCGTGTTCGTAATCATCATCGGAAATGTGAGAATGGTATAATTTCGAATAAATATCTTCTTTGAGAGGTAGAGCGATGTTGTTGAATTTCTCGAGATCACTCGTGTAATTGTAAGGGTAGACTCCTTTCCTTAACATGACGTCCACCAATTCTCGTCGATCATCAAAATGTTTACTCATTATTTTAAATTTCTCCCTATTCAAACTATTGACTAATTTTTCCAGACTGGCTGACATGAATTTATAACTGTCGATGAAACGTATCTCTCTCTGGATGGGACTCATTTTCTCACTCGATCCATCGCCAAATCTCTTTTTATCGACGATCTTCCATTTAGTGACGGTAGTGTATTTTTTGTCGCTTTGCGCGATGTAGCTCAACTCCCCCTCGGTGACACCCATATTTGTTTATGAACAGGTGACAGTCGTAGCCCAGGAGATTGTGAAATATCACTGGATAGAATTGAGCATCTCAAAATCTCAAATTACATTTGTTGTGATCTGCACCACGAAACAGACCCATGTAGTGATCTTGATCTCTAACTTTTTTATTATTTTCAGACTGATTATCGAATAATTTTCTACAGATGTGACATTCCGTGGTTTTATTGTATTCTCGCTGTTGCTCTGGCGTGATGATCATGTCTTTGGATTTTTTAAATTTGTCGTATAATGTTTGAATTTTCGATTCTAACTCTTCCACGAAACTTTGAGCCACGTCGTCGTTATCTGAACATTTGGTGTAAACGAATGGACCTGACGATTCTCGATCGTTGAAAGAACATCTTACATAATAACAAAAGCCTTGGCGTAACTCCTACGCTTGTTGGGTTGGCAAGAATTCATTTTCGTGGTGAAACATTCGAAATCAGCATAGACGATGAATGGCAGTTCTAATCTTCTATTGTGACTACGAAAGTCCACGTAAGTGTTAGGTTTAGGCATTTCTACGGCAACGCCTTGGTTTTCATTGCAATATTCCTGACGACGCATCACCGATTCTTTACGATGAAACAAATTCATGCAGTTGAGAAAGAAAAATCTCTCTCCATTATGTTTAAAAATCTGCTTCGACAGCAAATGACAAAATCAGTCTGAGAGGATAGACTATTCGTTTTTCATCATCGTATCCCAAGACGTTCATGGCCACAGTGGAATTTAGCTTTTTGAAATGCTCGATGTCTTTCAACTCCGTTGGGAAAGGCCCTCCCATCCAATTGAGATTTTTACAAGTCTTCGCGTACTTGGAAACTCTCTGAGCATTCTTTACTATGGGATACAAGGCCGTTGTGATTGCCCATTTGAAACACTCACCATCATCTTCATTTTTCATGTTGATCACAGCATTTTTAATAGATATGAAATAAGGCAATTTTATATGGAAAGACGCTTTCAAAGGGTTGTGTCTATCCACGTGAATCTCGAGATTCAATACCTTCTCGAACGTCCAACCACTTTCCTTGCCTTGATAAATAGTCATAGATTCCAACATTTTGTCTTTCATCACTTCGTAACTGTTGGCTAATTCGTCGTCTCTAAGCACAATCTCCTTTTTAGACCGGAAATAGGTATCTTCCACTACGCTCTCACCCGTGCTCACCCGTGTTCGCATTGACCTTTTCCATCAGACAATACAAGATCATTTTTATTTTTAAACCCTTATCTAGATGTTTTCGAAATAGGTCCAACACTCCATCCTTCACCTGTTCCATGAATGATTAGGAATCGAGTTTTGTGAGACCGGCATTCGCATCGAAAGTTTTAAACCATCCTTTGATGGAGTTGTCTCATTCTATCGGAATCAATGGTGACTCCAATGCTTTGATTACGGTTTCCTTTATTGCATCACATTTCTTTCTTTCATTCGCCATTCTTGCAATTGCATCCATCGTTTTTTTTTTTCTAACAAATCGTCATCTCGAACTACATCGTTTTTCATTTTTTTATCATTCTCTTTCAAAACCTTCTGCCACTCCACCACTTTTCAGTTGCCTTCTTCTTCTTAGTTTCCTCCACGGTCATTTGTTGACGTTGTTGTTTTGTTGTCGCTTTCTTCTCATCTTTTTTTCGCGATTCCAGTTGTTTTTGGCACTGTCTTCTCGTCTTTTTTGCGATTCGAGTTAATTCCAGGGTGGTCTTGTTTAATTTCAAAGGTAATGCATATTTGTCGTATTCCTCTCTCAACCCACTCGTCTCCACGTCCTTCAATTCGATGGCATCATGTGGTTGTAGTCTATAAATTTACTATCGAAATTAGAATATCTCTTGACTCTCTTCAATTTTAAATGCGGATTGTTTAGGTTCTGCCGATTTCATGACTGATTACTTTTTCTTTATTGTTGTCGTTTTGTTGAAAAAATATTTTTATAAAATATTAAATTTTGTGTGTTTTTTTTAAAATGATAATAATTATTAATTGTAAAAAAAATTTGTTTTTGATTTTTCTTCTTATTATTATATATGTTAAAAATAAAATAACAACTTTTTTACGTTTTTTTTTCTTTAATGACAAAAACGGTTATTATTATGATAATAATTATTAATTGTAAAAAATATTTTTTTTGATTTTCATCTTCTTTTTAAATATGTAAAAAATAAAATAACAACTTTTTTACAGTTTTTTTTTCTTTAATGACAAAAACGATTATGTCTCACAACTCATAATGTCACGCACGCACGCACGCACGCACGCACGCACGCACGCACGCACGCACGCACGCACGCACGCACGCACGCACGCACGCACGCCACGCACGCACGCACGCACGCACGCACGCACGCACGCACGCACGCACGCGCAAACACACCACACACACACACAAACACACACACACACACACACACACACACACACACACACCAAAAAACCTCATACATTATCGCAGGTGGGTTGTAGCACACCAGTATAAATTCCACGTCGATTGGGACTCTTTTTTCCCCGTGAGAATCGACGTTCGATTGCCATTCTTCAAACTACGACGGCAGAAAAGAGCCATGTTTTTTTTTTTGTCAATGGGAATCTCAGTGTTAATCTTGCCTCTGGCCACGATCTTGCAAACTCTATAGTATCGAAAATTCGAAAAAAATCACCTAAAATGGTGAGTCCGTGTCACCGCTATGAAAAAGTGAATGTTTTCGAGAGAAATTTATGAAAAGTGAATTTTTCAAGTCGGTGATCAGAAACCAACATTCAAAATTCCTCTAAAACATGATTGTGTCATTTGAAAAAACACACACAAGCCCGTGCCAGTCTTCGTCTGAGGCCATCCACAGCACTTTCATCGTACTGTAGCCAGCGCGTTCCACACTTTCATGCTGCTGCCGAAAGGAAGATGAACCAAGTAATCATGAGGACTTCATCTAAAAAGCTAGATTCCAGCCATCGTTTTTTGACGTTGTGCAATGGTCTAGTGTTTAGACGCTGGACTCCTGATTGCCAGGCGGTGTTGCCGAGGGTTCGAATCCCGGCGGGGGATCAGAAACCAACATTCAAAATTCCTCTAAAACATGATTGTGTCTATTGAAAAAACACACACAAGCCCGTGCCAGTCTTCGTCTGAGGCCATCCACAGCACTTTCGTCGTACTGTAGCCAGCGCGTTCCACACTTTCATGCTGCTGCCGAAAGGAAGATGAACCAAGTAATCATGAGGACTTCATCTAAAAAGCTAGATTCCAGCCATCGTTTTTTGACGGTGTGCAATGGTCTAGTGGTTCAGACGCTGGACTCCTGATTGCCAGGCGGTGTTGCCGAGGGTTCGAATCCCGACGGGGGATCAGAAACCAACATTCAAAATTCCTCTAAAACATGATTGTGTCATTTGAAAAAACACACACAAGCCCGTGCAAGTCTTCGTCTGAGGCCATCCACAGCACTTTCATCGTACTGTAGCCAGCGCGTTCCACACTTTCATGCTGCTGCCGAAAGGAAGATGAACCAAGTAATCATGAGGACTTCATCTAAAAAGCTAGATTCCAGCCATCGTTTTTTGACGGTGTGCAATGGTCTAGTGGTTTAGACGCTGGACTCCTGATTGCCAGGCGGTGTTGCCGAGGGTTCGAATCCCGGCGGGGGATCAGAAACCAACATTCAAAATTCCTCTAAAACATGATTGTGTCATTTGAAAAAACACACACAAGCCCGTCCCAGTCTTCGTCTGAGGCCATCCACAGCACTTTCGTCGTACTACAGCCAGCGCGTTCCACACTTTCATGCTGCTGCCGAAAGGAAGATGAACCAAGTAATCATGAGGACTTCATCTAAAAAGCTAGATTCCAGCCATCGTTTTTTGACGGTGTGCAATGGTCTAGTGGTTTAGACGCTGGACTCCTGATTGCCAGGCGGTGTTGCCGAGGGTTCGAATCCCGGCGGGGGATCAGAAACCAACATTCAAAATTCCTCTAATACATGATTGTGTCATTTGAAAAAAACACACACAACCCCGTGCCAGTCTTCGTCTGAGGCCATCCACAGCACTTTCGTCGTACTGTAGCCAGCGCGTTCCACACTTTCATGCTGCTGCCGAAAGGAAGATGAACCAAGTAATCATGAGGACTTCATCTAAAAAGCTAGATTCCAGCCATCGTTTTTTGACGGTGTGCAATGGTCTAGTGGTTTAGACGCTGGACTCCTGATTGCCAGGCGGTGTTGCCTAGGGTTCGAATCCCGGCGGGGGATCAGAAACCAACATTCAAAATTCCTCTAAAACATGATTGTGTCATTTGAAAAAACACACACAAGCCGTGCCAGTTTTCGTCTGAGGCCATCCACAGCACTTTCGTCGTACTGTAGCCAGCGCGTTCCACACTTTCATGCTGCTGCCGAAAGGAAGATGAACCAAGTAATCATGAGGACTTCATCTAAAAAGCTAGATTCCAGCCATCGTTTTTTGACGGTGTGCAATGGTCTAGTGGTTTAGACGCTGGACTCCTGATTGCCAGGCGGTGTTGCCGAGGGTTCGAATCCCGGCGGGGGATCAGAAACCAACAATCAAAATTCCTCTAAAACATGATTGTGTCATTTGAAAAAACACACACAAGCCGTGCCAGTCTTCGTCTGAGGCCATCCACAGCACTTTCGTGGTACTGTAGCCAGCGCGTTCCACACTTTCATGCTGCTGCCGAAAGGAAGATGAACCAAGTAATCACGAGGACTTCATCTAAAAAGCTAGATTCCAGCCATCGTTTTTTGACGGTGTGCAATGGTCTAGTGGTTTAGACGCTGAACTCCTGATTGCCAGGCGGTGTTGCCGAGGGTTCGAATCTCGGCGGGGGATCAGAAACCAGCATTCAAAATTCCTCTAAAACATGATTGTGTCATTTGAAAAAACACACACACACACACACAGACACACACACACACCAAAAAACCTACATTATCGCAGGTGGGTTGTAGCACACCAGTATAAATTCCACGTTCGATTGGGACTCTTTTTTCCCCGTGAGAATCGACGTTCGATTGCCATTCTTCAAACTACGACGGCAGAAAAGAGCCATGTTTTTTTATTTTTTGTCAATGGGAATCTCAGTGTTAATCTTGCCTCTGGCCACGATCTTGCAAACTCTATAGTATCGAAAATTCGAAAAAAAATCACCTAAAATGGTGAGTCCGTGTCACCGCTATGAAAAAGTGAATGTTTTCGAGAGAAATTTATGAAAAGTGAATTTTTCAAGTCGGTGAATTTTTAAACATTTTTAAAAAATTCCGTCGAAAGTGAGTCAAACGTTAGAGACGTACCACCACCACTGCAAAAACGAGGAGAAAGTGACGATGTGAAGGCAGAGGTGTCGAATCGAAAATTCAATGGAGAATAACGCAATTTGTCTGGCGCACCTAACTTTCCAGTGCAACAAGATTCGTGTAGAGGAAAAGTGAAGTGTGCTGGTACTCTCCATTTCACCCTACTGTGACCCACTTTCAAACATTCTGGCCACGCCCACTTTTGTTCGTGTAAAATGCATGTATGGACTTCAGGATTGCTTTTAGAGGTCAAAAAATGTGATTTCAAGCAATTATGAAAAATGCACTAAATGACCCCTAGGTGACCTCCGTGATCTTGACCCATATTTTGAACCTCCATCAAGTGTCGACTCATTCGGTGTTGGTCCCAGGTCCATAGGTCATACCACGCCTGAAATATGGGCGTGACCCACTTTCAAAACACCCCCACGGCGACCCCTAATGCCCCAGGAATCGGAAAAACATCAGGTGCTGAAAACTTGTGACTCTCTGTCAGTATGCCAAAAATCAACGAGATAGGGCAATTCGTTTTTCGAGTTATGTTGAGGACAAAAAAATGATGAGAAGACAGAACACAAGAGAAGAAGAAGTAGAAGAAAAAGAAGAAGAAGAAGAAGGAGAAGGAAGAAGAAGAAGAAGAAGAAGAAGAAGAAGAAGAAGAAGAAGAAGAAGAAGAAGAAGAAGAAGAAGAAGAAGAAGAAGAAAAGAAAA
This sequence comes from Pictodentalium vernedei, assembly GCA_031216915.1. Lineage (NCBI taxonomy): Eukaryota > Metazoa > Mollusca > Scaphopoda > Dentaliida > Dentaliidae > Pictodentalium > Pictodentalium vernedei. The sequence continues at coordinate 584,660,656 of CM062296.1, forward strand.
AGAAACCGTACAAAAACAATAGTCTGTGTGTTTCACATACACTAAAAATTACTGAATATAATTTTGATGCAATCAATTCGGTGATAATACATTCCTTGTCCAGCATTTAACTAAGTACAAGTGATTAATTGTCTTTGTGTTACAGGATATAAAAACAGGTCAAAACACTGTGTTGAAATTTTAATATGAGAAAAAATCGTAATCTATTACTTTATGGCAATGCTCAGAATACTCGCATCTCATGCGAAGGCTTTTACTCTTCTCAAATGTCGCATTTGTTCCATGCAAACATTTTGTATTATAACTCCGGCATCGGATGTTGGATTTTGATATCCTTTGGTACAGTTAAAAGTAGAAGTCCTGTCACGTATTCTGCACTATTTTGAAATAATAGCGCGTTAAGTTAGAGCAGCAAATCACCAGAAAATCATATCCGGGGCACTGTAAAATTGCTCACCGACGACACCATTTAATGTTTGTTATATTCCATTTGTGGCATTCAAAGAATATTTTATGTTTCTTATTGGGGTGAGCTCTATTAGCTCGGCCCTTAAGGGTTCATAAACCATGATTTGGAAGCAAAAATTGAAACTATTTTTTTAGTAAGAGATAATGTGGATGAAGAAATTGCTCTGTTGAAAGGTTCAGGTTTTGTTGTGGTGGATAAATCGGACAATGTCACTAAGCAGTTCGAGGAATACAACAAAGTGATTCATACCTGGAAACCGATCGCGACTTGACTGTTGAAGAAAAAGGTCAAGTCTCTACTGAATCGGATGTCACGGAAAGGTGCAATATCCGGTGAGTTGAAAGAATATATGTACCCGAGGAATTCTCTTGCGGGAAAACTCAAAGGCAACCCGAAAATACACAAGGCGAACGCGCCCTTCATTATATCCGTCAGTACCGCGAGTGGAGGGTATGCAGGCATGTCATGAAGCTCTTGAATACGGGACAGATCCACTGATATCAACTGACTGAAATGGAAATGATCCAAATCATGCTGGACAATAATAACTTCAACTTTTGTAAAAAGCATTTTGTTCAAACGGATGGTGTTGCAATCGGGTCACGAAAAAAGCATTTTGTTCAAACGGATGGTGTTGCAATCGGGTCACGATTAGGTAAAAACTATGTCTGTACGTATCTCAGAAGGTGGGATGAGTATTTACTCAGATTTGACAAAAAACCGCTAATGTACAAGCGCTACATTAGATGACAGCTTTGGAGTTTGGACGCATGGTGAAGATGAACTAAAAAAAAAATGCTATACACTCTAACATAAAAGTGGAACTGAGGTACTCTGCAGAACGCTTGGAGTTTTTGGATACAATAATTCAGTTATCCGGAGCGAACTATACACAGACCAATACAGGAAACCTTTTGATAAAATTTCGTTCCTGCATAAGAAATCCATCACATACAAACTGTCATTTGTCTTCAGTTTAGGCCTCCGTATACGGCGAATCTGCACAAGGCAATCGGACTATTGGAAAAATTGTGATGATTTGAAACGTCAGCTGAGGATAAGAGGTGTAGCTCAAAATTTTTTGAGAGGGAATTACCGAAAGTTGACCCTATCGATAGGGAGGAACTTCTCCAGCAACGGAAGATAAAAAATAAGAACAACGAAAGGGTACCCCTCGTTACAACTTTCAATGATTCCTTACCAAACGTAGGGGAAATCACCCGCAAATATCTGGATGTATAAAACACAAATCAAGTCGGATGAAGGAGGTATTCAAGGAGCCGCCCCTCATATTATACCGGTTATATAGCAACATCAGTGATATTCTAGTGCATCGAAAAACGAGTAAGATGACATCACCACTCGTTGAACTATGCCGGGATTCGTGTAGTATCTGCAAGGTTTTATCTTTTGACTCAGTAGGTAATACGTCTCATACCAATACTTTTGACGTGTGTGAAAAGGTGAACTGTAAAACTGAGAATTTAATTTATTGTTTGGTGTGTAAGGTTTGTCAGGCAGCAATATACGTCGGAGAGACAGAGAGAACCGCTCACGAGAGATTAACTCAACACATCAGGGACATTAGGTTGCACGATCATATGCCCAGTTACATCCACTTTTCCAGACCGGGACATTCATTGAAAGCCGTTTACTTCAGTATTCTTGAGAAAGTAAATGGGGGTAAGCAACTCAGAGTCATACGTGAAGATTACTGGTGTATGAAATTGGAAACCAGGAAGGGGACTGGATTGAACACACGGAACAATAAAAATTACACTCGCTGACGCTTTAATTACGTAAAGGGTGATTCGACCTCTAACGTCCTTCATTGTGAAATTTGCATTCGACCGAGTATGTAGTTTTCTGAAGCTAGCAAAACGAATGAAGGCCTTTGGCCGAAAGCTTTTAATGGAGCAATTTCTTCATTTATTACTTTGGTCCATTTATCTAGACCTTATGGAACAGATAATATGAATGTTATCTGTTTGTCATGTATGCCAGAGAATTAAAACACATAATGTCCCAGAAGGAAATCCTTCTGGCAGGTTGGTGGCATTCAGCTAATGTATAGATAGAATACATTTTATTAGACGTTGATTCTGTGTATATTGTCTTTTAGACCCTGGGATACAGATCGGTATATGGCACCCGACATAGATGCTACCACCAAGCTTTTACAAGATGGACAGGTTAGTGATCTGTAGTACACTAATAATAAAATTTTACATCCACTCTAAATCTTTGGACTGGTAATAGGTATTTATGCAGTGATGACTCTCCATGTGTGCAGTTGCATGTGTCCATTTGGTGTGCATTTAGTGGCAGGGAATGCTTTTGGAGCCCATTTAACATTCAAATTTAAAGGGCAGCATATATTTATTATTTGAAAAGGAGGATGAATTCTGCTGAGGTCCCATTGCGTATCCAAAGGCCCATATTTTAGTATACAAGTGACAAAAAGCTGTTTGTCTTAACTTTTAACATATCAGTCTGCCTTTCCAGTCATCATTCCATACTGCAGTCGACCTCCCATCTGCAGACCATTCATCTGTCTATCCATTCCATTCGTCTGTCAGATTGATTATTTGGTTAGCCTGAAAAAAAATTATTTATGATCTTCTTTTCCACTTTCTTTAAATGGTCAAAAATTTGGAAAATATTCTGATGCATAAATCCTAAACTTAGAGTAGAATATCGGGCGCAGAAAATCTATATGTATTTTTAGCTCAACTTGAATTAGTGTATATAATTATTATGCATGTATACCTATTACCAATTACAACACAAACTGTTTTGTAACTACACTGGCACCGAATTGGATAAAATGATTCTTTTCCCTGTTTAATTTCACTCTTTCAACACTTCGATATGTTGAATTGCTACAGCATCAAGGGAGGTTAACATGTTTGAAGATGGATAGGACTCAATAAGTCTGAACGGTGGAGCAATTAATATTTTATTCGGCAACCATCAGTCAGCAGGATAAGATCAGATTACAACTAGGTCGAAATTGTTTGTGGAGATTCGCCACACAACCAAGCCCGGAAATACGTATCTGTCTTTTTCAGAATGAGGTCCACAGATGAGAGTTGCGAATGCTATCCCATACAGTGGGCCAATTTATCATCTGGATATTTCTGTTCATGCCTGAGACCTTGATTCAGATTTAGGATTACAAGAGGGTACATTTAGTGATGCTACCCTGCTGCCGTGTAAGGTAGATCACTACATTCCCCCTCTGGTGAACTCACTCTGCAGATGACAGTCTGCTTATTTCCAGACTCGAACACAACACTGTAGAATACCACCTGTTGAAAAAGAAATGTGAGAACAAAGAATTTCAGATGGTGTTTTCATTTGTTTTTTTCTTGATTCATTCTTGATACTTCAGAATTTTATTGCTAATTTGAATGTGTCACTGCCAGATTGTGGTCACACTGTAAATGCCAGTTTTGTGATCACTGGACTATTGTTAGGACTACTCATGTGCAACCATTTTGAGATGAGATAAGGACACGTTCCAGATATTCTTTAAAAAGTATTCGACTCTAAAATGATTGAATTGAGTTGCACACAAACATAAAAGCACAAAGTTTGCCTTTATTATCCTCATGAGTCGTGAAACAACTCGCACAAATTTTGTGTAACTTCAAGTTTATAAATATTTTGGAGTTGTCGCCGCCTCAGACTTGTTATGCGATATGAAAATGCATACAATAGCTACAATGAGGGATTTTAGAGACTATTCCCGTTGGGATACTACAGGGCCCAGAATTGATTGTTATGGAATAGTACCAACACATCTTCTCCTTCTGGTGACCACTATATTCTTTAAACAATGAAACTGATAACAGCTGCATATTTATCCACCATACCACAGCCCTAGACATGCTGACATTCTATTCGATAGAATTCTGAACAAATGCTTTACACCCCCCTACCCCCCCCCCCCCCCCCACACACACTTCTCTCTCCCATAATAAACACGTCCCAAAATTAAGCCAAAGTAACAAAACAAACTAGAGTCCTGTATGGGCCTCCATAATAGCGTATACGCATGCGCAGAGCCAAGGAAGTGTCCCTCAATGCCGCCAATAACCATTCTTTTTGTTTGGCCTAGTGTACACAGTTTTGTTTTAAAATTGCTGGCCAGTCCATACGTTCAATCCCCTCCCTCTGTCGGTACTCCCCGACAGCATGGGCAACAAACAAAAATTGTTTACAGACAGGCGTTGCCTGCCTGCCTGCCTGCCTGCCTGCCTGCCTGCCTAGTCCTCCAAAGGTTTACATGCTATATTGTTCAAACTTTACAAACATGTTGATCAGTAATTGCCGTTGTGCATGTGACAAGAGCAGGTAACTCCATTGTGTATTTCCAGAGTTATGCCCCCTTTTAGTGCTTGAAACATCACAATATTGCATCGCTTACTCCTTCAACATTTTAATGCTATATTATTCAAAATGTGCACACACGGTGATCACCAATTGCCGTTGTGCATGTGACAAGAGCGGGTAACTCCTTTTTGTTTTTCCAGAGTTATGCCCCTTTTCGTACTTAAAACATTACAGTATTGTGTCGCCTACTCCTCCAACATTTTACATGCTATATTGGTCAAACTTTACACACATGTTGATCACCAACTGCCGTTGCGCATGTTACAAGAGCAGGTAACTCTGTTTTGGATTTCCAAAGTTATGCCCGCCTTTTAGTACATGAAACATTACACTATTGTGTCGCCTACTCCTTCAACATTTTACTTGCTTTATTGTTCAAACTTTGCACCCATGTTGATCATCAATTGTCGTTGTGCATGTGACAGGAACAGATAACTCCATTTCATTTTTAAACGACGAGAATCCTCACCGTTAATAGCTGTTATGATCCTCAAAATGTCCTTTTCCCTGGCGCCACCTATCGCCAATCGTTATCAATGAAGTTAACCTGTCAATGAATGGTTGCTGCCATTGAAACGGCGAGGAGAATCTTCTACACATAAAAATTGTTTGCATTTCCATACTTAAATTTCACAAAAACAATACGAAACGTGTGCACACAAGCATACAATTTGAAACCCTTTACCCCAGACAGGGCAGGGGAATGGGCAATGATTGGAGGGGGACAGACATAGTCGAGTCAACAAAAATTTCAAACTTTACTCCAGAGAAACTTGTGCATGTTCCAATTTTGACGGGCGTATGTTGCCCCGCAGGCGGTGTTCTTGTTTATTTAATTATGTCTTTAATGATTTAAGTACAGAAAGTAAGATTTTATTTATGGTTGGAATTATTTTTTAGCTTTGGAATTCGATAACCATGGGAAATGGATATTATTGGTAAAAGAGGAAATTTTTCAATATGCCAAAACGTTGACGGAGCGAACTGGTATGGCTTCAATATCGAGTATAAGCCTGACAACGCCACCTCATGCTCCCAATCAAGTTCCTATGGGTCCTTTGTGGGATGTTGTTCCATTCTTGGACCAGCATGGCATCAAGCTCCTGGACACTTCTTGGCTGGACTGGACGGGCTGAAATTGCAACCTGCAACTCATTCCAGACATGTTCGATTGGATTGAGGTCAGTGTATCTTGCTGGCCAGTCCATACGTTCAATCCCCTCCCTCTGTCGGTACTCCCCGACAGCATGGGCAACATGAGGTCGGGCATTATCGTCCATCAGAATGAATCTATCACCCACTGTACCTGCATACAATCTGACGTGGACATCCGGGATCTCATCAGTATACCGTTGTGCAGTCAATATACCACGTTCAAGGACACAGAGATCTGTACGTCCATCCCAGCTGATGCCGACCCAGATCATGATTGACCCTCCACCATAGCGGTCATGCTCAGCAATGTTGGTTGCATGGAATCACTCTCCTTGTCTTCTCCACACCCTAGAACGCCTATCTGTGTGATCTAGGCAGTACCTTGACTCATTTGTAAAAAGGACAGGTCGCCAATCTTCTCTGATCCATCCAACGTGGTCCATGGCCCATTCATATCGTGCCTGGCGGTGGTTCTGGGACAGCGGTATGCGAATACATGGTCTTCTCGATCGGAGAGTAACCTTTGCGAAACATTGCCCGGAGAGTCTGCGTCGAAACATTTACCATGGATGCATTCTGAAGGCCACTGCGAAGCTGGGTTGCTGTGGCAAAGCAGTTCCTACGGGCCTGAATGATCAAAAACCGGTCTTCAACTGCAGATGTTGCCCTGTTTCTGCCAGCACCATGCCATCTTACTGGTGTGCCATACTGCTGAAATCTGGCCCAGGCTCTGGTGATCACCGTATGGGGCACACCAAGGGCTTCACCAACCTGACGATGGGTATCCCTTTGCTCCACCACCCCTGTAGCCTGTCACATTTCTGCTTCAGACAAATGTCTTCTTACATTTGCATTTGCCATATTCAATCATTAAATCACAAGGGTTTGTGTTGAAATGAAGATTGAAACCCTACACGTGTCATGTACATGTAGACAATACACAAAAACATCATGAAAATCAAGGGGCACATGCTTCCATGACTGTCACGAAAAGTCTGCCTGTGAAGTGAACTAATGTAAACACTGGCGACCATCTCAATACATTCCGCAATCATTTCCACCCAAAATATCGCAAATGTGTGACAAGCCAATTTCTCAATGATGTGTCAAATAGTTGGTGCTTAGCAAACTTAGAGTAGTATATATTCTGAACATCTGAACGAGAATTAAAACCGAGTCAGATTCAGAAGTAACTTTTGCGCAGTCGTTGACTTTTAACGAGGTAAGCCTACAGTGCAAAGTGACAACAATGTAAACATTGAGCAGTTTAGCACAATTTGCATGCAGAATTGAATCGAGCGATGACCATAGCCCAGTGTATACTGAAACTACCAGTCCAGTGCCGGTATACTTCATTACAGGGAGGTGGCATTTTGTGAAATCCCACATTTACCTTCAATCTGATTTCTGAACCCGTCTTCGCTTCCAAACATTTTAGGTCTGCATAATTAACTTCGTGCCTTGAATCAGCATTGTATTTCATCTAAATAGTGTTTCCGTATTCTACCATAACCTTCTTACGGAGTTCACATGTGGCGTATTTGTCTTTTAAGCCCTGTTTTTAAGTGTATCAGCACAGGACATTTATCGGCCTTTCCAGTATAGTGTGTTTCATCATCGGTAAACACAACTTTCTGGGCTGTGACTGAGAATTACATGTAAATACATAAAAACGAAAGTACGGTTTTTTGAGACTTGTACGGTTGTGACTTTCGTTTTGTTCTTCCAATCTATGTTTTAGTTAACCTGGCAGCTCTACTGTTTACCTTTACTTGATATCGGTTAAAGGAGTTTCTCTCATTCTGTTTGTTCACCGACCAATAGTTATGTGGGGGTATTCACCTGTGTTTCAAGATCTATTAATTACGAGTTCATCCAGTTTTCTCTCCTGATTAATAATCTAAATATAGATTGTCTTACTTAACTTAGACGCATTTATATCCTGTTTCCTTTAATCTAATTAGAGCATTTTGGGAAATGTTTGGTCGTTATAAGAGTATGGATATACTCCGGGCTCTTATATCCCTATGTGGTTTTTACTTCTATCAATAAATGGCTCTCCATTATTTCTGGAAGTGGAATTCATTTTGGTGTTCCCTAAATTCCCTCAATCATCCTGGAGCCAATACTATAAAACTGTTGTAACTGTATTTGCTAGAATTGTATTTTCAGATTGCAACTGGCAAATTGCCAGATTTTTGAGAATACTAACGGTTTATTTTAACCCATTTAAACCCATACATAGAAAATACGATTCTAGAAAATACAATTGTAAAAGTTTTATATATATAGTATTGGCTCCTGGGGAAATAATCTAAGACTGCTTTTCCTTATTATAGTCTTGTATTGGCCCTTCTTCCCTTTATCTACTTAGCATGTCTTGGCCAGAGGTATGGTGGATAAATAATGAAAATTTTTACTATTTTCTGTACTTATCATACCTGCCACTGGCCCAGACAGGAAATGCCCTACGTGAGTTAATAACTCACACCTCCCCACATATGACTATTTATACTCGGTTGGGTGTATTGGAGGACACGTCCTTGGCTCTGCGCATATACAGACACTATGTGTGGAGACCTATACAGGACTCAAGTTTGCTGTGACTTTGGTCTATTTTTTTTTGGGGGGGGGGGGGCGGGGTCTCGGCCATTTGATCAGAATTCTAGCGAATGAATTGCCAGCATGGGTAGGTATAATAAATACAGAAAGTATTAGAAATTTCCGTTTTTCTTAGTTGAACTCTTCTGGGAGGAAGAACAGTGCATGATCATAGTGGTTATTGAGGCCCCATTGTCTACAGCAGGTGCATTTTAGTGATCAGCCTGCTTGTCCGTTTGTATGTTCAACCGTCCCATGTTGTTCGCACGTTTTTTCAGCTATGTATGGAAATATTGAAGTGATTATTAAAATGCGGCTTCATGGTGGGTACTTGTAGATGAAGTTTCAATTCCATTGAGCTCAATTGATTTATTACAGAGTTATTGCCCTTAAACTTAGGAATTCGACAGTCAAATACAGAAAGCATTAGTAATTTCCATTTTTAATAGTTAATAGTGGAACTCTTCTGGAAGGTAGAGCAGTGCATGATCACTGTGGTTATCGGGGCCCCACCGTCTACAGCAGGTGCATTTTAGTGATCACCCTGTTTGTCCATTTGTATTTTCATCCGTCCCATGTTTTGTGCACTTTTTTTCAGCTATGGATGGAAATATTGAAATGAATTTTTGTATGCCGCTTTTTGATGGGTAGTTTCACTTCCATTTCACTCAGCTGGTTTATTACAGTGTTGGGAGCGCGGTGGCTCAGTAGGTAGAGGTCCTCGGTTCGAATCCCACCTGCGGCAACCGCGTTGTGTCCTTGGGCAAGACACTTCATCTCCATTGCCCGCGAGGGGGCACGATGACGCCGTGTACTAAGGCTTACTGCACGTCGATGGTGCGCATGTCTTTAACCAATCTAACCCTGCCCGTGCTGTAGTGCGGAGTTACGATGTTGGGGAGCTGGCAGCTGCTCGCCGTTGCTCGGTGGTTCTCTCCGGGTACTCCGGCTTCCTCCACCCGTAAAACTGTCACGGTCATGATTAGCCATTGTGCATAAATATGTGACCTTAAACACCAATAAATAAATAAATAAATTATTACAGAGTTATTGCCCTTGAACTTGGAAATTCAACAGTTATAACCGGTTTTCCCCACTTTTTCAGCTGTGGATGTATGTAGCTTCTTGATTAGCACTTACAAGTTTCAATTCCATTCAACTCGTATGATTTATCACAGAGTTATTGACCTTGAATTTAGAAATTTGACAGTTATAACAGACTTTCCGCACCAGTGCAAAACGTCCCGTTCAGGAAGGTAACTGTATTGAATTCACTGGAACGAAATGTCTATAAAACGTGATCATAAATAAAGCGTAAACACACCTCTTTTCCTTGGTGTTGCACAGACCGTTGTAAAATTGAAAGAACATATCTTGCATTTTAGCAAAGATATTTTCCCTTCATTGTCAGTTTCAGTGATATAAAGTTATGTTAATGTTTTCAATGTTACATATGTTTCGTGTGTTTGGGTTCACGTGGTTTGGTTGTCAAACATGCTGAAATTGGAGGCTTTCGATTTTAATAAATAAGAATCAGAAACTGTTGGAAACACGTATGCTCAACAATCTGGATGCCCTCAGCCCCTCACTGCGATTGTCAAGACGAGCACAATGTTGTTACTGTTATGTATGATCACTGTTTCATCGATGATAAATAATACAATTTTAGTCTTGGCAGAAAATATTTAGTGTGTTTTAAATGCCTCTTGATGAAACAAGGTATGTTAAAATATTTGTGGAAACCTGTTTTTCGTTTCCGTGACTTTGCCTTGACGGAACCTCCACGTAAACGAAATGATCATTTCTGTAAAGTCTGCATGCCTGATAAGGGTATCAGTTTTCATCAAATCATGTTTTTCAATCTAGTCCAAGACAATGTCAATGCGAATCAACATTTCAAACGTTATTGAAATCTGATGATTACTTCTTCAATTTATCTGGTGAACATGAGAAATTGAAGTAAAATTGAATCCACAAAGGGCAATAACTCTTATCAATTTTCAATAAATCATAATGATTTTCTATTTTGTTCAAGATAATGTTAATATGAAGTAGCATATATTTTATAGGTACTTGCGGGTTTGTATGTGTATATCCGAGCTTATAACTTGATAACTATTGGGGCCGCCACATATACTTCACACCCTTATAAAAGACAATGGGAGGATGTGTTACACAAATATAGACGAGTCTGAAGTTTCAAGGTCAAAGTCACATTTCAAGGTCACACTTAAAAATGTCTTATAACTTAGATACCAATCAAACTACACTTATAAAATATTATACAAATGTTAAGGAGAATCAGATGGTGTGTCATGTATAATGGTTACTTGCAAACCTCCCAGGTCAAAGGCATACTTGACCTCTTCATATTCAAGGTCACAAATCATTTTTTGACATAATTTAGACAAAACTCAGACATTATTGAGGTTGCAGTAATCAATCTTTCAGAGTTACTTCTGCTATTGATCACATTTGTTGTTCAGACTGTTGCTGTTTCTGAAGAATATTTACGATTTAATCTTTTAACAATCATAACATCTGTTCCGGGTAATTAAATGATAAAAAGGGAACAATTCATAATATATTGAGTACGGTTTCGCCGAAGATCTTTTTGCCAGCGATAGGAACCCTCTCCTCCCACATTTTACAGACCAAACCATTGTGACTTTTATATAACAGTACTCTGGGAAATAGAACATCAGTTTTAGTCATGATGGAAGAGAGAGGTTGCGACAAAAAGCGGCGAGTTGAGGGTTCCAGCCAAATAAGCGAATTTCCAATGTAAGCTTCTAATATATGATCTGTTTCTTACACATTCATTATAATTCATTCAGAATCAGTGAAAACATAATTTCATTTTCATTTGACAGAGAGATGGGTAGAGGGGAAAGAAATTCACTCAGTTAATTTAATTCTGCTCTCAATAATCTTTTCACCCACAGCCGGAGGTCATTGGGTCAGAAAACCACTATGACATGAGCCTTGATTGTGCTGGACATCACATTAACCCTTCAACCAGTGCAATGCCATGCAAACTTCGCTGTGCCTGAGTGCCTCCTGATTGCACATTAACCTTCCAATGTATGCCACTATCTGTCACATTTATTTGCAGCTCCACTGTGCCTCGACCTATCAAGACATCGGATCATTTGACCATGACGGTGGCATGAGACTAGTTGTGTTCAACGTCACATTAATCATCAAACAGTGCAATGCCGAGCAAAGTTCGACTGCTATACCTCGGCCAATCCACCAAATGTACTGTCTGGGTTAATTTGACAAAGAAAGGGATATGGGGTGGGTCTCGAAAGCGATCAACATTGCAGTAAGCCTTCAAGCCATGCAATGCTGTGCCTTGTTCAATTTAGCACCCGCGGAAAATTTGACAACGAAAGGTTTATTTACTTCTGCAAGTTGAAAACAATCTGCCAACCTATGCATGGTTTATTGAACAACTACGAAACTATAGAACTTTAGTCTGCAAGGAACAGCATCTGTTTCAATGAGTTTTCCACCGGCATGAATGTTAACATTAAGGTTATTCTGATGAATTGATGGTAACATGTCCTGAGGTTTGCGGCTCAGAGCTTATTTTCAGCCGAGATACGAAGCATCAAGGTTGAACATATACACCGTGTAGCAAACCTCAGACAATGTTACAGTCATTTATCACAATAAAGTATATTTTGCAATAAGACCCTACCCAAAGCCCAAACCCACATCGTGAAATGAACAAGGCAACTTTAGCAATAACAAATGTAGTGAATAAAACACTAAACAAAAAATCAGTAACTTAGATAAAGGTCGAGATTACTCCATGTCAGTTCAAAATCATGAATGGAGTTGGAGTAACCTTGACATATTTATAAGTGGGTAGCGAGGTTACAGAATGGTCACTGGCCTCGAAAAATACGATTTTATAGGCACTAGGCAGCATGCACTTTGAATCTCCTCCCATAGTGATCATCTTTTCAGATATTTCACTTGGTGACATCAGATGGTAACATATGCCATTGAATCCGCAAACATAGAGAAGACTGAGCAGCTCTCGTCCAATCAGCGGGCGAGAATTTAAGTCTAATTGGAACATACGCTATTATAGGGTCTACTCGACAGTCACGACTTCGGCATATTTAATGAGGGAGATGACATTATTCACACATTTCACAACAGAAATATTTGTTTACAGGATGTTAACTGCCCCTTGGAAGCCCCTTGATTCTATATTATTCAATAACAACATATACAAGTTTATGTGTCTTCTGGATCTGTGCGGATCAACGACTGGTTTAATCTATATATACCACTTGTTCACCCGTCCACTCCAGTTTTGCTTTAGACATTAGGTAATCACTGCAATGGTGAAAACTATTCTTCTGTCTTGTCAAGTCAAGCAATATGCTTTGATTTGGACAAATCTGGAGTGGATAAGGCAGGGTTTACCATTATAGTACCCTCCGCCAACATTATTATTAATGACGTAAGTGATTAGAAATGGGAAGCTTCATTATCATAACAAAGTTTTCTTCCTTGCCAAATTGGGTGTGAGGGTGGACACATGTCACAGCCAGCAACAAGTCAGTTAAGGTGCATGGACACTCGTTTCTCTAGAAAATCATGTGTTTGGATGTTTCTAACGGTTCGTTTTTTTATATTCTTCTTCTTAAATCAGGGGGGAATTCGTTCCCGTATTATTACTTAGTGACTAAACATAATCTGCTATCATCCTTTTAGCATATTATCATTGGCATGTTTAACTTTCCCCTTCTGTCAGAACACGCTCGTAGCTCGTGGGAGTGGCAGACCATGACCGTATCTGACAGACATTTTTGTTGCCCGTTAGAAAAGAATTCCTGTTTGCACCAATGCCAACATTTTCTCTGAAAGCTGCTAATTTGAAAAAAAAAATGTTGTTCAATGGGCGAAACTACATTTTTCATAATACAAAAATACTGTTATATTTCAAATATCTAATTGTACGAAAGTACAGGTTGTAAGTATATGACAACAGAGCAGTAATATACACGAAAGAAGTTCTGGTTCTATTATTATTTTAACGAATAACTCCCATTAAAAGAAATTAGTTCTTTAAAATAAGCATAATAAACAAACATTTGCAACCTGTTTCAATGGTTATTTTAAAGTAGTAAATTGACTTAGGGAAGGTTTCAAGTTCCAGGGAACAACAAAATTACGCTCGGCCTACCAAATTTGGAGATCCTGGCTTATGGCCTGTCGGGGACGGAACGACTCGTGGAGTCTTGAATACAAGTTCAATATGATAGCCCAACATGTATAGTTTTCTTCTCAAGTCAATAGAACAGGAATTAAGACAGAGATGGTTTTTAGCTCACCAACTTTATTTAGTTGTGTGAGCTTATGGCATGGCTCGATCGGTCGGCGTCAGCGTACGTGTCCACTAATGTTGAAGCTTCTGTTTAGGCCACTTATTCGCCCTATTTAATAATGCTGCTATATGATGATTATTATCATTCTACCATTCTACCATGATTTAACCCCTCATACCCTGCATTTTAAACATTTTTCTTGACATTTTTTGTTGCGTTTAGTTTTCTGTTTAGCTCAGAATTTCATGTTTAACTAAGTGTTTAGGTCAGTTGCTGTGCTCCTTCTCTTTCCATGGCACTTATATTCATCATACGTGTTCCTCAGTATCATTGTTCCATGATTAACCCCTCATACTCTGCATTTTAAACATTTTTCTTGACATTTTTAGTTGCGTTTATTTTCTGTTTAGCTCGGAATTTCATGTTTAACTTAGTGTTTAGGTCAGCTGCTGTGCTCGTTCTCTTCCCATGGCACTTATATTCATCATACATGTTCCTCAGTATCATTGTTCCATGATTAACCCTTCATACTCTGCATTTTAAACATTTTTCTTGACATTTTTAGTTGCGTTTAGTTTTCTGTTTAGCTCAGAATTTCATGTTTAACTAAGTGTTTAGGTCAGCTGCTGTGCTCCTGCTCTTCCCATCACACTTCTCTTCATCATACATGTTCCTTGTCTTCATCATACATGTTCCTCGGTACCATTGTTCCATGATTAACCCCTCATACTCTGCATTTTAAACATTTTTCTTGACATTTTTAGTTGCGTTTAGTTTCTGTTTAGCTCAAAATTTCATGTTTAACTTAGTGTTTATGTCAGTTTCTGTGTTTTACTTTTAAGAGGTTGTGTTTAGGTAAGCTTTGTCGCATGTTATGAGCTTGTTTGATACAGTTCTTGTGTTTGCCAAAGTTATTATCAAAGAGGAATCTTGGTGAGCTATAGGGCGTTGGCGGCCTTCTTGTTAATGAATTATTCTGCGTTTAACCCTTTACCCAACGTAACGGCCAAAACCGGCCAGCGCTATTCTCAAAAATCGCCAATTAATTTTCAAAATATTTTCATTTTTTGTCTCAAAAACATAGGTTATGACCCCTCGTTGGATCGAGCTCGTCGAGCTCGTTCCAACGAGGGGTCATAACCTATGTTTTTGAGACAAAAAATGAAAAAAATTAGTTATTCAAGAATTTTTTTTGCAAGTGTCGTCTGCTTTTCATGTTAGGTAAAGGGTTAATTTGAATGCACGATCATTTACTCTACGGAAAGGGAGTGGATGAACGATCTACGACAGCGGCAAAAACTCAAATCGTGAAAAGAAATGAGAAGGCGGCAGTGACGAAACAACATCAACAAACGGCTGTGGAAACTAAGAAGAAGACTGTTAAATGAAAAGTAGACCAGCAGGCTTCGAAAGAGAATAATAAAAAAAATGAAAAGCAATGCCGTTCGAGATGACGATTCGTTAGGAAAAAACTGGTGGATGAAGTCATGAGAGCTCTGAAAGAAAACGAGGGACTCGATGTGATAGAGGGAATCTTAATCAAAGCCTTAGAGAAATCGTTGATTCCGATAGAACGAGACGTTGCCATCAGAGGATATTTTAAAACTTTTGTCGCGATTCTCAGTCTCGCAAATCTCGATCCCGAATCATTCATGGAACGGGCGAAGGGTGGCGCGTTGGATGTATTTCGAGAACATCTAGATAAGGGTTTAAAAATAAAAATGATTTTGCATTGTCTGATGAAAAGGGTCAACACGAACACGGGTGAGAGCGTGGTGGAAGATGCCTATTTCCAATCTAAAAACGAGACTGTGTTTAGAGACGACGAATTATCCAATGTTTACGAAGTGATGAAAGACAAGATGTTGGAATCTATGGCTCATTATCATCTCAAGGGAAGTGGTTGGACGTTCGAGAAGGTATTGATTTTCGAGATTCACGTGGACAGACACGATCCTTTGAGAACATCTTCCTATATAGAATTGCCTTGTTTCCTATATAATAAAAAAGATGTGATTAACGTGAAATTGACCCCATTGCCTACGTGGGGGCACGGTGATGTTGTGTACTGAGGCGTACTGCACGTCAATGGTGCACCTGTCTTCAACCAATGCTAACCCTGTTTGTGTGGAGTGAGTATGTTGGGGAGCTGACAGTTGCTTGCCGTTGCTCGGTAGTTCTCTCCGGGCACTCCAGCTTCCTTCACCCGTAAAACTGTCGCGGTCATGATTAGCCATTGTGAAGAAATATGTGACCTTAAACACTAATAAATGAATATAATAAATAATTAACGTGAAAAATATAGAGGATAGCGAGTGTTTTAAATGGGCGATCACATCGACCTTGTATCCTGCAGAAGACCATAATGATAGTGTTTCCATGTATGTGGAGATTTGCAAAAATCTCGATTGGACGGGAGTGCCTTTCTCGACGTGGTTAGAAGACATCGAGCATTTCGAAAAGCTAAATCCCACCATGGCTGTGAACATCTTGGGATATGACAATGAAAAACAAATAGTCTATCCTCTCAGACTGACTTCGCACGAAGAGAGAGAAAAGATTGTTAATTTGTTATTAATTTCCGAGAGTGACAATCAACATTATTGCTGGATTAAAAATATGACTCAATAGCTGTCGAAGCAGACTACTAAACATAAGTGTGAGAGATTTTTATCTCTCAACTGCATGAATTCGTTCTGTTGTCAAGAATCTTTGATGGGTCATCAGGAATATTGCAACGAAAAGACAAGCGTTGCCATCAAAATGCCTGCACCTAGCACTTACATGAACTTTTACAACTACAAAAGAAGATTAGAGCCGCCATTCGTCGTCTATGTCGGTTTCAAATGTTTCACCACGAAAATGAATTCTTGCCAGCCCGACGAGAGTAGGAGTTATGCCGAAAAACATCAGAAGCACATACCTTCAGGCTATTGTTATTACGTGAAATGTTCTTTCGATGATCGAGAATCGTTAGGTCCATTCGTCTGCACTAAACGTTCTGATAACGACAACGTGGCTAAAAAATTCGTGGAAGAGTTAAAATTGAAAATTCAAGAATTGTACGACAAATTTAAAAAATCCAAAGGCACCATCATCACGCCAGAGCAACAGCAAGAACACAACGAAACCACTGAATGTCGCATCTGTAGACAACCATTCGATGATGAGTCTAAAAATAATGAAAACGTTGGTGATCACGATCACTACACGGGTGTGTTTCATGGCGTTATTCACTACAAATGTAATTTAAGATTTCGAGATGCTCAATTCTATCCGGTGATATTTCACAATCTCTCGGGCTATGACAGTCACCTGTTCATGAAAATTATGGGTGTCAATGAGGGGAGTTTAGCTGCATCGCACAAAGTGACGAAAAATTCATTACCTGACTTTCCATTTAGTGATAAAAAGATAGTCGTTAAAAAGATTGACTATGGATCGAGTGAGGAAACAACGAGTCTCATCCGTAACGAGATATGTTTCATCGACAGTTATAAATTCATTTCGGCCAATCTGGAAAAATTAGTCGGTAGTTTGAATAGGGAGAAATTTAAAATCACGAGTAAACATTTTGATGATCGACGAGAATTGGTGGACGTCATGTTGAGGAAAGGCGTCTAGCCTTACGATTACACAAGTGATCTCGAGAAATTCGACGACATCGCTCTACCTCCTAAAGAAGATTTTTATTTGAAATTATACCAGTCCCACATTTCCGATAACGATTATGAACACATGCAAAAAGTGTGGAGATTATTCGACATGAAATCCATGAGAGGTTATCACAACCTTTATTTGAAAACTGACGTGCTTCTTTTGGCCGACGTGTTCGAAAATTTTCGATGAGTGTGTCGTCGACATTACGAACTAGATCCGGTTTGGTATTTAACAACACCCGGACTTGCTTGGGATGCTCTCTTGAAGACGGCCAAAGTTCCATTGGAATTATTAACGGACGTCGGCATGTTGCTCATGTTTGAAAAGGTTGTGAGGGGTGGCGTCTCTATGATTCCCACCAGCTATGCCAAAGCTAATAATTCTCACATGGGGAAAGATTTCGATTCAGAAAACCGAGTAAATACATACAGTATTGGGATGCTAATAATTTGTATGGTTGGGCCATGAGTCATCCTTTACCGATCGGAAATTTCAAATCGGTCAAAACGTTGGAAGAAAAACAAAAATGGGAACACTATCCTTGTATTCTAGAGGTCGATTTGGACTATCCGGAAACGTTACACAATCTACACAACGATTATCCTCTGGCTCCCGAATGAACGGAAGTGAACGGCATCGAACAACTCGTTCCCAGTTTAAATCACAATCGCAAGTATATGGCCTATTGTGAAAATCTGAAATGTTACATCGCTCACGCGATGAGATTAATCGACATGCATCAAATCAGTCATTTCGACAAGGAGCCTTGGATGAAAAAATACATCGTTTTCAACACGAATTTAAGAATGCAGTCTGAGAGCGACTTCGAAAAAGATTTCTTTAAACTCATGAAGAATTGTGTGTATGGGAAATCTGTGGAAAACATTAGGAATAGAATTATCGTTCAACTCGTCACGTCTGAAGTGGGATCTAGAAAATTAATCGCGAAACCCAATTATAAACATAGAATGAGATTCGACAAAAATCGAGGATACAGCACGAGGCGTGAATGAATGGTTTGACACGAGTAATTATCCCAACGATCACCCATCTAAGATTCCAACGGGTGTCTATAAAAAGATGTTGGGTAAATTCAAAGACGATAGAGGTGGAAGACAGCTCAGTGAATTCGTGGGTTTGAGAGCAAAATTGTACGCTTATCTCCTCGACGGTGAAGAGATGAAAAGGCATTGAAGCGTGTGTGACGAATAAAAACATCTCTTTCGACAAGTATAAAGAGTGTCTTTTTGAAAGTTTGATGGTGCATAAAAAGATCACTGTGATTCAAAGCGAAAAGCATGAGATGTACACTAAAGAAATCAATAAGATTGTGTTGATGGCCGACGACGATAAGAGAATTATATGTGAGGATAAAATACACACTTTTACACTCGGACATTATTCCGTGATATTTCAACAACAAAATCGAGAGGATGAATGCTGTATGACTGAAGACATCGAAATGTTGTAAGTTTAAAAAAAAACTCGCGAGTTATAAATTAAAAAAAAGAATAAAAAAAAGAATAAATAAAAAAAACAACATATCTATGAATAAGAAAATAAAACACATATCCGTAAAAGGTGTCGTCTTACCCAACAAAGCTCTGTCCAACATTGATCTGTTGAAAGTGGCAAAAGATTTAAAAATCAAACATTTTCGAGGTGTGTGTTTCTAGAGATGCCTTACCGAGAAAAAAAGACGATGATTCGGAGTGTGGAATTTTAAATCTGGACGATATCGGAGGTGAGGGTACGCATTGCGTCACGTGGTTTTCGAATTAGAATAATAATTATTATTTTGATAGCTACGGGATCTCACCGCCGATAGAAATAAGGAACTATTTAACGACAGGTATTTGCAATACCAAACGAGTGCAAGCATCGGATCCAGTGTTTTGCAGTCACCTATGCCTCTACGTTCTCAAGAGATGGTCGGAAGGAGAGCACTTTCGGGATATTCTCAACGATTTACATTAAACGAGGAGAAAGTAAAAGAATTGATATCGATAGATATATAAATAAAGAATATAAAAAAAAACAAAACTATCAAATAATAACAAAACAAAACAAACATGACAGTCGATGAATGTGGTCGCGCTAACGATAATGAAGGTTCCTCTGGAAAGAAAAGAAGAACGGTTGAAGTTGTTTGTGGTGGTGGTGGTGACATTGCCAACTTGGACGAACGATACATCTGGAGATACGAACCTCAAGAAGAACCTTTATACTTAAACAATAAGAAAATCTACAATCTTCCTGCACCGCTCGATCTGTCAGATGCTGCGATTAAAAAATATGTCGATAGAGGAGATGAAAATGTCCGGCAGATGATGAGAGATAATTACATGAATAAAGACATGACGGACAATCTTGACTTGAAATCAAAACGTGGTGAATGTAGCAGATCCTAGAGATTCGACTGATGTCGCCACTAAAAGATATGCGGACGGCGCTCCGGGAGATTCAGTAATCATCTGAGATATCGCCATGTTCTTAAAGTGATGCAGTCCAAATTGAACGCGAATTCTAACAAGATAACCAGCGTGCCCGTTTCCTCGAATCCTAATGATGCAGTGAGCAAACAATACATAGACTTGGAACTGAGAAAGAATAACGTCGACGAGCTAAAAATGAAATCGGATCTGGATGCGGGGTTCAACAAGATATTGAATCTGTCCCAGATCAGTGATGCGGACAGAGACTTGACGGCTGTCAACAAAGGCTATGTGGATTTTGCCCCACAGAATTCTCAATCCTATCTGAAATCTCAAGTCAACGAATTGTATCTGAACAAAAAATCCGGAGGAACTATGGAGGCCAGCATCGATATGGCTGGTCACAATCTATTCGGTCTCGATGACAAACAAGAATTTGCTTCCAGCGCAGTCAGCAAACAGTACTTGAACGAAAATACGGTCTGGAGAAAAGGTGATATCATGGAAGGCAAACTAGATATGGGAGCACACGCACTCATGAATCTACCGGATGCCACGCACATGTCGGATGCCTGTACTCTGATCTCCGTCGTGGAAAAGATAAAATACGCCACATAATTGATCACCATTTGGGCCGATGAGACCGGTGCGTTAGAAGTGGAAAAAGATGAATGGTCCTTCGGAAATGGAAGTAACGGAGTGCTGCACGGTCTGATAGGATATCCCATGCTGGTGGGAGGTGAGACTATTCGAATGAATCTGACTTCTACGGACTTGAGTAATAGAGCGATCGTTAATCTCGTGGTGAATGATATGGAAACGGATAAGAGGTATTCAAATTCTAACTCTCTATCCGACAGGACAGGTGCGAAAGCCTTGGTTCTCTTCGGCACGTTCCTATCGAATTGCATCTGTATGTCTAAAACGCTACTCTTGAGTTGCTCTCTCTGTTTACTAACGTCGAATACGAACAAGGGATACATCAATTTGTATGCGGTACGAGTGATGTTTGGATTACCTATCAATTCGTCCAGTCGATGATATTTCAGTCTGAAATTGGCGGCGTCGCCATATAGCCTGCAGAAATCGTTCTTATCGAAAGAGGCGTTATAATCGATGGCTGGATATCTCATGGCATTTAGAAATACCTGCTTGTTTCTCAAGTTACAATGATCGAACAGGGAAGGATTTTTCTCTTGAGACCATCCCTATCGGTCTGAAATGCCACTACAATGAATCGTGGTCTTTCTGAAGCAGATTTCACAGTCAGTCTCCAATCGAAGTGATTGCTGGGCCATGGAATACTAGCCGTGTCACACGGTCTCATTCTAAATCTCACTGCTAATTTACTCTTCAATTCTATGATCTTGTAGAGTCGTACTTTCTCCTCAACCGAAGACAGCACATGTGGAATGAACCAAGATATCTTGTTTAGATGTATCTTACCTGCATCAGTCGCGGCGGGTCTCATGATGGATTCATCATTTCCTTTTCGAATCAATGTCAGATTGTGTTTGAATCCATAGAGAATATTATCGTAATCTTCCTTGAATCCGAATATGTGTTTCAGAGGTATCCTGAACGAAAACGTTCCTCTGGGTCTCGACGTCTTGACGACGTAGTCGAATTTTGCGGCGGCACCGGTATTAACTGCACTCATGTCGGCGACGGTGTCTTTCACCCACAATTGATTGAATCCTTTGGATTTTCGAAAAACCGTCCAGATACAGCACAAACATGAACAAATAACAAACATCTATATGAAAAGCAAATGTAAATTTGCTTGGTATGTCGTTCCGAGTGTTTTGTCGTTAGATTCGCCTGCTGCAGTAGATAAAAGGTGTCGATCATGTTATAAAACCACCCGAAATAAGCACAAGATTTTTTTTCACCTGCTTATTTATAATTCCAACATTTGACATCAAATAATGTCAAGTGTCGCGATTTTCAACATATTTCGGGAAAATGTAGGAGAAGCACATGGTCAACTAGCAAAGTTTCAGCTCATGGACCATCAGGTGTGAACCGATGGGCCATGAGCTGAAACTTTCCCAAGTGCTAAATATTTTTGAAAAAAAGAAAACATTCTCATCGAGTAAAAAAACACACTTATTACACTGTGTACAGTTTAACATGTGGGGGGGGGGGGGGAGGTAGATTTTCCATCAGGCGATTTTTACAATTCTCTACAAAGAAAGCACGTGAAGTGAAATTTCAGCTCAAGGACCACTGGATACACCATAAACTGATAACAGCATAAAAATAATGTCACAGCATGGGAGGGGGGGGGGGGGGATTTGAAATCCCATAAGGCAAACCAGATACCCCATATATCACGCACGGCATCCTATCTCCCTGAAGGCTTGATGGATGACTCCCGGTTATTCAAAACTATACTGGCGGAGCTTTCTTCGCCTCTTTTTTGTAACCGCTATACCGTATTCAATATACCAGGGCCGCTACCAAACCAGCGTTGCTGTTTGGTTTTCTTTTCTTCTCTTCCCTTCCCTTCCCTGCAATTTGTCATTTCACAACAGTTGGCTCGCCCTAGTGTGGCGGGATTGAAACTTCTACCATCGACAAGCCCAAACCAACGGGAGCCCTGTCTGTCTGTCTGTCTGTCTGTCTGTCTGTCTGTCTGTCTGTGTGTCTCTCTCTCTCTCTCTCTCTCTCTCTCTCTCTCTCTCTCTCTCTCTCTCTTGAAGTCTCCATGGCGTTGAGGCATTGATTATTGACAATCTATCAGTCCCATTTTATACTACAGGAAACAGTAACCGCGCTCTCATCCCTTCATTCCTCGTGTGAGGCAATAGGAAAGCTAGGTCTATGTGATGCAAGTAAAATAAAATAAAGTTAACCGGGTCGCAAGGGATTTTGAAATCCCACATCGTCCCTGCGCGCCTTCGGTGTTCTAAAACCTTTCATTCATTCATTCATTCATTCTTGCATTCATCGCAACCAATTTGTGAAACAGAGTGAGATTGGGAGAGCGCAATGGAGAGAGAGAGAGAGAGAGAGGGGGAGGGAGAGAGAGAGGGGGACGTAAGCGTGTAACTACCCACCCACCACGGACATTTAACATAATCTTCTAGGAAATAATCTTATTATACTCTTACTCTTGTACTTTACTCCATGCAAATGGAAAAAAGCAATGAAAGAAAATCTATCAATCAAATCTACACCCCATTAATCTCCTTATAATCACAAAAAGAACCAGGAAAATCAGCCCGCCTCGCTGTGTCAACACAGCGTAAGCCATTTAATTAGCTAACACGGCGCCGAGTCAGCTACACTTTTTAGAGTGTATGAAAGAGAAAATGTCTTCTAACATCGTAAAATAACATCGTACAAACTTCTCGTTTGGCATAGATATTTCATATAGTCACCTGAGTATACTTTCCAAATTTCATAGAAAACAACCAACAAATAAATGAGAAAATGATAATTTAATTCCCGACTACACTTTTTATCCGACACGGACACGGACTATACTTTTTAGTGTGTCCCCAGATACGTCAAGAGTACATAGATCATGGTGGCCTGTCCAGGATGAAACACGGATTCTATCTCTTGTCCCGAAAGCACGTATTTTATATTACTGAACAGATGCATCATGCCATTATTGGCTAGAGTTACCTCGTCGTTGTCGTCGGCGTAATTGCTTCCGTCTTTGTTTAGCGTAGCACAGTTCGACCGAATCCACCCTATTGATGGGTTTGCTCCAAGATTTAGAAGTCAGATCTCGATTCAGTCTCTTATTTAATTTCGTGCCTACCATGTCCTGGCAGATGCATTTTGACAGGTAGATTATTAATCAATTTATTCATCACGCCGGCACCATTTTCGATGAATTGCATCTTGGTCGAACCACACACTTTACACATTCCACAAAGCATGGGACTTTTATTTTTTGTCAGTACTTTTTAACGTTAACCATATCAGTAACTCTCTTGCATTTGACGCAATACATTTGTTGTTTTTCGTATATATTTAATTATTTATTTTTTCGTATTTTTTTTAAATTTATATATATAATTTATTTTTCTTTTTTTTTTTCTTTTCTTTTATATATATTTTTTTTCAATCGATTGCTTCCGGAATCTTTTTGGGATCTAGCAATTTACGAACCGATCGTCTCGCTTCTTCCTTACCTTTCCCCACAAGAGAATCCTTCATTTCTTCCTTGATGATGTTACGACTCTTGACTCTTATATTCGCTTTCATGACTTCGTATTTTTGTTTTTCGTTCATTATGTCGAGGAATTCATCGTCCGAAATCCTGCCATCTTTGGAGATCTTATCCAACACGGTGTTGATCTTTGCATCGGCTAAAATGCTGATGTTTTCTTGTTTCCTAGCCTTCACAGATAATCTCTTAATGATTAAATTTCCGATTGTAATAACAAATCTGACAGTCAAAGCCTATCCTTCTATAGCCAACACGACCGAAAGAGCAATGACGGCGGCCGATGATAGACTGATTCAGGCAACATTGAAACCAATAAAGGTTGCGATGAGAGTCAAATCCACACCATTCACAAATTTCTCGAATATTTCTTACTGCTCTCTTACGTTAGATACGATTGAATTCTATTGATTTGTCCGAGTTGATACCTCTGCCCTCGTCGTCTATTATTTTTTATGTACTTTATTTTCATCCCTTATTATTTATCGAAAATGTTTTTTAGTGGTCTCCCCTTTTCCAACAAGAAATCCAAAATGCGTCCCCTGCCTTCGGTGGTGAGACATCAGTGTGCTAACTACAACTCTTCCAATTTAGTGGGCTTGGGTTCTCCGAACAAAACTTGAATTGATTCCAACATTTGATCACGCCATTGCATCGGACGTATTCCAATGCACGCATGAAATACATAATGACAATGTCTTCCCATTACATCGTAAGATACAAATGATTAATGTGGTTAAATTCTCTCTCCTCCCGACAGCCAAGACATCTTTCGTGCAAGACGCGAGGAAGTTGTCCATTCACGCATATCGCATAAGCTCTGCACAGTGCCCTTTGAAGGAACCAAGCTCTCGATTCCATGGTGTCCTTCGTTTTACTCATAATTATTATTATATAAAACAAATTTCTATATTCTTATTATTTTTGTTCTTCTATTATTTGTTTTTGTATTATTTTTTTTTATCTTTCTTTTTATATATTACATTTCTTTATAATAACACATTCTATTCATCACATCATCAACTGAATGAACGAATACTTCTAGTCTATTGTGATCGCGCGTATTATAGGAAAGAGATGACATTTTTTTTAAAGAAGGATTTTATGCTTTTCGTATTTTGATAAAACCATCATTTTTTATTGTCATCATCGTCGTTAGAATGATATGGGAAATAATCGATAATGATTTTAACCTTTTAGCAAATTCGATCCACGATCTATTTGATGCGACGAGTGTAATCTGTGAATAAATTCGAAATACGCTGGAATGGGTGTTTCAATATTTTCATCGCCACCACCATGATCGGATACATTAACTACGTTTTTCGTGCAATAAATACTGTAATGATATTTCATGTAATTGTAACATTCTACAAGTTTCATATTTTAACCAATGTAGGATATCTATAATCATGTGATAATCTTGGTAAGACACATTTTTTTTTTCGTTTGAACACTTCATCGTTTAATATTTTCGAAATAGCTTCGATTCAAGAATATGAACAACAATATTAACAAAAAGAACGTTCCGCACCCGTTTAAACACGTGTAGTGTATGATTTGTTCCAACTGAATTCTTTCTAATGCATACTCATGTAAATGTTTAGAAAAAGCTAAAACGCTTTTCATAAAACGAATGTTTTGTTAACACGTCTGTTGGAATATGTTTTCTCTCATTTTGTTTCATTTTTTTAATTGTTATTTTTGTTTTTCTAATAACACACCCAAAAGGGGTATATTCTTAAACGGTGAATTCTGACCGAACAACAAACCTACACCGATCGGTTCCACATTCTCCCCGGTCTTCAGATAGAAACCATCTCCATGGAAAGCATCGCCACTGACCGTTCTAACGGGTCCTAGATACAATTCTTTACTTTCGACGACTACGCGACACATGGCTACTCCCTTCTTCAAAAATAGTCCGTTTCCCCTTTTCTTCAAAAACAATACTCTTCTCATTAATTTGTTGACTCCCGAACTAGCGAGTCCTGAGAGAGCTCCCACCCCTAGAGCTGGCAACACCGTCTTTGTGAGAATGGGTAATGCTTTGGCGGCCTTTTATTCTCAGAATATATCTCAAATGAGCGGGACTCAGTCTCACCGTTGTTTCTGTTCGATTAAGAATCACTTTCTTCATCCTTTTGATTTTAGTTTTAGTCCAGGCGATCCGATCGCTACCGCCACTCACCAGATCTTGATCACTGAATTTAAATCTAACGGCCTCGCCTCGATTACTCAATGCTCTGCGAAGTTTAGCTTTTTGTCCTTCGGATATGTTCACGTTTTTAATTATGTATCGAGCCATATTTTGTTTTTTGATTTGATTTGTTTTGATTTGATTCAATTCTATATATATTTTTTAAATTATTAATATTATAAGTTTCTTTTTTTTAATTTCTTATATAATATATATATAAAAAAACCTAAAACTTCTTTAAATAAAAAAAATATATATATTTTTAAAGATGTTATTATTATTATTTTCTTTTCATATCTCCCTGATGTGAAATCGTATAGTCACTCTCTCTCCGCGAAGATCTAACAGATCACCATTCTGATCCATCAACGTGGTTTCGATGTAATACAACGTGTCCAGAATCACAGGTAGATAGACGAGATTTTGAGGTCGCTCCACGATCTTGTAACCCGGCGAAACGTCTGCAAAGAACAAGAAGATCGTAAGCTGAGCGTAACCATCGACGTTACTTCCCGCGATCACATTGACATTCACTAAAATTATATTGTCCGCAAGAATGTTGACCATATTTTTGGATGCGGCGTGACCTCGATACATCTTTCAATCGAATCCCAACATCTTGCCGATCGAATCTTCTGCACTAAAATCCGCTCGAAAATTATCTCCCAAGTCTAATATCGTCTGTAGAGTACTCATACTGGGAGCGAGTCTTATCATCTTGCCTCCGTGGTCGTCGATCTTCAGTCTCATCTGGATGTGACGGTTCAGATCGTCTATGGCGTAACATCCTTTGAGAAATCAAATCTCAAACCAATCCAGACCGTTGGAATACTTGAACGTGCTGTTCTTTTCGGTGACGTTGGGAAACGAATAGTAAGTCTCGAGATTAACCAACGCCATCTCGTATCTTTTTTTCCTTCTTCAATTTGATGGAAGGTTCGAGTTTCGTAATTATATATTTTATATTTTATCGATATTTTATTTATTTTGTTTTTTAATTTTCTTCTCTATTATTATCGGAAATATAAAAAAAAATCGTCAAATTCGCTTCGATATTTTCCGTTATCAAATTCGCTAGTCAAACCGATCACCACGAACTTGTGATGTCCTTTGTCCAACACCTTCTTACAGAATCTTTTGAATTCTTCCCTGTTCATGTCGTTGGCTACGTAATCTCAATAGATGAGATTGAGATTCCTAAGATCCTGACGAAAGAGACACAGAAAATTAGCATTCTCCCTTATCGTCTGTATGGGCAGTCGAAAATAATTCTGAGACAGATAGAAACAATCCACGATGCTGTGACGTCTCGAATACGCAATTATATGAATACTTGCAAGAGTGAATCGTTATTAAGACACCAATGCATGCAAAAGTGCCTCGACTGGAAGACTGATTGAGAGTGGTGACACACCTCACTCCTACCTCCTTAACCCCAGTATATATGTCCCTGTTGTTAACTGTTAATTTGTTACTTTTCTTCTGCAGATATGGAGGATAGTAAAACCATTTATGGATAACTACAATTCAGTGCAGACAGTAGAGACAAGAACATTCTCCCCAACATCTTCTTATCATTCCAACAGCAATACGACGTCCAAGAAGAGAAAAATAAAACATTAATATAATCAATGACTGTCTTTGCTGGAATAAAGGCCTGGGTAGATTGTTTTTTGAAGTATATTACTGGGTTTATCAAGATGGAATTACAAGTAACTCGGAATGTAGAGTGCTAAGTTTTTCCAGTGACTCACATAGAGCCACGCGTCTTTGCGTTGGCATTTTATTAAAATTAGTTACTAATCAACCTTTATTTTCCATTTAGATAGATATGTAGGTGCAAATTCTGAATTATGCATGCTTGATTTATGATTGTATTTATGCGATAACAAACCAATCTCGACAGATCAGTGTTTTGACAATATTTAATGGTAATTCATTTGTAGGGCTCTTTTTTGTTTATTCTCTTGTATTCAATATAGTTTTGCTAATTTTTGTTAATATAATAATTACATTTGGCCCCACAAAGTAGATCTGTTTCTCATGTCATTTTTTGTAAAATTGCATGTGGGCGGGCGGTTTTTTATTTTATTTTTTATTTTTGTAATTATTTCTTTACCATCAGAAGTTCTGATTCTTTGTTTTATGTTTTAGACCTCATAATCTACAGAATAGCAAGGGTTGTGGTGGTGAATTTCGTTCCTTGAGTGCAAGAAGGCTTCGAACCGCTAAAGCATTACAAACCCTTGTTGTACTCAAGGGACAAAATTTATCAGTTTTATTAACTTTGGTAAAATATCAGACATTTATTTTTTATTTTTTCAAGTTTGCATCGGTTATAAAAAGAGAGTATGCGGCAGCCGAAATTACCATGCAGTGTATTTCGTTCCTTGAGTGCAAGAAGGCTTCGAATCGCTAAAGCATTGCAAACCCTTGTTGTACTCAAGGGACAAAATTTATCAGTTTTATTAACTTTGGTAAAATATCAAACATTTAATTTTTATTTTTTCAAGTTTGCATCGGTTATAAACAGAGAGCATGCGGCAGCCGAAATTACCATGCAGGAGAGCCTGAGAAACAGATTTTTAACTTTTTTAGGCCTTTTCTCTCCTTCATTTTTAATGCACCACAAATATTTCACCAACTCTTAGTTTTAGATTGTTTTGTCCAGATCCATATCATGCAATGGGTGTATGGGTAGGATGGGGTGGTACATAATCTGTCAGTCAGTTTCATTCAATTTTTACTTCCAAAACAGAACTTGTGATTCTCGTTGGAACAAGGTCGTTGAGTTTGTTCCAATGGGAAGTCACAACTTTGAAAGAAATGTAAATTTTTAGTTTTCTTGAAAAAGTTTTGTTTTTCAAGAAAAATATGCAAATGTCATCTGGTATCCGTGCTATGTGAAGGGCTGGAGAACTTACTCCCCACTGCCACACCGAAATCCTATGTCAAAGTTGCTCTCCCGCCCATTAACTAAAATCTAATGCTACAAATGGAAATCAGTTTCATAAAATGAATGCAATTGTTTCTTTATGGACCTAATGTTGTCGCCCCGACTTCCCCCTCCCATTGCTGACGTAAGTGTCAAACTATCAGATTGATTTGGAATTGTCATAATATTTAACCTGTTATAACCATTGTGACAGGATGTACTGATTTTGAAATTTCTCTAGTAACGTATATGGGTAGATTGGTATTTTCCAAATTGTTTTTCCCTATTTTATGTCGTTTCAGTGTGATTGCTTGTAATATTTCTTCTTCTTCGCCACTCTTCATTTGTTGTTGTAGGCATCAGGTGACCTAACCTCGGGATTTCACCTAATCGTTTCAACAAGTTCTCTATTTAGGGCTCACTCTATGGAATCTACAGCAGTAGCTGAATGTGTGTATTCTTCCGACCTGGCCATGTTGAGTCATAATTAGCGTAAACAGCAAAAGTTTTTAATGATGTTTCTTTTTTCTTTTTTACCCAGTTTTTAAACATTAATCGATAACATGGTTACTTCCAATGTCACAACCAGCACCATATCAGACTATCAAGCATTCAGTTTAGACACTTCTGGTGATGAAAGTTGTCTCGCGATATTTTGCGTTTTATTTTTGAAAAGCTTCAAGAGTCAAGGGTATTGCGACCTTTTCCTAAGTAAAACAAATTTCTCTTGCCCTTTTGTCGCAGATCATAACCCCAACATCTATGAAATCCTGGCGCCAAACCTGCAATGGAAACTGTTGTTATTTTCACACTTTGATTTTATCGCACTTGTATCCCCCTTGTACTGGGTGCAGTGGCTCAGTGGTTACGGAATTGGACTTCAAATGAAAGGCTCACGGTTTAATCCCCCTCGGAAACAACAGAGTTTTGTTCTTGGGCAGGACACTTAATCCTGATTGTCCATGTGGGGGTACAATGGTGCTGTGTCCTATGGCATACTACACATCGATGGTGCACTTGCCTTCAAACAATGCTAACCCAGCTTATGTGGAGTCGATACGTTGAGGTGTTCAACATTATTTGCTGCTTCTTGCTGATTCTCTGTTTGTATTCCGACTTTCTCCACTCAAAAACTGCCCTATACGACGTTACCCTGGCTGTTGAAAGTGTCGATGAACCCTAATAAATTTTTGAACGATCCCCCTTGAAGGCAGCATTGTCAGCGTTGTGTTTGGATAACTGGAGATTTGGATACACAGTCAAAGTAACCGGTTACTGTTTGGATTCTCTCTATCTCTGTTACGTTTTGGATAGGTAGGTAAGTCCTCATTCCTGCATGAGTTGTTTTACTTTGATCAAAAAACCTGCAAAAGTGGCCAGCCTGCCACTAATTGCAAAAATAAATTTATTTCTTGTCAATTGTTATAAGGACTAAAATATAAAAAAATATCTAACCAAAGGATCTTTTTTTTAGAATCGCTTTCCTAACACTATCCTATTTGTATTTTTTCAAAATTTTGAATTCTTTTCCCTTCAAATATACAGCGATTTTGAAAATACTATCTGCTTCTCAAGTAAATATTAAAAGATTCAGTATTTTGTTTCTTTGTATACATCATAACTTTTCCAGCTCTTGGCCAATGCAAAATGTTAACAAAACTGTTATGTTTGCTTATTGACCGCCATTGACTGCTATGACCAGGAACATGACATGGGGGTAAATTTTCACTAAACACCAATGGAGTGGGGTTTCCACCTGGACAATAACTGTAAATTCCTGTGTGATGACACACAAGCTCGCAAATTATTTTCCGAAACTTAGCTGGCCGTTTGTATTATTTTGCGAAGACAAGGGGTTTATATCAGGTGGAAAATCAACTTTATTAGTGTTTTAGTTATAATCCACTCTCCATTTACTGTAAATATGAACAATATTACAGTCTGGTTTTTAGGTTAACTTGACGAAGTCAAGATCAGCTATAGCCATCACGCATGCGGAAGTATGTGAGTCTGTCAGTCTTTGAGTCTATAAGTCTGTCAGTCTGGTCACATTTTCTTTAGCACAAGCTACACCCCGTAGTGCTTGTCCGGTCATCACGAAATTTCATATGCAGGTTCGAGGTCATGTGTAGATGAGAACGCCCACTTTTGGTCACGATCGGTCAATCGTGACGGCTACGTACGCGGGCCCGAAACCCGAAATATTTAGCACAGTCAGCGGGTCGTATTTATAAAGGGATATCATTGTCACTTGGTAGGATGACTCAGTATAATGTCTAGATGAGAACATCCCCTTTTGGTCGCGATCGGTTAACCGTGACGGCTGCGCGAGCCGAAAACCGAAAGCCTTTAGCTCAGCGATCAGGTCGTATTCATAAAGGGATTTCATTGTAACTTGGTAGGTTTAATCGTATAATGTCTAAATGAGGACGTCCTGTTTTGGTCAGGTTCAGTTATCCGTGACGGCCGCAGGAGCAAGTTACCTAGATTCCCTTAGAACAGTCTGCAGCTTGCATTTATGAAGGGATTTCATTGTAAATTGGTAGGAAGAGTCGGTATAATGTCCAGATGAGAGCATCCTATTTTGGGCGTGATCGGTCAACCACGACGGCCGCATAGGCACGCGACCTAGGTTTGTGCGATTTCGTTGTAACTTGGAAGGATAACTCAGTATGATGTCTAGATGAGACTATACTATTTTTGTCACGATCGGTCAACCGTTACCTCCGCCTGTTCACGTGACCTAGATTCATTAAGCACTGTTTATAAATTGTTTTTATGACGGGATTTCATTGTAACTTGGTAGGATAACTTGGTTAATATCTAGATGAGACTGTCCTATTTTGGCCATGATCGGTCAGCATGATCGCCGGACCGGCACGTGACCTAGATTAGCAAAGTCTACGAGTTATATTTATGAAGGGAGTTCATTGGAACTTAGTAGGATGACTCGTTTTGGAATGATTTCACTGTAACTTGGTAACTTTGGTTGACACACATTAACTGCGATGGCCACATTAACCCAGGCCTCAGTTCTTTAGTACAGTCTACACCTCAAATTATTCTTATTGAAAACACAGCATGTAGGAAACAGAAATTAACATATCCTCACTTAGAGCAATTCTTATCTTATTTCTTAATCCTTTCGAAAAGATTAAACATTTTCTTTTTCATCAAACACTACAAACAGCCAAGTTAAGTTACAGTGTCATTTACACTTTCATTAGTCATGCTAACATGAAAGTCACACCCGTCCAGTTGCCCGCCTGCCCAAGCAACGACGTCATCAAACTATAGGTCGAGTTTTGAAAAAAACTTTACCTATAGTTTGATGAAGTCGGTGAGTGGGTGGGCATGACTTTCTTGCTAGCATGATAATATGATTAATAGTTGGTACGTGAGACTTTCTTAACAATGTCTTGTAAACTGAAAACTGGAGTTATGGCCCTTCAATTCAAATACCAATGGATTTGATTTTTCTTGTAATGATAAGCCTTGGTATGTGCGACTTTCTTAACATTGTCTTGAATGGGTTCGAAAACTGGCAAAACAGTCATGTGGTCTTACTTAAGAGCATTATTTTGTCCGATCTGACGATGGATGTAAAGAGAAAATCGTTAATACTGAGAACGTAAGGCACTAATTTTCCAACTGGTAGTTGACTCGTTCTGTTTTTATAAGATTAGATTAGATTAGATTAGATTTATTTAACGGTATAGTAGAAATTACAGCAATGCAGTATAATAATAGAAGTTTTTGTAAGCACAAAAATAACCGAAACATTAGTGCAATATGAGAGTATGAGTAAATGTCTATACCGTAAGGAGATGACATAGCCAGATTGGCTGTCTACCTGTCATCTCCCACTAATAGTTGTTCTATAGTGAGCATTGTACACTGACTATGGATGTAGATTAAAGGCATGTTATCCAATTGCATTCAGATTTATTTTTTTGGTATTGAAAGTGAGCATTACCCCAGACTTGGATGCCATATAACAAGCGGCTATGCATAAGGGCAAAATATAATGTTTTCAAAGCCTTATGTGGCAATATTTTTTTTACTTTATTTAATGCATAATTTACTCTTCCAACTTTGGAGCAAACATGTGAGATATGGGCCTTGTATGATAAATTGTCATCAATGGTAATACCAAGACATTTTAGTGATTTATCTTGTTCCTGGCCTCCTATTCTTTTTATTGTTTGGTTTTGTATTTTGATAAATACATTTTCTGGGACTAGCGTGCTACCAGTTGGATTTATGAGAACATACTTAGTTTTACTTGTGTTCAGGACAAGCTGGTTGGCTGAGCACCATTCATTTAATTTGCTTAATGCATGATTAAAATATTCAGCCAATCTACTTACATTTGGACCTGAGGCATATACTGTCGTATCATCCGCAAACGATAGGAGGTTTAACAAAGTCGAGCGACGAATATCATTAATATAAAGCAGGAATAAGATTGGCCGGAGTATGGAACCCTGAGGTACCCCACATGTTATTTGGGCTTCATTCGAATTATTTTCACCATATTTTACATACTGGGTTCTGTTAGATAGATAACTTTTAAACCAGTCAATGCTAATACCTCTGAATCCATATCTTTCTAATTTATTAATCAGAATACTATGATTTATCGTGTCAAAAGCTTTCGAAAAGTCTATAAATACCGCTAGAGTTAAATCTTTTGTTGGTTTGTTGTTTTCTATAGCAATATGTCTAAGGAGTTGCATCAGACTTTGTGTGGTGCTGTGATTTTTTCTGAAGCCATATTGATGCTGATAAAGAATATCAAATGCATCCAGGTAATTAACCATTCTATTTGCCATTAATTTTTCTAAGATTTTAGAGAAGGTCGGAAGAATACTTATGGGTCTATAGTTATTAAATCTATTTTCTTCCCCAGTTTTATAGATTGGGATGACTTTGGCAATTTTCATACGGTTTGGTACCACACCTCTAATGAAAGACTGCTTGGCGATGTGAGCAAACGGGCGGGCTAATATATCTATAGAATTCTTTAGGAGATATGTTGTGATGCCATCACAGTCTTCTGATCGTTTGGCTTTCATTCGTTTTGTCACATCAGTCACTTCATAAGGGGTAGTGGGTGTTGTGTAGAAGTTATTTGTAGAAGATGGACCCATGAAGTTTCGGAAGGGTTGATCTGTTTGCGTCAATTCTGCACTGGCACGTCTTCCCGTGTTTACAAAAAAGTCATTGAATGCACATGCTATTTTCTTTGAGTCGTTTATTTCACAGTTATTGTTTTTGATAAAGGTAGAAGGGAAGCGAGTTGTACGTTTTACTTTGTTTATTGTTTCATTTAATATTTTCCAAGTTTCTCTTAAATTGTTTTTACATTCATTTAATATCTTATTATAATACATTGCTTTACTTTGTTTTTTAATTTTGTTAAATATTTTACAGTAGTTTTTGTAGTTTTGTATGTTTTGTTCTGTTGGGGATTTTATTTTTTTATTATAAAACTTTGACTTATTGAGATATGAAGTCATAAGTCCTTTGGACATCCAGGGTTGTTTTCTGACAAACTTAGCTTGCAGTTGCACATTTACTACAGGGAACGCCTTTTCAAAAGCTGTTAAATATATATCCATGAAATTCTCATATGCTGCATCAGGACAGCTTAATTCAAGAACTGACGAAAAATCGCTTTGGTAAAGAAGTGATCTAAATATGGCCACGTTGGCTTTAGTGAATTTACGTTTACGTATAATTTTCGGACTATCCTTTGCTGTGGTAATATTTTCTATATAATATACGCCGAAGTGATCGGAAACATCAGTGATTATTATTCCAGACGAACAGGTTGCTGTTATATTATTTGAGAAGAGGTGATCGATTAAGGTTGCTGAGTGAGTGGTTATCCGAGTGAGTCGAGTAATACACGGTAAAAAGCCCTGACTAACCATGAGATCTAGAAAAATTTGTGTTTTAGGATGACAATTCGTTTTCAGTAGGTCGATATTGAAATCTCCCATAATATGTGCCTCCGTGCGTTCATGATTTATTCGGTCAGTTATTTCGCTTAGTTTTGTGAGGAAGACATCTATATCCGCTTTTGGCTGTGTGTTTGGTCTATATATGACCCCAATTAGTTTTTTGATTTTATTTACCTTGATTTCGACAAACAAAGACTCAATTACATGGGGAATGAACACAGACAGATCGTTTCGTATTATCGGCTCCAGACCCCCCTTAACGTAGAGACCCACCCCACCCCTCCCGTCATCCCCCTCAGGTCGGTTCTTAATAATGAGTGGATAATAGCCATCTAGGGGGTACGACATGTTCGAAGGTATTCCAAATATTTCGGTTAACCCTATGATGCTAAAGGCATTTTTCGAACCATGTAAGCCGCTCAGCAATTCATTCAAGGAGTCCCAGTGTGCATTTAAACTTTGGCAGTTTAAATGAAACATTGAGAATTGATCACTTTGCTTGATGTTCTTTGATTGAAATTCATTGGGTGAGTAATAATTATAATCGCCTGTATTATCTTTAAATAGGTAATCTTCATCATTGTAAAGTTCACATGTTCTGTCATTATGGACCTTAACGAAGTCAAATTCCGGATTCGTCTGTATCTCATCGAGACTAATATTACCCGCCATTATTCACAAAAACACTGCCAAGTCCTTCAATTTCGTACCAATTCATAATCACAGAAACATAATTAGGTTGTTGCCTGCTAATATTTTCAGATGATTTAATAAATCTCACCGCCATGTATATATTGTGTGTGTGGTGTGTATTATCTTCGCTTAAATAGTCAGTTGTGTACAATGCATGAGCCTTTGTGTTCACAAGGCACAAAAAAAATAATCACAAACATCAACAAGAACATATATACAAATTTCATGATTGAATAGAGATAAGATTTTGAGAGTGAATGGTGGAATGGTGTATTATTGAGATGGTTCTTATCGAATGGTGGAATTGTGTATTATTGGAATCCTTCTTTTCCATGGTTCATACAGAGCCTTATAAATAAATTCAAGGGTTTTTCAAGGATTATTCAAGACCGAGATACAGTTGGAGAAGGCTGAATCCAGCCATTGATAGGATGTCTTTACGCTTGTAATGGGATGTACAAAAAATCAAGGGTTTGTCAGCGATTAAACATATTCAATGGGTTTTTTCAAGGGTCATGGCGTGTTCAAGAGATTTTTAAGGCACGCATAATTCTTGAGGGCTTCTCAAAACCTCTGCCGACCCTCCTAACAACAGCGGGATCAGGTGTATACATGTATTGAATTTATTTTCTTGGGTATATTGAAAGTGCAATATAAGATTTCAATAGAAAATGCACTTTAAGCAAGAAGTGACCAAAGTTCGGATTTGAATGTCTGGAATTTACAAAGCCTTAGGAGAAAAATTCAACGGTTTCTCAAGGATTATTCAAGACTGAGATTCAATTGGTGAAGGCTGAGGGAAAAAATGAAAGAAATAAAAAAAAAAATAAAAATGCACTTTGAGCAGGAGGAGGCCGAAGTTCGGATTTGGATTTCTGGAGTATATAACATTGAGTTATTTATTTATTGTTGTTGAAGGTCGCGTTTCTCGACAAAATGGCTAATAGTGCTTGCAGTAGGAAAATAAAGTCAAACTTAGTCAATCGTTTATACCCATTTGCTGAGGGGCTGCGCCCAGCGGTATGGGTCACCGAGTCCCATTTTACCAGTAAAGCCAAACTTGTTTACCTTAGTAAGCAAGCCTAAGACGTTGAGTTACTCGACCCTTTAAAATTGGAGACCAGATGGAGAACTGATAAGAATGACCGTGATAGGGCACAAAGCTGTTAAAATATTATGTTTGGTAATAAATATATTTGCTGTATAATTACCAGGGGCAGCCAACACGGGGCTGTAAATATGGGGCAGCCAACCCAGGGCTATAAATGCGAGGTAGCCTAGCACCAACAAGCCCGTTGGGCTTTCTGGTGACAGACGGTACCACATTCAACATGTTTTTTTTTTTTATTCCAGTCGAGGCTGTACGCATGGGCCTGGCTGCTTCTACGAGGCAGAGAACATGTGCAGAGGTATAGAGTTACATGGGGCAGCCAACACAGGACTGTAAATATGGAACAGCCTAGCACCAACAAGCCAGTTAAGGCTTCCTTGTGACAGGCCGCACCATATTCACAATCCTGTTATGTAATATTTTACATTCATATCAGGCAGCCATTTGACAACAATTGGTATGGCTGCATCAAGAAAGTGTATTTGCTGCATAATTACATGGGGCAGCCAACAAAGTGTATTTGCTGCATAATTACATGGGGCAGCCAACACTGGGCTGCTACTGCGGGGCAACCAACACAGAGGCAGTCATTCAATTCCCAATCATTTTATTGGTACACTTTGTAGTTCACCGTAGGTCAAGAATTACAGTCAGCACGGGCTATTCTCCGTGGAACAGCAGCTTGTCGCGACCCACAATCCGTTTCTGATGGACAAATTGTAGGTCACGAATTACATTCGACAGGGGCAGACATTCAATTCTCAATCATTGGATTGACACACTTTATATGACAAGCCGCTATTCCTCGTGGAGCAAAAGCTTGTTGTGACACATGATCTGTTTCTGATGAACAAACCGTAGATCACAAATTACATTCAACAGGGCCAGAAATTCAGTTCCCAGTCGTTAGATTGATACACTTTGTATGACAAGCCGCTGTTCCTCATGGAACAACGGCATGTCGCGACCAGATTTTGTTTCTGATGAATAATTGTTCTTCACTTGGGATATAACTGTCTAAAACACAGTTAGTAGTAGCTTTAAACTTATTTTCCAAATTCTACTTGGGACTCGAAACATATTAATGGGTTGAGGGCTAGATTATTTTTGGTGGTCTGAATGTGTTGTTCAAAATTTGTTATATTACAAATCATTGGACAGTGCCCACAGGCACTCTCCAATAATTTGTAATAGAACAAATTTATATAAACAAAATAATATTTGCGTTTGCCTGAATGTAAAACATAAGCAAGGAAAACATTGGCTTTTGCTCTGGTATCCTCATTTTTGGAAAGCCCTGATAGTGGCTTCTAGCACTTAACCATTTAATATCAATATAATGATTTTTGACATAGAATATGTCTGTTTTGACTACAGCACTACAGATAAAAATATGGCTGCATTAGATAAAAACGTATTTAGCCTGACAACAATTATTGTATTTGCTACATAATTACTTTGGGCAGCCAGCACAGGGCTGTAAATATGGGGCAGCCAACACAGGGTTGTAAATATGGGGCAGCCTAGCACCAACTATCCCGTGTGGGCTTCCCGGTGACAGACGGCACCACATTCACAATCCTATGAGGTAATATTTTACATTCCTATCAGGTAACAATTTAACAACAACACTGCAGATGGTATGGCTGCATCAATACGGAATTATTTAGCAGGTCTTTCATCTATTCGATGAGATTCAAATAATAGTTCTACCTCTGCCATTATCAGGTGAGGTTCAAATAACACCTCCATCCAGGTGGTTGGGCTTGGCTGCCATCAGGAAGAAAACAACAATGACCGTTTATATGAGATTCAACATTCATCTGTTAGGTGTGATTCAGATAATAATTCTACCTCTGCCATAGTCAGGTGAGGTTCAAATAACATCTCTACCCAAAAAGTTTCAACTAATAATTCCAC
Organism: Pictodentalium vernedei; assembly: GCA_031216915.1. Lineage (NCBI taxonomy): Eukaryota > Metazoa > Mollusca > Scaphopoda > Dentaliida > Dentaliidae > Pictodentalium > Pictodentalium vernedei. The sequence goes on from CM062296.1 coordinate 584,699,739, forward strand.
CTCTGCCTCTGTCAGGTGAGAATGAGATAACACCTCTACCCATGGGCTTGGGCATGGCTGCTATCAAGAGGAATACAACAATGACTGTATTAAAAATTCAACTAATAATTCTACGTCTGCCTCTGACAGGTGAAATTAGATTAACACCTCTGCCCATGGGCTAGGGCATGACTGCTAGCAGGAAGAATACAACAATAACTGGATTCATTCAAATAGTGGTTTTACACATTATTCTACCAGCATAATGATTCTTCACATGGGATATAACTGTTTTAGAGACTGTTTGTGGCCTTCAACATTTTTTTTTTTTTTTTTGTCTTTTGTTCTTTATTTTTTCTTTTTTTCTTTTTGATTTTGGGTTCTTTTTTCATATTCCAATGAGGGCTCTGCACATGGGCGTGGCTGCTTCTAGGAAGCAAAACCACACTTGCATATTGTGTATAATTGCATGGGGCAGCCAACGCAGGACTGTAAATATGAAGCAGCTTAGCTCCAACTAGCCAATTAGCCCAAGAACATTAGGTTTCAGTAGGGAAAAAAATCGGAGAAAGCTGATTTTTTCAGGGAATGTCGAGTACATGTCACTGAACGATTAGACAAAAGTCCCCTAAAATCCGAGTTGAGCTTTTTTTTCTACAGCCTTTTTTCGAAAACGCGTTTGAAAAAAATCAAAAAAAATCGCACGAACTTTGTAACCTCGAATTGATCCAACTGTATTTTTTGTTTACGCGTATTTCGAGCTACATAATGTCAAATATACATTTACCTAGAGGAAAATGTGCATTCTGTGACAATTTCTGCGAAAAATTATTGAAAATTCACAAAAAAGTATCGGATTTACGCAAAAAATGACGATTTTCCTAACGGATTCGCCCAAAGGGTCGTAGTACAGAACGGGATGTTAGTTGGACAGACGATAAAAAATCCACAACCATTTGAAGACTTTTATCATTGCTTACAAAATAGACATTATGGAAGACCGCCTCTGCTTCTGGCCGAGTTCCCCTTTTGGCATAAAATTCGTCAGCATGAGAACTCAACTATTTTCGGGCTTGGGACCGAACAGACACGTCTGTGTCTGGCAGCATTAGATCAATAAATAATATTTACAGAATGTATAAAAATCAATAAATAATATTTACAGAATGTACAAATCAATCAACATGGATTAAGTTACATTGACTATTATCAACGCTATATACAGAAATGACATGACCTATATACATATTATTCATCGAACTCAGAAATTTCCGACAGGACAGTGTTTCTGTGGTTGTTACAAGAATCCGAACTGCAATTACACAAACCTGAGCAAGAGAGTCCTGCCTTCTTACACCCACACCTTTTTGTACAAGCACTCTTGCAACCACAACTGATCAGATTCAGTAGGTTATCGGGAGCACATGGCTTTGTGGCTGCAGTCGGTACAAGAAGTCCATTGTCTAGCGACCACCCCCAATCCGTCGGAGGAAGCGAAGTGCCCAGCCATTGTTGGACCTGGAGATAACATCTGTAGACATGTTGTTGTGCAGCATCGCTGCTTGGTGGGAGTGAGGCTAGGTCGATGGGTTTATTCAGTTTAGATTTTGCCACATAACGCTTGTAAGTGACATATCTATATTGGTCGAGAGAGGAAACAGTTTTACTCCCGTATAAGATCAGGAGAAGTTGTTCCCCGGCAGCGGCTACTGCACTTGGTGTACTGTCATCCGCCAAAATTGTGTTGACATACTGTTGTGAGTCGCTAGTAACATCGGAGGCAATTGTACTGAATACTTTCTTCTTACCAACTCGAAAGAGTGCAGAAGTAGTGTCACAACCACTTATAGAATGTGCTACAAGGAGGTTGCTTCTATGGTCACCCATTTTGGTTGCTATTTCACTAACTGAAACTAGTAAGTTTGGGGTAATGGAATACATCATGTGAATATTACATCCCGGTTGAACTCGAGAGGTAAGAATGACTAACAAGTCTGAGTCTGTTCCCACAACGACAACATTGTTGTCATCTTGAGCGATGTCAAGTGCAGTTTCGGCTATCAGTACATCAGCATCAGCCTCGGCCTGCTTGGACTGAATATTGATAGCAGATAGCTCCTGCATTAGAAGATCGATCAGTTGGGTTTTGTTCTTGGCATTTGCAAGGAAATCGGATTGGGGTGTGGTGGCTGGTAACTCGGGTGAGATATTGATATCAATGGAATACCTGTCTTTAGATCTACGGGCTTGTTCCATGCCCTTTGTCGACATTGTACAAGCATAACCATCAAAAACAACCACGACGTTCGCCCCAAAATGTCTCACTAGATAATTGGAATATGATGTACATATGTCCTTATATGACGACTGTTTAGGCCATACAACTGCCCTCAATAAAAATCCACCATCTACAACAAACAGAGAATGTTCTGGGATTTTAGTTTGCTCGGAACCGTATGTTTTGAGGATCTTACCGAGCGTGCTTTTCTGTGTCTTCCTCATTCCAGCAGAATCAAACAATGCTGGTGGTTTCGGGGCGAGTTCATATTTGAGATACTCTTCCATCTCTGCTTGTGACCGAATAACACATGTGATGCGGTTGAACAGAATTGTGGGGTCAATCACTACCTTACTTCCACGGACTTTGATGCTATTTGCCATCGATGCGAAAGACTTCACAGTGTCAACACGTCGTAGTTTGATGCTGTTGAACGTTTTGCTTACAACATTCGATACGCAACATTCACCAATTTTGCGAACTTGGTCACAGTTTCGTCGGCCACAAGCCCGGTCGCTATAGAGACTAATTGTAGTGGATCTCTATTCTGAAAGGGGGAATGCACTCTGAGCCAGTTCAATAATTTGGTGATATCATTGGCATCAGTCAATTGTGAACTTTGACGGAGATCCCGATGTTGTTCGCCATGACCAGTGTGAACATGAACAAAATTTTCGAGAGCATTACATATCGGAAGGCAAAGAGGTAGTCCATGTACCCATTTCGCAACAGTGCTATCGGTTATTCCCCTGCCATGTGTGAGACCACCAGGGAGCTTGAACATTCTCATTAAACACTGCTCTATGGTCTGATCAGAATATATCCCGTCCCAGAATTTATCTGAGCGCCTTATGGTAAAGTAACCTTTCTCAGTGAACAACTTCAAATCATCCTGTTGCATTATTTCTGTTAGCTCATTCATCTGCTGCAACTAGAGATGAGAACTTTTTGCGTATGCAAAATGACCACCTGCGTGAAATACTGGAATCATATTGCGAACACAATATGTGTGGAGTTCCCAGTCGCCTGTGCGCTCTGCTCTCAAGAACAACTGGAGAAGACCTATTTGCTCGTAGTATTGTACCCAATTACATGCCAATGCATCTTGAGTGTAGGCGAACACCACATTATGTGATTTAATCGAACATGGAAATTGAAACAATGATGCTATAATACGGTATTTGAATGAGAAAAGTCGATGCCGTTTGAATTTGAGTTTAGGGGGTGAGGTTAATATTTCACACGTTTCACCAGTTCATTATGGAATAAATGACTATTGTTATATATCATTATAAAGCCACTGCTTTTCTGCAATTTTTGATATATAATTTAACTCCCAAAGTAGTCGTAGATTTGATTTAATGGACGTTGTGTACCGTTGTGTGTATGAAAACAATAAAAAATTTTTCGTAATTTTGTACATTTTCGTGAATATTTCACCATTGAGTGTGAGGATTGGTACAAAGTTGGCATTTTCTGTTGGGGATATGTATTCTCAATATAATTCAGCACGATATTTATGATTCTCACCCTACTAAGGCGAATAAGAATGAGAAATATGGAGCTGGGTCGAATTTTTTTTAATTTTTTTTTTTTCATAAAAAAAAACGCTATAACTTAAAAAGCTCAACTCGGATTCGCGGGGACTTTTCACACTTTATCCGCAATGTGTGTCCCGGAAACATATAAAAAAATCAGCTTTCTCCGATTTTTTTCCTTACTTTCTCATTTTTATGTCTAATGTGCCTGGACTAAATTGAGACATCCTGGTGATAGTTTGCATAATTACAGGGGTCTGCTAACACAGGGCTATGAATATGGGGCAGCCAACATAGGACTGTAAATATCGGACAGCCTAGCACCAACAAGCCTATTCAGGCTTGCTGGTGACAGGCGGCACCACATTCACAATCCTGTCAAATAATATTTTGCATTCCTGTCAAATAACAATTTGACAACAACACTACAGATAGTAGTGTTTTCACGGGAAAGATTTATAAAGGTTTTGAGTGATCCTTCAATTGCATTCAGATTAGTTATCACTAATTAACAGGATCTATTCCAGTACTATTCTGAATACACAAGATGAATATCTCAAAGCAGTTGTCAAAAAAGAAAGTGCAAAAAGTCTTATGTTCCCCAAAGGGTGAAAACATATAGTCCGGGACTTAAGAGGCCCCACGTGCAACTCCACTTGATTTAACTTAATGCACTTTTTTTGCATAGTATATCCTGTTGAGGAATTTTCATGCTAAAATGAAAAGAGTGGCGGAGTTGCCACAATTATGTACCTTGTCATTTAACCCCTATGAAACTGATTAAATCAACAGACATTTAGGGAGGAGGACCCATGGATTGTATCGATAGGGTCCAAATCTTCGGGGAAACCGGAGAGAAGTTGGTAATGTAGGACATGGGGGATAACTGTAGTATTATTCACAGTTTGCTCCCCTGCTAAGACTGGATCTGCTGTTATTTTCGGAAATCCCTTAGGTCATGTGACTAAAACGTTTTTTAACATAATTTGATTTCTTCAAGAGAAAAAAAACCGAATTTTGGTGAGTATGAGTAGTTTTTCAGAGTACAGGTTTTTTTTCTTCTCTTTTTGTCCAGGAGGTTGTTTATCGTTTTTGTTATACTTCTGTTTGAAAGGAAGTTGTATTTAAACTACAAATTGCTTGTTTTCTTTTTGGCATTGGATCAGCATATTTCCAGATAACTAGCCTGGGCAATGGCTACATGTGGGGTAGAGTGCGACATCTCCGCAGTGTACATCGGCACAATGTCCCACTTTTCCTCATATTCCTTTTCTCAAATATTGTGTAAAATATTTTTTTTAAAGGAGAAAGCAGGAATGTGAGTGTGTCTGTGAGAGAGAGAGAGAGAGAGAGAGAGAGAGAGAGAGAGAGAGAGAGAGAGAGAGAGAGAGAGAGAGAAAGCAGACTTTTCCATCTATAACAATGAATAATTTAATAGACTCCAAAAAACAATTATTCCTATATCAATACAAATATTCAATAATTGTTCCACGTGGTTGTGTGTTGTGTGAGGGAGAGAGAGGGCGAGAGGGGTTGCCAGTGTAACTGATATGATAATAGCAGTTGAAACAAAATTCAACAAAAGATCTGAGTTACTTGTTATTATTCGCCTGTTCATAACAGAAGTTTATTTGGGCTTTTGTTGGCTTGCCATGTTCAAAATCAATCAATGTTCCTTATTCGTTCACGCCTTAGTGCACTTTGCTGTTGTTTCATTCGTCGAGGTGAAAGCGAAGGATCAATCAGATTCTAGGATTTAAAATCTTTCCCGTGAAATTGTCCTATACAAGTCTCGCTCCTAATTCGCTGTCCACTTTAATATGTTCGGCAAAAGCATTGATTAGCTGGCCAAACTTAAACCTATACACTCGGGTAGTTATGGGGGCACTTTGTAACCCGTAAAATGGTGAAGCGCAATGGGTCCCATAATTGTTGGACCCCTTCAGCTCGGCCCTGGTGGGAACCAACGTTTCTGACAGTGGTTCTCTCCAGGTCCGAGTTCTGTGGGAACCATCCACAGTTTAAACATCTGTTAGGTTAATGTACATTTCATATCATACTATGTGTTTGACTTCTTAATAAACCACATATGAACTGTTGTTCCTACTTTTCTTGTGTATTCATCCAGACCACCACAACACATAACTTAATGTTTATTCTACTTCCAGAGTTGAGTTATTTTTTATCCATGCATCCATATTTTGAATCTGAAGACCAACATAGAAATTCCAACCAGGGTTCTAGTCCCAGTGAGTCATTCGCCCCACTCCCTCTTACTCCAGTGGTCTAGCTGCGCTGGGCCTCTGTGGGACTTGGTCCCCCTAAACCTTCCACTCCCCCCCCCCCAAAAAAAAGCATTGGCATAATTTGCAAGTTTCACACAACATAGAATCCCAAAATGATCGCCAATATAGGGGTTACAAATGCTTCAGATTCGCTCTTAGAGCACTAACTTTTGCAACACTTTCTCAGGGTTATGTGTGTATGTGGAGGTGGGGGGGGGGGGGGTAGTCCTACTAGTACCCTCTAGTCACTGTCATTATTCAAACCAAAGAATATCAAGGTAGGCTTTCGTGTAAACAGAATATTTCCATTTGATAGAAGCGTATTCAAAGAGAGTGAATTTCTTTCGTTATTTTCGTTATTCGTCACAGACGAGATAGTCCAAGTATCTCTGTCTCTTCAAATTCTGGTGATAGGTGTACATCCACAAATGCTATCGTTCCAATCCAAGCAATGCTGTTGAATGAACACCGTCGGAAGCAGTTCAGCTGGCATGCGATCATTCCCAAAGGCACCTGCTCGACTCAACAGAAAAGCAGCTGGTCGCAAAGGGACAAAATATGAGGGCCCAAAGTCCCGAGATTCTGATGTTAGTGATGCCGAATACTTGCTCAAATGCCTTGTCCTTGATGATTCCTTTGGATTCTCAGAAGACGTCGATGAAGCAGATGAGGAAGTATCTCATAACCAACCTAGAGAAGACACTAAAGAAGAGTGTTATGTCATTTTTTTTAATATGAACGTATTAACCCCACTAGTGGGAGTAAAGGTGTATTCTTTGTCGGTGTAGTCACACAAGCTGATGATGAATCTGCTTCTGTTAATTTCATGAAACGTTCGCCAACTCCGGTAAGATCATAACAGGTTTATTTTCACGTTTCCAGATATACCAAACACTGATGCTGTTGACTTCAGCGATATTGAACTCTTGTTGCTCAAACCCGCTGGTGGCACATCGAGAGCTGCAAATCGTCTGATGTTTTCTTTCATGGGGCTAAAGGACTATTTCTGAAGTAAAACCTCCAATATTCCCCTTTCTTGCCAAGCATATGCGTAACTGATAATGAATTCTCACTTTCTAAATTGCGGGCAAGGCACTTCGTCCAGATTGTCGCTGTAGGGGCACGCTCGCGCTATGTACTAAGTCGCACTGCACGGTGCACTTGTCTTCAACCAATGCTTACCCTGCTTGTGTGGAGTTAGTACGTTGGGGTGTCTGTTACTCGGTGGTTCCCTCCGAGTACTCCGGCTTTACCCACCAGTAAAACTGCCCAACACGAAGCGACCCTTGCTGCCGAAAGTGTCGTTAAATCCCAATAAATAATAACTTTCTAAATTGACGTTTATTGAATTAGTTTCTTTTGTGACCCGTAAAGAAAAACAACTTCAACTTTCTTCTTTACTGGCATCCTTACAGGCATTTCTGCTGTTTTAGTTTTTCTTCCCCACTATATGCGAAACATTCGCGTGTCCCGGTGAGACAGCAGGGTGTGATATTTCTATCCCACCCACCCCACGTGACATACTCATTTGCATATTTTATTAGGTCGCCAGAACTATTTCATCATCGTCTGCACAATTGCAACATGGGAGTGAAACAAATCAAGTTTAATATTTGAATAATAATTAAATATTGTTGATATAGACTCAATATTTAGTTATTATTCAAATATTAAACTTGATTTGTTTCAACCGCATGTTTCTCTGCCGATTTAATAATATCACTGCGCGAATTTATCGATCGATAAATAATCTCACAATGCCCTTCACATTAGAGTTTGACACGCGCAAATTCACTAACCCATTAACGGACAGCGTTACAAGTCAAGTTTCTGGGGGGGGGTTTCAATTTTTTTTATTCAGATGAAATAATATACATTTAATCCACAGCTACCTAATATTTTTTTTATTCTCTGTCATGAAAACAAACCCTATAAAATCACACCAAGTACGGTTTTGATGAGAACAGCTCAGTAAAACAGTACCAATATCTGGATATTGTGACGGTTTTGAAACAGTCCCAATGACTAAATATTTGTACGATTGTCACGGTACTGTAATCATAACCATTCAAAAGTAAAGATGCTGTAAAGGAGGTGTGAAAAACTTTCTAAAACATGAATTATCGACAAGCTTTTCTCGACAGAGCTACTGAATTGAGTGTGCATCGTGTCCAAATTATAATGTACTTTTTAATTTTTTGTTGCTTTTAATAACCAACAGCCCTGGTAACCTAAAAAGGACTCCTGTGGAAACCTCGGAAGTGAAGCTGTGCTTGTTTACTTTCGATGAGGGATTGAATAAGTGTTCCACCCTTGAGCTGAGACATTATATTAGCGGGAGAACAAATTACGTCATGATGTGAGTTCACTTCGAAGCCACAGATCTGTTCACAATATCTGAACTTCTGATGCGTGTCATAACTTCAATAGACTTTCTAGCAAGCAAACAATGGGTTTTTTTGTTTTTGGGGGGTAGAGCAAGCAAAAAGTGTTTTAAAATGTGGTTTTACTCGTGTCAAACTTTCTAAAATATAATTTGTTTTTACTTTTGTTAACATTGAGGGGCTGTGGATTAAATAACATATATCACTATTTTGTGTACTATATGGGTAAATAATTGTACAGTTGTGCAGGTGTCCTCCAATATTTGGACTCGGCTTCTCCTAGTCCAAAATATCTCCGAACACCTGCACAACTGTACAATTATTTACCCATATAGTACACAAAGTAGTGATATATCTATTACATACAAATAGGTAATTACATACAGACACACAAGTAGTATACAGCAAATATATAATTTACCCGATTACATATGTGTACAGAAGTCTACCTGCGTGAAGCTGTTTTCCATCACATTTCTGGTCTCTAACCATGGTTATCATTTTTAGGTGTTTTGAAAACAGAAATAAACAACCTAATAACAGTTACTGGTGGTGACACAATGAAAAAATATTGCCGCAGGAGAAGCCTTACTGTATGGGGGTGAGGGGGGGGGGGTGGCTCGGTAGGCAGAGGTGCAGGCTGCAACCCGAGAGGTCCTCGGTTCGAATCCCACTTGCGGCAACTGCTGCGTTGTGTCTGCGTTGTGTCCTTGGGCAAGACACTTCACCCCCATTGCCCACGTGGGGGCACGGTGACGTTGTGTACTAAGGCGTACTACACGTCAATGGTGCACTGTCTTCAACTAATGCTAACCCTGCTTGTGTGGAGTTAGTATGTTGGAGAGCTGACAGTTGCTCGCCGTTGCTCTGTGGTTCTCTCCGGGTACTCCGGCTTCCTCCACCCGTAAAACTGTCGAGGTCATGATTAGCCATTGTGCAGAACTATGTGACCTTAAACACCAATAAATAAATAAATACTGTATGGGGACTACAAAAAAAAATTAAAAAAGGAAAGAAAAAGTCGAGGTCTATGGTCCAGTAGCTGACACATTATCTGAAGAAGGAGGATAAAGCAGTCTTTTGAAAAGTTCCCATCTTGTTTGTATTAATCGGGATTTTTTGGGGCGAATACATGTGAAGGGAGTATAATTCCAATTCACAATAGCGACGCAGAATTTCGGTTGGACCTTGAAAGCTGGGCTGACACCTTCTCACCTTGCAGGAATAAATAAACTTTTTGTTCAGAAGAACTAGAAGAGAAAGGTTATTTTCTTGAGACCACAAAGTGTTATCATTAGTATTAGTTTTATTATCATTATTATTGTTATTATTATTATTATAGCCGATAAGGATAAAGTGTGGTATCAGTGGCAATAGAACACCACATTGTTCATTCAATTTTTCAGCGAGCTGTAATAGGATTGACTTTGCCATGGGACATTCAAAGAACAAATGTGACACCGTTTCTTTGGTGTTGAGGCAGAATGTACACAGTTCAGTTTCCGACAATTTGCGTTTAAAAAGACGGGAATTGGCATATAGAGCGCCATTTAGAATTTTGTGTTGTAGGGCTTGGAGATAAGTATCGTCTGTGATTATGAAAGGGCGTTTGTTTCTTAGTATATACCTATGGTATATACCTAACTTTTGTACGATCTTTCCGAAGAAATAGTTCGTTTTTCGAAAGGACTACGACTTGATAAATTGGGTATGTCAGCACGTGACCGCCAATTATCTATAATGACGTAATCCTCGTGTGTGGGGAGAAAAATCACCCCCGATGAGTCTGAAGATGGGAATGGGGAAATCTCACCCTCGGGGAAAGATATTTGAACCAGACCCCCGGCAAGTTTTGGGTCTGGTTCAAATATTTTGCCCCTCGGGTGAAATTTCCCCATCACACCTCCAGTCTCATCGGGGATCATAATAATCCTACATGTCCCAGAATGTATCCCACTGTGTCCTGAAAAATGGGATGCAGTGGAATAGATGGGTTGGTTAGTTCGACAAGCAGTTACGTAGCTCTTCTCACTGCTGTAGGGGATATTGCGCCTGATATTATTACAGCAGACCTTGTCGTATATACACGTTGATCAACAATTAGTTGGTTTGATTTACAGGAGTTATAAACTAAAATCTGAAAAATGTCCCACTCCTCCCAGTTTCCCCTATATTTTTAATGAAATATTGCACTCTTTCTTCAGTTACACAGAACATATTAAAGGCACTGGCTTTCGGGGTCCATATATGTCGAGAACAATCAGTTCCTGATAATTTTAGACCACTTTGATAGATCTGGCACTGCTGAGTGGCTGCAAAAACAAGTAAATGGGATTATACCTGCCGTATTTGCACCAAGTATTGGTACACTTTAAAATAATTAAATTTTTTAAATGTCCCAATATTTTCAAATTAACAGAAACACGGACCAATTTTCAAAACACGGACCAATTTTCAAAACGCGAATCAAAAACTTGCGCACAATTTAAAAGAAAAGCACAGCCATTTCGCATCGATTATTTCCAGTAGTGAAAGAACTTTCATCTGTTCTATCTGAGAGATATGTAAATGGCTAATTGATAGACTTAATTCAAAGGCTCCGCGGCCATACAGTGCATCATTAGCCAAGGTCTCTTTTAATTTTATCTCTTTATATGGGGGCGCGGTGGCGTTGCGGTAACCGGTTCTCGTCAGATCACTGAAGTTAAGCAACGTCGGGCCCGGTTAGTCCTCGGATGGGTGACCGTCTGAGCGATGGATTCGGACTCCCGCGTTGTGTCCTTGGGTAAGGCACTTAACCCCGATTGTCCACATGGGGGCACGATGACGCCGTGTACTAAGGCGTACTGCACGTCGATGGTGCGCATGTCTTCAACCAATCTAACCCTGCCTGTGCTGCAGTGTGGAGTTACGATGTTGGGGAGCGTAGTGCACGTCGATGGTGCGCATGTCTTCAACCAATCTAACCCTGCCTGTGCTGCAGTGCGGAGTTACGATGTTGGGAAGCTGGCAGCTGCTCGTCGTTGCTCGGTTGTTCTCTACGAGCAAAACGGTTCTCTTCCTCCACCCGTAAAACTGCCACGGTCATGATTAGCCATTGCGCATAGGAATGTGACCTTAAAAACGGCAATAGATAAATATCTCTTTATATATTTTATTTATCACCTCTGGCAGTTTTTCAGGCTTCCAATCATGATAAGGTTTCAAGATAAGGCTGACTGAGAATAGCCATGCATCTTTGCGAATCAACTGATTCTTTTCTTGTATGTATTATCTCTTTTCAGTGAAGCGCAATAACACTTCAAAATAAATAACGTAGAATCATTGGGTTGTGGTTCTAAAGGAATGAAATCATTTTTTTTATTTCAATGCAATATATGGCATTCTTTTTGACACATGATATAAGAATGCCATCCTTTCTGTCGAACGAAATATGGAGTGTTGGTGGAGATAGATTTAGAATTCCATGTTCCACAATCGTCCCAAAACTCCAGTTTCTTTGAATTGTTTTTCCTATTGATATTGGATTTATGGTCTAGCACCAAGTACACATTTTATTTGATCGAACGTGGTGGCATGAGTCACATTCTCATTCACCAAAATGTCTATAAGCTTATATGTAGACAGAAACTTGCCATTTAAAGTATTTTGATTTATATCAGTTTTGCTCGACTCTATTGTGTATGAAGGTTTTTTTTACTGCAGTATCGTTATGAGTTTTGTCAGATTCAGTGCGACAGATGTCATTCTGATTTTGATCTGGTTCTATTGAACTTTCGACAACTGATTCTTTGTTCACAGACTTGACAGTGGTGTCAAATATTGTTGGACAAACCACATTTGATTCATTTCTTGTACTGTTTAATGATGGAAAGTCATCCACGTTGTTTATATCAATAATACAGATATGTCAAGACTAGACTAGCTTTTATTAGAGGTGCAAAGTGGTCTGGAATCCAAGTTTTATTGAATCCCAAATCAGAACTAATCCATAAGATTACAATAGGCTCTTTAGATTTTACGTGTAATGGGTCAAATGTGATATTTAAAACACCAACCGTTTTGTCCATGAACCATTTCTGGGTGGATTTATTGACTCAATCGGACAACCCAATATCGATGCTGAAGCAGTCCAGGCTGATGAAAAGCTTTATTTGTTGTATCATTTTCACATGCTTCGTCATAAGAAGATGAAATAAGCCTAAGACGATCACGCTTAGTTGGGTCAAAAACAGATTTATTGCTGACCAGCTCTATATATGTTAATACCCTAAGCTTTGATACAAGACTTTCATTACCAGCTATGTCCACTGACAAAGCATTAAAAAGACAATTCCTATACTTGAAACTTAAACAGCGTTTCTGTCTTTAAAAGACATAATGTGCTCATTTAAAATTTGTTTAGAAACCCTGTCTTCAATCAAGCCACTCTGTGCTGAATATATGTGATTTATCTCATTAATTACTTGTGTCAGTGATTCATTTCTGAGTAATATTTTTTCGATTCGACTTGTACTCCCTCTATCAACATATTTTTATTTATTTTAGAGATAAATCATAGTCAAATTTATGATCTTTTGTCTGACTACACCGTGAACAGATGGAGTCACAGTTTTTGCTTTAGCCGAAGATCAAGAACTGATCTTTTGTTAAATTCTGACATTTGTGTTGAAACCATGTTTCACATTCTTCACAGAAACTACACATTCGTGTGCAGTTCTTGCCACAGTTACGACATGGATATGCAATTGTCAAAGATTAGATTGATACTGCGGAATATCAACCAGAAATCGTAACCAAAGTTCTCCATTGCCCACGGAAATAACAAAACCCTTACCTAAACGTACACCGTGATTTCTTATTATCTTTGTGACTCTAGCAACTTTACTATTTATTTATTGGTGTTTAAGGTCACATACTTATGCACAATGGCTAATTATAACCGTGACAGTTTGACGAGTGGAGGAACCCGGAGTACGAGAGACGAGCAGCTGCCAGCTCCCCAACATCGTAACTCTGCACTGCAGCACAGGCAGGGTTAGATTGGTTGAAGACATGCGCACCATCGTCGTGCAGTATGCCTTAGTACACGGCGTCATCGTGCCCCCAGGTGGACAATCGGGGTCAAGTGTCTTGCCCAAGGACACAACGCGGGAGTCCGAATCGATCGCTCAGAAAGGTCACCCATCCGAGGACGAACCGCGCTCGACATTGCTTAATTTCGGAGCAACTGTACAGAGCAGGAGCTTTTGCAAGAATGGCACAAGAGAATGAATGAAAGAAAAGTTCCAGCGCGCCGAAGGCGCACAGGGACGATGCGGAATTGAAATCCTTTGCCACCCGAATAACTTTATTTGCTTATGAATCCACGAGAGTCGGAAGCGAGAGCCAATAATCTTATCTGGTTGGAGTGTGCGCCCTGGCAGTAGGGTAGTTCATTCAGATCCCCGAGAATCTCAAACTGTGCATAACAACAAGAATACTGCTCTGTATTAGCTTAGAGACTTTGGCATATTTATAGTAATACTGAAACCGCAGTTTGATGGTTGTTTTAGAAAAAGAAAAAAGAAACCCAAACAGTCCCTGGTTTGGGAGCAGCCCCAGAAAATTATCCATAACGGTTGTAAAAAGGAAAACAATCCACCAGTATGTATGTTTGAAAGCTGGAGTTATCCATCAATCTATATTATAAGGGAGAAGGATGCTGAACCTTGGCCATCTGGTCTGCTTTCAGGGGGAACAGATGACGGGGTGACGGGAGGAAAAAAAAACAAATTCCCACCCACAAGCACACACACACACACACACACACACACACACACGCGCGTAACAACCCAAGAGAAATAATCACTGGTTTAACCGCCTAAATTTAAACTAAGTAAAGGCTAAGGTAGCAACCGCCTAACAGATGTGGGATTAGGAACTAATGTGGTTAACCTGTCTGGCACCAATGACCTAACAACCCAAGAGAAATCTCTTTTAGATCGCGGTTTAACTTTTGTACCAGCACCTAGGCCTAAAACTTGTAATCAAACAAATTTACCATCATATAACTTTAATTTTCTCAGGCAAATGAAATTAGCAAACCGCTTTAGAAACTCCAGCGGTCGGAAACTTCCTTTTACAGAACCATCTGGTTGGTCACCTCCAGATAGTGAAGTAGATCCCGAAATTATTGAGGCTAGCAAACGAATCATCTAAAGGTGTTCAGAATGAACACACTCTCCGATAAAGACAATTTAACAGCTGGTGAACGGAGAGCCCTCACGAAACTTCGAAAAATAAGAAACTAGTAATAAAACCAGCCGACAAAGGTGGGTCGGTAGTTGTTCTATCTCTGGATAATTATATAAATGATGCCACGAGACAACTCAACAATACTAAACATTATAAGAAAATAGATTCACTTATTTGGCCTCGTAATGTTGAAAAATTCAATAAGATCTTAAAATTTCTCCTCAACGAAGGTCACATTACCAAAAAACAATTGAAATATTTAACAGCTGAGCTCAAACAGGACAATTTTACATCCTACCAAAGATCCACAAGGACCGTTCTTTATGGGCAGATGACGTAACTCCACCGGGAGGCCAACTGTATCAGACTGTAATTCGGAATCTTTTGCGATCTCGGAACACATTGTTTATCATCTGAAACCTATAGCAAATAATAATAATAACACTTTGGCCGGCCGCTGATCTGTCGCGGTTCTCGTATGAGAAGGCATTGGTTACCCCTGTTCAACCAACTGCCTCCCTATTCCCACGCTTCTTCTCTCCTCCCAACACTCGGAGACGAACTGCTTGATGACATCCCTTGCCCCATTCTTCCCAATTTCTCTGATTAGCATATTAACCCTCTCCTTTGAGTCGCCCCCTAACCACATGTCCTTCATTCTTCGATTCCACTTTCCCATTATACTCCCAGTGAATATTGTTCTTTTAGACTGGTATTTTGGGCATTCTAGAAGAAAGTGTTCCAGGGTCTCCACCACGTCCAAATTACACATCTGGCACTCCTTTTCACTGTTTTTCCCAATTTTTCCCCTCAGCTCCAGGGACCGCGACTTCAGTATGAACAACAGTGACCCCCCCCCCCCCAAAGGTGCCATCAAGGTACTCTTCAAAACCAGGCTTCTCCTTATCACGCAGGCCACCCAAAGATCTCTTTGATTTGACCCCCTCTCGCCAATTATGGTTACAATCCTCCATGACCCTTTCTCGGATGATCTTTTTACCCTGGTTTGCCCCATCGTCTAGGTTCAAGATCTCCAATGAGTAGTTCTCTACTAGCTCCCTCGCTTGGACCATCCACCCCGTCTTAATATTTGAGTTGAAAGTTCTCAGGAACATTACTTTACACCATTGGCTATCGGGGAGATTTACCAAATAATTAAGATAACCGAGTTTCAATAGGTCTATCCTGTCCTTGATCCTCATCCACCCAAGCTCACCCCTGATTGCCTCTAGCGCTGCAGCATTACTCGACCCTGTTATCCATCGGCCTGCATCGTTCTGCAGGATTTCCAAGCTCTTAACGGCCGTCTAGTTTAGGGGTACAACTTCCGTACCGTATGTTATACTTGGCAGACCCACCATTTCCCAAATGGTTTTCCCCACGAAAACCTTATTGGAACTGTTTCTCCCTATAAGTTTCATTTGGTTAAGGATTCGCTTCCCCTTCAGAATCAATTTATTTGTGTGGTTTCGGTAGATGCCTCTTCCTGTGATGTTTATATTTACCCCCAGATACTCGTAGTCACTTGTCTCTCCTACACTAAGAGGTTTGCTGCTACCTTCCGGAATGCAGAACTCCCCCACTCTCCACCTTCGAGTGGGGTCCACTTTGCGTCCACAGGTATAACTTTGCTCTTGCTTTCATTAAGTTCGAGTCTCCATTTGCTTCCGTATTCCCAACAATTCCCAGCATCTTCACTAGCCTCTCTTCGTTTTCTGACACTAGCACCATATCGTCTGCAAAAAATAGTCCTGGGATCTTCAAGTCCCCAATTGCAACCCCCTCGTCGCTATGCGGGAGTTCATCTCCTAAACCTTTGATGTACAATGCAAAAAGAATTGGCGAAAGGATACACCCCTGTTTTAGGCCTATCTCCAGAGGCACACGTTTTGTTGTAATGTTTCCCATGCTAAGTTCACTCTATACATCTTTATATAATGCTTTCATAATCCCAACAAACTCGCCTCCCAAGCCCAGAGCCTCCAGCTTGCGCCACATGCCCTCCCTCCATACTCTATCGTATGCCTTTTTAATATCCAAAAAGGCCATACACATCTTTTTCTTTTTTGCTTTCGCGGATTCTATCATTTGGGATAGCGTGAAAAGATGGTCAGTGACTCTCCTTTCCTTCCAGAAGCCATTCTGGATTTCTCCCAAAAAACCCTTCTCTTCAATCACCTCCTCTAATCTCCCATACAGGACTATACAAAAGACTTTTCCAATGTTGCTGCTGACAGAGATCCCTCGATAGTTATTCAAGACGTCTTTTTCCCCATTTTGTGAATAAATGTCACTTTACTTTCTCTCCACTCCTTTGGTACCTCTTGTTTTACTATGGCTAAATTGAATAGGACAGTTAGGCTTTCCAAGAGTTCATCTCCCCCTTTTTTGATAAACTCGTTAGGAATTTCATCCACCCCTCCCGCTTTTCCATTCCTTAATTTTAAGGTCACCCTTCGCACCTCCTCCATTTGATTTCGCTGTACACGAAGTTCGATAGATTTTTCACGACCTGGTTCAGACACTCTGGTGGGTTCCCCATGCCCCATCGCTTATCATTTACCTTTTCCCAGTGCTTAACTAGTTCTAATGCGATTTGATCTTGCTCTTCTGAAACTCTGCCATCTACTTTAATACTCTGTGGGTTACTTCCTTTGTTACGTTTATTCACCCATTTCCAAAACACGTTCAAACTCGACCTCCTGTTGTTCTTATCGTCCTAATAAGACTGCTATTTCGCACTTTCCGATTGTCGTCTTATTTACTTTATTTCGTGCTTGTTGGTATTCTTCTTTTGCTACCATGGCCTCATTGCTTTCCACCCCCTTAAGTTTTCTACTTCTCCTGTATGCAGCACATTTAGCTTTTCTACCCTTTATGGCCATTTTCAGTTCTTCGCTCACTCTGTACCCAAGTTCCCGCATTGGCACCCTAATCTTTCCTACACTTTCCTTCCCTATTCCACTAGGCTCACAACTATGGCGTCGGCCATCTTCTGGACACTGCCCCCCTTGTGTACGGTTGTAAGCTTTGGTTTCAGTTTTTCTTCGAACTTCGCCCAGTCAGCATCCTTTTTGAGTTCCCAAATCTCCTTGAAGCTACTTTGCTTTTATCTTAGTTTGTGGCCCTGATCATCACTGTAATCAAGTTGTGATCACTATCCAACTCCATTTTACCCTCATCATCCACTTCTACCCCTATCACCTCCCTCTATAAATTAATATCTGTGACAATGTAGTCGATTATTGATTTTCTGTCATTTCTCTCCCAGGTCCATTTCCCCTTAGACCTCGCGTCCCTGTTCAGAATCTTCAGACTGAGCTCATTTGTGAAGTTCAACAGCTTTCTTCCATTCGTGTTGACTTTCTTGACTCCACCCTCTATGCCTTCTTCCTTATCACCTATGTGTCCATTAAAGTCGCCATCAGAATTATACCAAGCCCCCTGTTTTCTAGTTCATTGATATTGGACCTTAGTGTTGAGTATATTGTGTCATTCCACTCGGGTTTACTTCCCTCTACCGCACAGTACTCAATCCCAAGAGCAATACTTTTGTTTCTCAGATTGATCTTTACCCATCCAATTTCATTGGATACCTCAGCCGAGGTGCTGACATCTTCCTGATCAGCGATGGTTTTAAATCCTCTTTAATGTACATGCCTACCCCTCCCCCTTTTTCTGCTCTTCCGTTCACCCTACACTATCCACATGCACCCGCTTACTTGGTCTACCCATTCCTCGTGTCTTACCCATGTCTTGCATAAGCACATGACATCAAACACCTCTGCCCCGATCAATGTAGTAATTTCACTTACTTTCCGGTGGAGACCCTGGATGTTGCTAAAACCCACTTTCAGGGTACCGAGGTTCATTGGCTTCTGCCTACTGGGCCCATTGTTTTCTGGTGCTAGCCTTGGTAAACTTATTCTGTCATCCTCGCTCTGTTCACCCCACCTATATCCACTCTAGTTATACTTGCTCTGACCTCCCACCCCACTCCTCTCCAAAAAGGGCTCTGCCACCCGTTGAATTTTATCCCCCAATACCCATTTCCCACCCTGCTAAGATGCAGCCCGTCCCGCCCATACATGCTCCCATTGCCCCAAAACGTGTCCCAATGGTCGATAAAGGGTATTCCCAGGTCAACACAACAGTCCTCCAACTCTTTATTTAGCACCCAAATCCTTGAGTTCCGTTCGCCCCCACCTCCAAGGACAGGAAGGACCCCGGATACAACTACCCTTGCATTCCTACTTAGCAGGGTACTGACTAAGCCTCTATACGACTCCACCAAACTTACTGACCTTCTCTCCCTGATATTATTGGTCCCCAAATGGACCACCGGTTCCGGTCCTGACCCTGCCACAATGCCATCTACCCAGTCCCTGTGGTGAAGCCCTCCACGTTGTGATTGATTTTTGGCCTCGATCAGTGTAGATCATCTAGACTTCACCACACTCCACTTTCTACTGTAACTGGAATAAAACTGGAAAATGGTCCAAGTTCCTTGGAGTCTGAATTCTGTGGTGAATGGGTAAAACACTCAACACAAGACTATTTATACAGTGGGATGCATAAGCTAACCTTACACTCCTTTATTACATTAAACTTTCAATATAAATACAGTGTATTATTAATCACATGATTTATTTTCCTGTTAAAATCAGTAAAACTTTCCTAAGGAGTTTCGACGCAATCTTTGTTGACGTTCTTCTTCAGTGTCAGAGAGCTAAACTTTCATGTACTTTCATGTCAAGTATTGAGTGTACAATATCACTTGGCAGAAAAGTATCAAATATTGCACTCTTCTGACCAGAGATTGAGTTCCTCGTCAAGTGCTTAACTCCGATATATTCTAACTTATAATCTAAACAATAGATCGCAACAAGTTTATTCGCCTCTTTTGATGCATTTTAACTAATGTTCACTAACAGCACAGGTAATGCTTGTACCTTAAAGACTTCAAATTGAAAATTTGAATTGCTTAAGGGGATCTTCATCAAGATCACTAACTTATCATCAGCAAATACCGTTGTCATGGTCAATAAGTGATAATACTGCCATAGTTCCTTATGCAAGTCCAGTGGCAGTAATGTGCAATCGTCAAGCCTATCTCTTACTCCTTCGAGTACCAAAGTGAGCAGAGAGGGGCTTACAATTTTTGGTAATAATTTCTCATCGGCCAAAATATCCATTTGATGGTGCTGATCCCTCATATAGGCCTCTGCATCGAGGAACATTAATTCTAATTGATTCAGTACCATTTTGACTTGATGATACACATGGGTAAAATGTTCAAGTACGACTCTTCACTTCTCATGGTCCTGTATAGTGCTCGTAACTTCTTCAGCAAAGATAACTACAGATCGTGACAAATTTGTCATATACTCGTGATTCTCTTGAATTGCCTCATGATTCAATTTTATCACCGTTAGACTAACTATAATGCTATGTTGTATTATTCCTTGATTTGCACTTAATTGATCAATATTTTCTTTCATTCCTCTAAGATCGGATTCAGTTACAGGAAGAGGAAACTCAAACCTTTGCCTATAAAATTGAGCACTCCCTGTCTCTCTCATGACGAGGGAGTATGCCCATTCAGTGTGTGGTAATTGGTTAGATCATCTTTGACTTGTTTACAGTGGTTTCATACAAATCTGATCTCTTGGTTCACATCCGTTATCATCGATTTAAACACAGTTTGAAGGGTGAGGTTTGCATTACTAATGGCCTCAATAACTTCACTAAAATCATGTTCTATGTCACGATAAAAGTTAGTTGCAAATTTTACGCCTTGGTCAACTCTTTCAACATATTGGATAAATGGTTTCAGGTCAAACACATACATTGTTGTCCAGTCACTCATCCAGTCACTCGTGACCATATTAACTTCTTTAACCTTCTTGAAAATCACATTGTTTCTTATTACAGTATTTCCTTCCACTATTGTCACTAAAATTATTAGAAGAACAACCAATATTGCTTTGTATAACATCATGCTTCTACAATGAGAAAGGAGACATGGGTTAGTATCAACAGGTGATTCTCGGATCAAAATTTACATTCTCTACCATTTCACTTCCGGATTGTGAGACAGCAGAAAGAACAATCAAATAACGAGTAACCACTATGTAGGTTCGCGAGACCTACCATGATCACTTCACTATTTCTCTCTCTTGACAAACTATAAATCAATATAATTTTGTCACCCACAGTCACCTTCCCAATCCCCATCCAGAAGTATAGCATTGCATCTGCATATTATGATGTCTGGTCTATATTACTCCAGGTAGTTGGTTGAACTATTGTTTCTCTATTATTCTTTTTAACTTCTTCGTGTTTACTTAAAACTTTTTGTATATTATTAATCATCTCACTTATTTTAACCTCTCATGGTTTATTTCTTACTAAATTAACCACTTCTGGATTATCAATTTTTACATGGCTTACATCCCTGAGGTGATCATATGCTGCCGCATCCTGTGGCGGTTGTGTATGACTAGTACTAGCTACCGTTGGCTCTTTGTCTGACAGCAACTTCTTCATTTGTTCTTGGGCTTCCCGAGAACATTTCAGACGTTTTCTTAGCTCTTCCACGGGAACCATCTCTTCTTCAGAAGACGAATGTTCCCTTATTTGTCTCTTTGAGTTGATCAATTGTGCCAGTGGTTTATCATACTCACTTCCATCACTACTGTCACCAGTATCAGTAGAAGATTCAGCTGGCAGGGCTACGTAACGTTGTGTACATTTTGCTCGGTTTGTTTCAGGTACCTCCCACTCCTGGGGTGCTAAACTAAGCCGATCCTCATGGCATTTAATTATTCTATGAGTTAATTGGTCTTCAATTTTGTAACTCACAGGTCCTGTCTTCTCAATAACCCTAAATGGATATTCCCATTTAGCTTCTAATTTACCTTTAGGCTTCCCATCAATGTACATGACTGAATCACCAACCTTAAAGTCAATATCTTTTGCTTTTTCATTATATAATCTTTGATGTTTGATTACACGTTTCTTTTGTGTGGCTTGTTGCCTTGAAAATGCTTTATGTTGTTCCTGTATGGCTATTTTGTGGGGTTCTTCACCCATATATTTTTCTCTGGGCTTGAGTATATTATCTAATGGCAAAACTACATCACAGCCATACACTAAGTAGAATGGTGAGAACCCTGATGATGCACTCCCATTGAACCGAATTGCCGCCAAAGCCTGATTGAGAAATAGGTCCCAAGTTTCAAGTTCTTTTTGAGCCAACTTAGCAATTGTATCATTTAAGGTTTGGTGAAACCTCTCCACTTTCCCATTTGCTTGTGGATAATAGTAGGAAGTTGTCACATGATGTACCCTAAAGTATTCTGTTAGATGTTTCATTACTTCATTACAATTTTCAGATCCATTGTCCGTCAGTAATTTCAAAGGACAGCCAAATCATGGGAATATATGTAGGGCTGCAACGGTACACTTACCTCACGGTTCGGTACGTATTGCGGCTTTTTTGGTGGCGGTACAATACGTATTGCGGTACATTTTTTTTTAACACTCTTCACCCAAAAACTGATGATTGTGAATCATGTTTGCAACACACTAGAAGTCTAGCATGCTCCTGGACTGCTGCGCCGTGCAAAAATGCACTGCAACAAAAAAACTGAATAATGTATACACCCCCCCCCCCCTCTGTGGCTGTGTGGTTTTAATCATGCTGAGCCAAGCTGAGGGATTTACCATGATTCACTATCAGCAATAGTGTTCAAACTAAATCATTAGAACAAAGAAAACATTTTAGTGAAAAAAAAACAATGTTTTATTAATGATCATGAATTGAGCTGATTACTGTCCAATTCACTGGACAATACTGGCACCTGCACTCCAAGTGCACTTCTAAAATTAAATTAAAATAAACTTTCAAACTAAACAAACAAAAAAACATAACGATATTTTGTATTCACAGTATTGTTCCTGATGTAACAGTAATCTTAGAAATTATTGTTGCATTAGAAACAATGAGGTGAATTCACTGAATCCTGAAAATGTCTGAGATCAAGAAATGAGATCAATTAGATCATGAAAAGTGTAAGCCCGCTGACTGCTGTGCTTTGAACAATCATAACATGCCAGTCAAATGTTAAAAAAGTAAAATGCCACAGTGTTGTTAATCGCAGTCATACATTTTTAGGAAAGGAATGTTCAAGTTCTTCTTCAAAAATACCAAAATATCTGCATTTTCACCAGACAAGCATGATCTTTGGGCACTAATAACATCCCCTGCAGTGGAAAAAACGCTTTTGCTTGCCACAGATGTGGCAGGAATGGTTAGACACATTTTGGCATATCTTGAGAGAAGTGGATATTTTGCTTCATTTGTCTGCCACCACATAAGAGGTTCTTTGGTGAGTGGTAAACAGGGTCAAGTTTTATATAGACCTATTTCAGTACCAACTTTGTCAATAAGCGAATCGAGAGAAAACTCATCTGCTTTTTCAGTACCGGTTGCTTTAGAAAAGGTATTTCCGAACAGGGTTTCCAATGCAGTTTTTTTTTTTTGATGGTTTGGGCCCTGAGTCAATTTTATTGCTTGTTACATTGTCAGTTTTGTGGGTGTGGGTTTCATCACTCCTTTTATCCAGTTCATGTGACTGCAGATCAGAATCCTGTGTGATGACATTCACATTCACATTCTGAACAGTAGAATGAGCAGTAGATGTAGTTGCAACTGTTGCATGGTCATTTTTGTTGTTGTCTTTCGAAAACTTAGACTGCTTCAATTGAATCATCTCAAGTTTACACTGTGCTGCTTTGTGTGTTACTGATGCACAAATTTCTAATTTTTTTCTGTCTTCAACGTAAGGTAGAATGTGAAACCTGGGGTCCAACATAGAACACTCTAACAAAAACTCCTTAATTTCTGGCTCATCATACCGTGGCTCAAGGTTACCAGCTATAGCCTTTTTGACTGATTTGACAATGTCTGAATCTGTCTCTGTAGTTTGTAGCTTGCCTAGCAACATCTCTTTTAATGGATGGATCATGGAAACAGTAGCTGACTTTTCATCGCACAGAGTCATTGTGACAGCTTGCATGGGTTCTAAAACTTCAATTAAATTCTCAATGTCTGTATAATCAGCATCACGTAAAGTGTTAATCTCTTTGGCGTCCTTTTTAATTTCTTTTGACAAAAACACAGCATCAACTGCTGCCTGTTGCTCAGTATATCGCTTGAGCATTTCAAAACTAGAGTTCCATCATGTAGACATGTCAATTATCAGCTTGTGTTGTGGGAGGTCAAGTAACTTCTGCTTTGCCTTCAAAACAGCTGTTGCAGTTGTGCTTTTGTGGAAAAATGTCAAAATTCTTTTAACTCTACCAAGAAGTCAATCCATCTGTGCTACCTGTAAGCCACGTTGAGTTGCTAAATTAATGGTATGAGCAAAGCAACCTATGTGTGGTAGCATTTCGGCCGCTTTTACAGATTTGCTTATATTGCTTGCATTGTCTGCTGTAATAGGTGGATTCTTATTTCTATGCTTCAAATCCCATTCAGCCACAACACTCCTTAGGACCTCGGCAATATTAGTCGCAGTGTGGGAATGGTCAGTCTGTCTTGTTTGTAAAATATAGTTGACCATGTTCCAATTTTCATCAATAAAATGTGCCGTTATCGTGATATAACTGTCTGTGGATCTAGAGGTCCAGGAATCCGTAGTAAGTGCTAGAAATTCAGCTTTATCAAGCTCTTGTTTGACATTCTCTCTCACTTGTTTGTAAATGTTAGGAATTACTTTTTGGCTGAAATAAGTGCGACTGGGAATATCATATCTTGGTTCTAAAACACTAATCAGATTTCTGAAACCTTCGTTCTCCATGACAGAATATGGCCTCATGTCTTTAGCAATAAAAATTCCAATGGCCTGTGTGATAATTCTGTACTTAATACTCGACCTACTTAGGCCAGTTTTCAAACATTCACTCAAATGCAGTTGGCCAGGTAATTTTGATCTACTTGCCTCTGCCTTAACATTTATTTTTGATTTGGATTCTGAAGCAATGTTTTTTTCTATTTTCTCATCAGCAATAGTGATGCTGTGGTGTCGTTTCAAATGTGTACTCATGTTTGAGGTATTCCCAAACTTATATGAAAGTTCAGTGCAACATAATCTGCACACAGTGGTCTTCGTATCAGTTTTGTAGACACCATTCTCATCTTTGTATGAGGGATAGCCAAAGTGTTTCCAGACAGGGGATTTAAATTTTGCAGGTGGGCTGATGATACCTTCATTGTTATTGGCAGTATTTCTGTCACTCATGTTGTTACAATTGGATGTACCGGTACTTCAGATCTGACATGTGTGCACATGGGCGAAACAGAAATACACAAATAAACAACGCAAAACTTGATTGGCGAATTGTTGAATAATCAGCCAATAAATAATCATATTACTTCTCCTGACACACATTCGGAATTACCCAGAGCTCAAGTGACATCAAGTCGGTTATTTATAGATGCACAACATGCTGTTCTGTTTATGTTTGCAAACTGTTTGCTTGTGTCGACACTTACAAATTTTCATACAGACCCGATTCCCAACAGCCATCCATTAAAACTAACAGCATGCTTCTATGCACCCTGTATTTGGTAGATTAAAGCTGAAATGTTGCAGCCCATTAACTGATGTAGAAATATGCACTCTTGACTTGGCAAAACAGGACAGAAAAAACACATGGTTGACCACGTGCCAAATGTCTGACGTCAATATGAAAATGAGTGTTGTTTGTTACGAACCAGTAAAAACATATCCCCAAATCACATGATCAACATGGTCATGAATATTGAATATATTTATCGCTTGTCTGAACTGCAACTGCACCAACTTCGTGGAAGATCCCACCGCATCCGATTGTTTTATGGACTTGAAATTCCACACTTACCTTTATTGTCAAGTGATTTGAATAAGTTAAATTTTTAAAATGAATGTTTGAAATCGTATTTATAAAGTTTTTTCTATTTGAATACTGACCTCACTAACTATTACAAATATTATCCACCAAGATTATATGCCCCAATTTGCCAATAAATTTTGATGATTCCAGGTCCGTACAATCAGGTGAGTTACTGAGTGTGTGTGAGGGATGGGGGTGGGGGGATAGGGGCAAGCACCTTCTATTTTTCAGAGAGAGGGAACGGGAGAACAGTTTGATCCTGCAGAGAGTTTCCCTGCAATTCACATCCGACTTCATGGACCCTCTTTTTGGGGTTTTGGAATTCTCCTGCTGTGACCGCTGTACCATGAGTGTACCGAAAATTAGGCTGAATGAACTGAGTATTGTACCATGGAAAAATACTGTGGTGCACTGAGGCCACGGTGAACCATTGCAGCCCTAAATATCTGATCAGTTAGCAAATTAGCTATGGTCTCTGCACATTTGTCTGAGACAGGAAATGCTTCAGGCCAGCCAGAATATACATCTATGAATGTAACTATATATTTATTTCCCGATAGTGTTGTTGGGAATGGACCACTCATATCCAAAGCAATTTTAGCTAATTGATATGGAGGTCAGTCAGCTTCTTGCAAGGGCAATTTATGTTTCCGGGTATGTATTTCTTGCTCTACATGTAAGACATTTTTCGACGTAATGATAAATTTCTTTATATAAATTCCACCAATAATATTTCCTACTAATGTTATAGTACACTTTATCAATCCCTAGATGCCCTAGGTCATCATGCTATTGTCTTAATACGTCTTCAGTCAAGTGTTCAGGAATACACAATCTTACATGTGGTTCATTATCCACTGCACAGATATAATACAACACTCCCTCAATCATCAAATATTTACTTCTAATATTCGATGGGGTGTTATTACTTTAGTATTTCCTCTCAATTTCCACAATCTTCTGGTCTTTTTCTTGTTCTGTTTTCATGTTTAGGTTTTTGTAACTATTACTCTGGGGTTCCACAGGGGAGTCTTGTTTATCTACTTTTACATGGACATATTTTCTAGGATCAATTTTATTGCTATTAATAACTCCTACTTCTAATGCCTTTCTGTTTCCACATTATCCATTTCATAATCTAGGTCAGCATTTGCAATCCCTTCAGGTAATCTAGAAAGTAGATCAGCACAGGTATTTTGTCGACCGGGTAAATATTCGATCTTACAGTTATAACTGGCTATTTTTAATGCCCATCGTTGGACTTTAGCATTGTTCTGTTGGCTTTTCAACAAATATTGCAAAGGGACATGATCTGTCTTAATAACAAACTGTGCTCCCTGCAGATAATTGTTGAATTTATATAATGCACAAGATATTGCAAATGCCCTTTTTCAAAGGTAGACCACTTTTGCAGAGTCTCACCCAATTTATGTGAAAGGAATACGATGTCATCTGGTACTCCTGGCAATTGACCTTGTTCATTCTCACAAGGTTGGGCTAAAAACAACCCTACACAGGTGCAAGAGGCATCTGTGTAAAGTACATATGTTTTTTGAGGATTTGGGTTTGACAAATGTGCTACCTGGGTTAATCGAGGTTCCAGTGGAACCTTAAATGTTTCTTAGTCAAGGCTATTAATGGTTGGGCTATGTCACTAAAGCAGGGAATAAACCTTCGATAATAACTGACCATCCCCATGAAACTTCTCACTTCAGTAACAGTTTTCGGTGGGTTTAATTTTCTTATAATTTCAACCTTAAATAATTCTGGCTTGATTCCTTCTTGGCTTATTATGAATCCAAGATAAGATGTTTCTGTCTGAAAAAATGAGCACTTTTTAGCTTTTAATTTTAATTTATGCTGTCATAACTGTTGGAATACTTGTTTAATATGCTCAATGTGTGACTTAACATCACAACTAAAAATTAAAATATTGTTGAGATAAACCAAAGAAAATTCTTCTAGGCCTTCCAGGATGAAAGTTATGAGCTCCTGATAGGTGCTTGGGGCATTAACAGGCCCAAATGCCATTACATTGAATTCATAAAGGCCTTTGTGACATGTAAAAGCTGTTTTGGGTCTATCTTCTTCATCCATTTTGACTTGCCAATAACCTGACTTCATATCAAGAGTTGTAAAATACTGATAACCATTCAGTAATGGGGAAAATGTCATCAATCAAAGGTAATGGCCAACTCGTGACCTTCGTGACCCGATTTAATTCCCTAAAATTGAAACAAAATCTTTTCGAACCATCCTTCTTGTCCACTAGCAAACAAGGATTACTCCAAGCGCTATTAGAGCATCAAATTATACCAGCATCTAACATTTCCTTCAATGCCTCCTCCATAATCTTTTTTTTCAATAAGGGTACCCTGTAAGCCCTTTTTCTAATAGGCAAAGTGTCTCCTGTATCAATTTTCATTTTTATTGTATCTGTTTGAGTTAATTCTTTGTCCGTTCTTGCAAATAAATCTTGATTTTCATTAATTACTTTCATTAGCAGGTCTCGTTTGTTTGGTGGCACTTGGATTTCTGATTCAGTTATTTTATTTTCCCCCTTATCTGGTCCTACTCTTTGTTCTGTCAATAACTGTTTAACTTTCAATAACTTTTCTCCCTCATTTACTGGTTCAAGTTTCCCTATTATACAACCCCATCTCAATGTGTAATGTTTATTAGTACTGTTAACTATCATCACTGGTATATTTCCATTCTCATTTGCTACTATGCTGTTACTAACAAGTAAACCGGGTTGCTTGGCTACATAGCCTGTCTTTAATCAATAAGGTTCTAAAAATTTTGAAGGAAAAGTTGACCTCGCACCAACTGCCTTAGCTGTACAAAGACAGGTAGTTTGTAGTGTTAGTTCTACTTGATTAACCAGATGTGTAAGACAGCTAACATGTAAATCTTTAACCAGAAGTATATATTGGTCTTGCAATCTCAATTTTCTCATTCCCCAATAAGTGGTAATTTCATTTGCAAGAATTCAATCCAGTCCCAGTAGCATACTTCGATTCAATTCATCCAATACCAAGAAATTATGTCTTTGATAAATACCCTGTATATGAAACTCTAACTCAATGATTCCCCGAGGGCAAATGTCATTTCCTGTAATGCCAGAAATTTGCAGTAGTTGGTTCTTAGCTCCCCTCAGCTTTGGCCTATTGTGCAAATGTTTCCAGAATTTTGTACTAGTACATGATGTTTGTGCCCCTGAATCAAGGAGGGCTCGAACCTTTTGCTTACCAATGTGTATTTGAATGCTATCTAAAGAAGCAGTTCCAATATTTATATTAATTGTCTGTATCTTGGCAGACTTTTGTTGTTGTACTTTTCTTGGGTAATTAACATTATTTATTACATTATTTGTTCTTGGGTTTTTCAAATTATCTCCCTTCTTCCTATTTTGTTTACATGGAGTTTTCTTATTTATTCAACCTTGACTTCCTAATTTCTTATTTCTTGGTTCAATTTTTGGTTCTTCGGAATGTTCTGACACATATACCTTAGTAGTTGTCTGAATTTTCTGAGTTTCATTTCCCTTTATGTTCATGTAAGCATTTTTCACAAGTGCTACCATTTCAGGATTTAAATCCACTATGTGTATTTCCTTAAGCTTGTTCTTATTATTAGCAGTGGAATGGTCTTGAATGGCCCCAACATAAATTTCTGCACACTAATTCTTGGGTAACCCGTATATGCCACTAATAATAGTAGACATGGCTACTATCTGGAATTTTCTTTCCTCACACACCTGTAAAATTTTCCTTATGGTTTTATACAACTCATAAAAACACCTATTTTTATCAGGGTAATCGCTCCATTGTGGTTACTACATTATCACTTACATGTAGATTTCCATGATGTTGTATGTGTTGTTGGCATTCTTTCATAAGAGCAGGCCCGGCACTATGAGTGATTACCTTGGCAATGCCTCCGCCATGTGACAGCTGACTACTGGCAGCATTCACTATGGCATTGGCATTTAACTGAGTGATATTGGCTGGGAGTACCTTCACATTCAATCCATTATTGGTCTGGAAGACAAAAATATCTTGTTTTTCTATTAATCTTTTACAGTTCTTAGTAAAATGCCCACCAATTGTGCAATGATCACATTGTTTGGCTCCTTTACAAAATTTTGTATAATGCTCTGTACTACCACAATTTTTACATATTTTTCCAGGTGTATAAGGGTTAATCTCTTTGGGTTCGGTTATCTTTTGTTTTGTTCTGGTCCTCCTCATAATCACCTGTCTGTCTGTCAAAGGGCTGGGTTTCTGTTTTAGCAAACACTCTTTCCAATGATGTCCCAATCTTTTAAACTTTTTGCATTGATTGTCATCGCCTATTACTGGGGATTTATTTTTAATTTCCCCACATTTACTCACACTTATTTTTGGTTTACCATTACTGAGAACACTATTCTTGTCCCAGTGAGGTTTATTGGTAGTGTGAGGGTTCATTTTCATAGGAGAAACATCCTGGGTTCTCGTTAACTCATGTTTAACTGTCACCCTGGGAGAATTATTTTTGATTCTTGTAAAATATTTATTTTGCTTCTGGTGATCCTGAGTCCCATATCTTTTAGTTGGGTTATACACAAAATTATGTCTATTCTCATTAACCCTTAAATTCCTCACTTCTCCCATCAGTTTAATACTATTTTTCCTGTTTTCAGTTTCTCAGTTTTTGGGAGCTTGTGATTGTTGTAACTTAACCCTGTCTACTGCCCCGTGTAGACAGAGTTCTGCTCGTTTAAATTAACCCTGTAGTTCCAGGCATAATGTCCTAATTTCCCATACCAAAAACAGGTGAAACCAGGTCCCCCTGGTCCCTCATTGGGTTGCTGTAGGTCTGACACCCGTACCTGCTTTATTATATTTACCCTACAGTCTTTCTTCAAATGACCTGGCTGGCCACAGCAGTAGCAGATAGGCTGATTAACCCTCACTGTTCCCTGGAACCTATTTGTATTATTTGTCGGATACTGATTATTATTCATATTTCTGGTGGGCATAACCCTAGTATTTTGATGTGGAACATTTTGACGTAAATTACCTCTATGCAGACGGTTATATGTACTTTTGGTCAATATATTTACACTGTGGCATCACCTATTTGTGTCCACTTCCATTGATTCAATGTTCCTATCATCCTCATTTTCTCTGCCAATACGATCATGTATGTTTGGTTCCCACATTTCCCTTGTTATATTTTTACATCATGTGTGCATTTCGTACTCCCTGACCTTGACAGTCTGAACGGGCTTGGAATTTAATTCATACTGTGGACTCAAACATAGCCTTACTTAAAGCTTGGTCAAAATTCATGGGGGCTGCCCTAATAAGCTTATATTTCATATCTCCGTCATACAATCCATCGTAGAAGTAGTCAGCGATTAATTGTTGGATTATTGGTTCATCAATTTGTTCACCATAGGCCTCTTTTCCAAGGTCTAATAATCATTCCCCATAGCCTACTACAGTTTTGTTTTTCTCCTGTTTCATATAGCGGAAAAACTTTCCAGCGATCACCGTATCCATCACTTCAGAATAACGCAAGCATAATTCCTTGTATAAGTCAGCCCATTTCAACTTTGGATCTTTTCGCATAGATCACAGCACAAAATCAGACACCATATGGTGGCTGGTTTGTGCAGCGATCATTTTGCAATCATCTATCGGTATTCTGTTTGTATCCCAATAAAGCTCTATTGATTTTATCCACTCGCAGAAATTGCAAGGCAGCTGTTGTCGCATTATGTTTATTGCCTTCCTTTAGAGATTCATGCAAATCTATGATGGCTTGAGCCGCAGCGTCATTTCTCTCAGCAGTTACTGTAGGAGTTTGGGGTCCAACATTACCCATTTTGAACTCATCCCTCAACCTACTGGTCACAGTATCAGTGTTCAGTTGGTGTTGGGTGTCCAAAATAGTTTTTTGTCTATTTAATTCTACTATATGGTCTCCCCTTTCCTTCGCTATTATCGCCTGTAATGCTTGATAGGTTTGCTGGTGGGCACTCTTTTCATTAACAAGTGCAGACTCTGCTAAGTCACCGCATTCTGTAGCCTTTTCTAATTGTTGTTCCCCAGCAATCAATCACATTTGGAACTCCAATTCGGCTTGTTCTAGTCACTTTGGGCCAATATTTCTGTGCATTGCTGTATTTCATGTTCCATTTCTGCACTTGGCACTGACATTTTTATAGGGTTAATTTAATTAATTTAACTAGTAAATTATTCAGAGCTTCCAAATTTTAAAATGACGCAATTTGTGTGGATCAAAGTGCTATTATTACACTTAACAATACAGTTCTGCTGGCAACAAATGAAAATGTACTAAATCTGCACCTACCTTGTTTATGAAAACACTTGACGAGTTCTTTCCAGTAGGCGTTCAAAGTCAGTATCATTCTGTTTCTGTCCTTGATTCACGGTTCTCTGTTGATGTGTCTCTAAATATTTTAGAAATGTCAGTAACAAAGCTCTGTGTGCTCTGTCTAAGCTCACTTGCAAATGAAAAGTTTGTTCTTTAACCACCGGTTTTGCTGTCACTTCCAACATTCACTGCGTCTTACAGAATCATGAAGGGAAGACTTTCTGTTACTTTCTCAGAAAATACAGTTTCTATTTGTTGAGCTAAGTGCTGATAGACACTTTTAATAGTTTTGATTGAGTTTTTCTTCACTTGACAATGGAAAAGTTGCATGGAAATGTCAAATTTCACACTTAAATTTTCGGCACAGCTCCCTTGCAAGCAGTATACGTTCAGCTTCCTGATCTGACAGTTCATAAATTGGTGTAGTGTCCCAAACTGGCAGGTATTCTTCCTCTGAATTGGAAGATTCTGGAGATTCTGGTGTTTTTCCCATTTACACGCACAAATTTTATCAAAGTCCAAGATCCTGTGGTCGTGGCACCAAAGAGAAAGGGTTAATGTGGCAAAGCCCTCCACGTTGTGATTGATTTTTGGCCTCGATCAGTGTAGATCATCTAGACTCCACCACACTCCACTTTCAACTGTAACTGGAATAAAACTGGAAAATGGTCCAAGTTCCTTGGAGTCTGAATTCTGTGGTGCATGGGTAAAACATTCAACACAAGACTGTTTATACAGTGGGATGCATAAGATAACCTTACACTCTTTTATTACATTAAACTTTCAATATAAATACAGTGTCCTACACTGGAGTCCCTCTGAAAGATGACATCAACTCAAGTATGAACAGACTAAATTCTATTGTAAGAAAAAACATTTCTGATAGTCCGTACTGGAAATAATAGCCCACTGTAGGTTTCTAGATGTGAACAGTTTGAGTTTTCAGAGGAGACTGCTGACAAAATGGACGGTTGGGGATTATATATTATTCATCATGTGATCTATTTTCCTGTTAAAATCAGGAAAACTTTCCTTAGGAGTTCCGACGCCATCTTTGTTGACATTCTTCTTCAGTATCAGAGAGTTAAACTTTCATGTACTTTCATACCAAGTATTGGGTGTACAATATCACTTGGCAGAAAAGTATCAAATATTGCACTCTTCTGACCAGAGATTGAGTTCCTCGTTAAGTGCTTAACTCCGATATATTCTAACTTATAATTGGTTTTAGATAGGTTTTATATCCTTATTACCTTTAATATCACATACCAATACTTCTGGTAATTGGAAAGCCATTTATTGTAATAAGTTTTAGATATGTTTTATACCTTTAATTTCAATAATGTCACAAGTCAGATTAGAATTGTTTTATGGCATTAATCTCCAATACTTCTCTAGAGTAATGAGATAATTAGTTACACCTTTTCTTAAACAATGGCTTTTGGAAATGTTTTTACCTTTCTAATCTTTCAACTTCGTGGGCAACTACTCTTACTTGCACACCTGGCCTTTGAGATAATGATAGTATTATTTCACTAACCTAATTGTGGGAACAACTTTCCACTGATCTCTTAAAGTGGTTCTGGTGTAATGCAAGTGCTTGTGGCTGCTAACACTCTGTGAAAATAACTTTCTACTGCTCACTTAAAGAGGTTCTGATGTAATGCAAGTGCTTATGGCTGCTAACATTCTGTGACTCTATCCACAGTGTGAGCGTTTTGTAAGAGCTACAAGCTCATTAACCAAAGGGGGTTCTCAAGGGGCTAGGGTGCATTTCATCACAGTCCCTCAGATCCTCCACCTTTGCCCCCAGAAAGCACAAGACTGTTTGATTGCAACTACCAGGACCACATTGTCAATCCCACATACCATTCTGCTCCCCGCTACAACTAATTTTCTTCTTCTGGTCCCAGTTCCTATATCATTTGCACCTCCTCTTATTTTGCATGCCTCTGGTCCCCTCTTTCTCTTCACCACCCTCCTTACCCCATCTGGCCTATCAACATCAACAACCATCTCGCCCCCTACAGTTTCCCCCTCACTCTCATCCCCAGGGGTATCAGAATCTAAAACACTAAACCTGTTTTCTAAACACTGCCTCGCAACCTTCGCAGCCTTATGCCGACTCTGGTTTCCGGACTCGATGCAGCCCTGACCTGATGCCACCTTCCGAATTTTCCTACTAGAACCCCCTCCTCCTCAGTTACACCTCCCACATCAGGCATTCTTCCCCCACGTTTCCTGCTTCCCAGTTTCCCCCTTGAGTCCACAACGACCTTCCACCCACCCACCTTCCACCTCACCATCATAGGTAACCTTCAACAGGGTAACTCCAGATACACCAGCCCTCTCCAGCCCTCTCCAGCCTCCCTCTCAGCTCTGCAATCTCCCGCTCGAATCCAACACACTTCTCTAACAATTGTAAAATATCCCTGCAGTTCACACATACCCCACTACTCTCCATTGGCCGACCACCACCATACCTCATATTACACTGTCTGCATGCCTCCGTATTCTCACTCTCCCCCACCTGCACCGGCACCCCTTGACTCACCTCCCCCAGACCTCCTTTAATAACCATACTTACCTCTGTCTGGACACCCGTCGTGCACTTACCATTCATGACGATTGTAAATATTATATAGAATCTAATGACCGAAAACGACAAAACACCAAGGCACCAAACACACGAAAAAAGGTAACTAAGGTAAACAAACAGCAAAATTGAAAAAACCTATCAACTAAACCTCTTTATTTCACCCTATGATCCTCCCCAAGCACACATGCAAACTAAATATATAAAAACTTCCCTGAAATAAAACTAATACTCAAAAAATACTTATAAACAAACAAATAGACATCCGATCAGTTAAAAATGCATTTGAAAAATATCCGGATGCAAAACGCCCTGATGAACAAATATTGGATCTTTTAGAGCTGAACTTTCAATTTAATGGAGAATATTTTCTACAAATAATGGGTTGTCCTATGGGCAAAAGATTCAGTCCTAATTTTGCAAGCATTTATGTAGCAGAATGGGAGGAAAATGCCTTAAGCAAATGTGCAAAGCATCCTCTCGTATAT
The DNA here is from genome assembly GCA_031216915.1 of Pictodentalium vernedei. Lineage (NCBI taxonomy): Eukaryota > Metazoa > Mollusca > Scaphopoda > Dentaliida > Dentaliidae > Pictodentalium > Pictodentalium vernedei. Next base: position 584,734,855 of record CM062296.1, read on the forward strand.
CTCAGGTATTTAGATGACAGGTTTGTTTTTTGGGAATATTCAAAACAAGATTTTGATGAATTTTATAAATTTTGAACAATCATGATCCAAACATTAAATTAAAAGCTACTATCAGTGAAAGTTCTGTTGATTTTCTCGATGTGACCGTGTATAAAGGCGAGGAATTTCAGGTGTCCGGTCATTTAGATTATAAAGTATATTTTAAACCAACTGATTCACATCAATTGTTGCACACAAAATCATTTCATCCTCAACATACATTTAAAGGTATAATCAAATCACAGCTCATTCGTTTCTACCACAATTCAAGTGATAAGGTAAATTTCAATCAGGCTTGTTCTACTCTATTTTGGCACCCTCAGATCAAGAGGGTGTTCACTGCACTTTTTGCGTACCTTGAAATCTTAAACTCTGAAAAAGCTCGAAAGTCCAGCTGAAACTACTGATTTCGAACCACTGAAGATTGAACACAACAGACCATTGCAGAATGGTAATGGTGCAGTTTTGAATTGCAAAAAGCCTCGTTGTCAACTGCATACTTTTGTGCCTGATCAGAAAGATAAATTTTCCTCCAAACAAACGAAAAATCAGTACTAGATCCGTTATCCCCTCCATTGTGATTCAACAAACATTATTTACCTTATCACATGTAAGCGCTGTCGGAAACAGAATGTTGGTCAAAGTCAAAATCCTTTCCAAGAACGTGCTACTAGACACAAACAGGATATCAAACATAATGCTGATGCCCCAGTAGCACAACATTTTAACCTTCCTGGACATTCTTTGGACGATTTCGAAATCCATTCTATTGAACAACCACCAAATTAAAGACACATTAGAAGAAACAGATGAATTTAGAAAAAAAACATGAAGCTTTTTGGATCAATACGCTTCAAACCCTCTGGCCATTTGGTATGAACATATCAGAGGGAGAATGCGAAAGGAGGTCAATCAATGAATATCGAAATAGCAAAAATGTTAAAAGATGAATTCAATTTAACCAGTGCTAAATTAAATGAACCTTCGACCTGTCATCGCCTATAAGAAAAACAAAAGCTTGCGTAATATCTCACGTGCATGTCCATCTCGGAACCAACATGGAGTATTTTTTAATTCAGTTGTCAAAAGTTAGCTCATTTGTTCATACTTTTTTTTCCATGTGGGAATAGGAAGGTGCGTCGGGTTGAGGATAGGGGAGAATTGGAGGCTAGAGTGTCAAATCCCCAGGCTAGTAATGTGAGTCGGGGGCCAAAAGGCGTATTCATTTAGAATCGGATAGTGAGGCAGATAGCGATGACGTAGTGGCGTCTATCAGGGCAGCAGTCACAGGGAAGGTTAGGAAGGTGGTAAATGAGGAAAAGAAGGCTTGTAGTGGGAATGGGCAAAAAGTGGATTGCAGTGTCCAAAACAGATTCACTGTGTTAGGTAGTTTCGAGAATTCTGAGGACCAGGTGGGGTCTGAAGAGGTGGAGGTAGGCATGGTGGTTAGTGTGGCGGAGTGCAAGACTGTGAGCCTGTCTGGTGGGAACAGAGGTGGTAACAGGGGTAGTAGGACAGGAAAGAGACAGTTGATGGTTGTGGGGAGTAGTATAGTGCTGGGTTTAGATAGGGTGGTGTGTGGGTCCGACAGTGTCAACAGGACCAATTTGTGTTTTCTGGGGGCTAGGGTGGAGGACCTAAGGGACAGAGTGGGGGATTAGTAAAGGGGTCAGTCCCAGACCAATGGTTGTTGTACACGTGGGCACCAACAACATCACAACTAATAATAATAACACTTTGGCCGGCCGCTGATTTGTCATGGTTCTTGTATGAGATGGCCTTGGTTACCCCTGTTCTACCAACTGCCTCCCTATTCCCACGCTTCTTCTCTCCTCCCAACACTCAGAGACGAACTGCTTGATGACATCCCTTGCCCCATTCTTCCCAATCTCTCCGATTAACATATTAACCCTCTCCTTTGAGTCGCCCCCTAACCACATGTCCTTCATTCTCCCATCTCACTTCCCCATTATACTCCCAGTGAACCTTCTTCTTTTAGACTGGTATTTTGGGCATTCTAGACGAAAGTGTTCCAGGGTGTCCACCACGCCCAAATTACACATCTGGCAATCTTTTTCACTGTTTTTCCCCATTTTTTCCCTCAGCTCCATGGACCGCGACCTCAGCTTGAACAACAGTGACCCCCCAAAGGTGCCATCAAGGTACTCTTCAAAACCAGGCTTCTCTTTATCACGCAGACCACCCAAAGATCTCTTTGATTTGACCCCCTCTCGCCAATTACGGTTACAATCCTTCATGACCCTTTCTCTGACGATCTTTTTACCCTGGTTTGCCCTAACGTCTAGGTCCGAGATCTCCAATGAGTAGTTCTCCACTAGCTCCCTCACTTGGACCATCCACCCCGTCTTGATATTTGAGTTGAAAGTTCTCAGAAACATTACTTTACACCATCGGCTATCGGGGAGATTTACCAAATAATTAAGATAACCGAGTTTCAATAGGTCTATCCTGTCCTTGATCCTCATTCACCCAAGCTCACCCCTGATTGCTTCTAGCGCTGCGGCATTACTCGACCCTGTTATCCGTCGGCCTGCTTCGTTCTGCAGGATTTCCAAGCTCTTTACAGCCGTCTGGTTTAGGGGTACCACTTCCGGAATGCAGAACTCCCCCACTCTCCACCTTTGAGTGGGGTCCACTTTGCGGCCCACAGGTAAAATTTTGCTCTTGCTTTCATTAAGTTCGAATCTCCAATCATTTTCGCTCTATGTTTAAAGGGCACAGGGGCCAGTCCAGTCCCCAAAAAATATTATTAAATATTGGCGTGAATTCTCGGAATGATAATTCTGATCTCGTAGTTAAGCAGCATGCATAGTGATATCAGGGTCAAGTTTAGATCAGCAAAAATTTATTTCGCTGAACTAAACTTTTTGCAAAAACTCCCTCAGAACCCTGAGCATCATCAACAAAACCATTCGGAAAGTGAAGGACGTTAACGTTATACCAAAAATTGATGACGCGAAGTTTGATGTTGCTCAGGATTTAATCCATTGGACCACGAGAACCGCCAATATTATGTACGATCACTGGCTGAACCATCTAGATTTAAACTAAGTAAAGGCAAAGGTAATAACCGCCTAACAGATGAGGGATTACGAACTAATGTGGTCAACCTGTCTGGCACCAATGACCTAACAACCCAAGAGATCGCAGTTTAACTTTTGTACCAGCACCTAAGGCTAAAACTGGTAACCAAACAAATTTACCATCATATAACTTTAATTTTCTTACGCAAATGAAATTAGCAGACCGTTTTAGAAAGTCCAGTGGTCGGAAACTTCTTTTTACAGAATCATCTGGTTGGTCACCTCCAGATAGTGAAGTGGATCCCGAAATTATTGAGGCTAGCAAACGAATCATCCAAAAGGTGTTCAGCATGAACATACTCTCAGATAAAGACAACTTAACAGCTGGTGAAAGGAGAGCCCTCACGAAACTTCGAAAAATAAGAAATTAGTAATTAAACCAGCCGACAAAGGTGGGTCGGTAGTTGTTCTAGCTCGGGATAATCATATAAAGGAAGCCATGAGACAACTCAGCAATACTAAACATTATAAGAAAATAGATTCACTTATTTGGCCTAGTAATGTCGAAAAATTCAATAAGATCTTAAAATTTCTCCTCGATGAAGGTCACATTACCAAAAAACAATTGAAATATTTAACAGCTAAGCTCAGTGCTCAAACAAAACAATTTTACATCCTAACAAAGATCCACAAGGACTGTTCTTCATGGACGGATGACGTAACTCCACCCAGGAGGCCAATTTTATCAGATTGTAATTCGGAATCTTATGCGATCTCGGAACTAATTGATTATCATCTGAAACCTATAGCAAATAGACAACCGAGCTATCTAAAAAATACACAGGACTTCCTGTCAAAAATTTCGAAATTGAAAATATCGAAAAATGCAATCCTGGCTACTTTGGATATTGACAGTATGTATACGAACATTGATATTGATAAAGGTGTTAAATCAGTGAAAAATGCATTTGAAAAATATCCGGATGCAACCGTCTGGATGAACAAATTTTGGATCTTTTGGAGCTGAGCTTAAAAGGTAATGACTTTCAATTCAATGGAGAATATTTTCTACAAGTAATGGGTTGTCCTATGGGCAAGAGATTCAGTCCTAATTTTGCAAGCATTTATGTAGCGGAATGGGAGGAAAATGCCTTTAGCAAATGTGCAAAACATCCTCTCGTATATCTCAAGTATTTAGATGACATTTTTATTATTTGGGAACATTCAAAAGAAGATTTTGATGAATTTTTAGAAATTTTGAACGATCATGATCCAAACATTAAATTAAAAGCTACTATCAGTGAAAGTTCTGCTGATTTTCTCGATGTGACAGTGTATAAAGGCAAGCAATTTCAGTCCTCTGGTCATTTAGATTATAAAGTATATTTTAAACCAACTGATTCACATCAATTGTTGCACACAAAATCATTTCATCCTCAACATACATTTAAAGGTATCATCAAATCACAGCTCATTCGTTTCCACCGTAATTCAAGTGATAAGGTAAATTTCAATGAGGCTTGTTCTACTCTATTTGGCCCCCTCAGATCGAGAGGGTACTTACTGCGCCTTTTGCGTAGCCTGAAATCCCAAACTCTGAAAAAGCTCGAAAGTCCAGCTGAAACTACTGATTTTGAACCACTGAAGATTGAACACAACAGACCGTTGCAGAATGGTAGTGGTGCGGTATTTAATTGCAAAAAGCCTCGTCGTAGATTGCATACGTTTATGCCTGATCAGAAAGAGGAATTTTCCTCCGAACAAACGAAAAATCATTATCAGATCCGTAACCCCCTCCATTGTGATTCACCAAACATTATTTACCTTATCACATGCAAGCGTTGTCGGAAACAGTATGTTGGTCAAAGTCAAAATTCTTTCAGAGAACGTGCTTCTAGACAAAAACAGGATATAAAACATAATGCTGATGCCCCAGTAGCACAACATTTTAACTTTCCTGGACATTCTTTGGACGATTTCGAAATCCATCCTATGGAACAACCACCAATTAAAGACACATTAGAAGAAATGGATGAAATTAGAAAGAAACGTGAAGCTTTTTGGATCAATACGATTTAAACCCTCTGGCCATTTGGTATGAACATATCAGAGGGAGAATTCGAAAGGAGGTCTATCATTCCTTTCACTTTAACATACAACAGAATGAATATCGAAATAGCAAAAATGTTAAAAGATGAATTCAATTTTACCAATGCTAAATTAAATGAACCTTTGAATCTTCGACCTGTCATCACCTATAAGAAAAACAAAAGCTTGCGTAACATCCTTGTAAGGTCTAAATTAGAGCCCATCAATGAATAACATCAATTACTGCCAGTCAGTTTAACCAGTTCCTAAGCTCATCACTTAGCTTAAATCAATTTTATGTATTTTTTTGTCACGTTTGAAACCCATCAGGGTTCAGTAAATGAAAACAATTTTTCGGCGGCATATTAAAAGAAAAAAACGTTTCAGTAGGAAATGTCTGTGCCAGTGCGATTTTTTAACCTCAAACACACACACCCTCACACATATGCACGCACACACACACACACCTACACACACACTACAAACCCTCCCACACACTCACATTACCCGTTCTCTTTCTCGAACAAGTCAAGCACAACCCTCAACCACATACACACACTCAAACGCCCCTCCAACACACTCGCCCGTCGTCTCCACATAATCAGATGAAAGCTCGAGGACGCAACACTTGGACCTAGCGTAACGCAAGGGAAATGACTGAAGCCAAGGCATTTGAATACGAAAAGGAGGAAGACGACCCCGACCGCCAGTCAACGATACGTGAATTGTTTAAACTTTGGATTGAATAGGGTAAGGAAAGAAAGAGCCGGAAGAAAAGATGAACAAAGAAAGAGAAGAGAAGATTCAGAAAAAGAACAAAGGGAAACCTAATTCAGCCAACTTGAACACCAGATATGTTAACTTAAAACTCCATAGCATAATAGGTATGGTATTTGATTCTTACTTTTAGTTCCTTTGATAAGAGTTTTGAATACTAGCCTCAATGGTGTTGAGGCGTGAGTGGGCCTTCCACTCAAGACATAGGTCAGTGGGTCCTATTTCACTAGCTGTACAGAACTTGATTATCGAGGTACAAAAAGACAATGCTTTAGGAACAGAGTTCCCATGTGGGGCAGGGTGGGGTGCAGTAATTGAGTGGTAACCCAATGGAATCGCTTGCTTGATAGAATGAAGTCATGTACCATTTCAGAGATAAGATGGTTGTCCTCATTTATCAAGAAATCGGAGCCAAACAGGAGCGTGGATGAGTCTACTGCAAAGAGCAGTAAACTAATCGTATAGTTGCGAGCGTTTGAGAACACTGGACAATGCAGGAGAAAGTAGTAGTTTCGCACTCTCCACACTGACAAGAGGGGCTGGGTGATAAGTGATTGTCATATAGGTTAGAATTAAGACTACCGCAATGCAATAAAAAGCCTGCAATGATAAATTTGTGCCGCTCGACATTTTGCGTTACTGTAGAACCTTGGGGGTCTTTTGTTCCCATTGCTCAGGAAAGTCTTAAAGTTGATCTATGACGAGTACTCGTGCACAGGTAAGGGTAGCTTATTCCATTGGTCTGTAACACTTGGGGTGAACGAGGACTGATACGATTGGGTTCGGCAAAAGGGAACGCGGTGGTTTTGACTTGATCAAAGACTAAATGATGAGTTCGTCTTGGAGACGAGTGGGGGACTTTATTGGAAATATGCTGAGGTGACATGCGGTGATACATTTTGCCATACTTTATCAGAGGCCTTACTGACATCACAGAAAACTACCCTTACTTCTTTGCCTTCATCAAGTACACGACAAAATTCATCATATATGTCAGTCAGTTGAAGGATGGTTGAATCTCGAGGTGTAAAACCTCACTGGAACTGACTGAGAACATTATTTTCACTCAGACACAGCCACAAGCGTTTGAAAACACATTTTTCGAATATTTTGCCAACACAGCTGATCAATGATATCAGACGATAGTTAGTAACTGAGTTTGTGGGGTTTTTTTTGTTAGGATAGGGGAGACATTTGCTTTTTTCAGAGTGAAGGGAAGTATGAGTTATTCAGAAGTATATTAAATAAGATTGACAGTGGCTCGCATAGAGAGGATTTACATTCTTTAAGGAGACGCGGGCTAATTTGATCGGAACCAGACGCCTTGGATACCTTTATCAACTGCATTGCAGCATATACCTCTCTGTAGTGTAGGGTGATACTATCAATACGCTGTGAGACATGTAGTGGTGGGTCTGGAAGGGAGGCATTCGAATCATCAACTGTTGAGATAGAATTGAAGTATGCGTTGTACACTTCAGCTTTCTCAACACTTGATGAGTATATTTTGTTAAAATGGATCAACGTAGGAATTCCTGTTGTGTTGCTGCTACTGATTAGTGCTTTTAATGTCTTCCACCACAGTGATGCTGGGTTTTCGTTGCTTCTCAATGTGGACTGGATTTTTGAAAGATGCATGGCTTTGGCCTTCCTAATAGCTGATGTAACTTCATTCCGTTTAAGTTTATATTTATCCCAGGCATGCGTGTGATTAGTTCGTTTGGCAATACGATGCAATCGTTTTCTCTGTCTTATCAGAAGTCTTGTTTCATTATGCATCCATTTCGGTTGGCCAGTAACTATTTTGTTGGGTATATGTCTGAATGCTGTATCGAGTATTTTGTCAGTGAAATTGGAGGCTATAATATCAAGGATTGGGTTGTCAAAGACAGAGTTCCAGTTGGTGTTGGAGAGAGACTGGTTCAATAATTGCCCTGAGAATAAATCCACTTCCTTCTCTTGAAAGAGGAAGGGCTAGATTTTAAAAATTCGACTTCAATTGAGATTGGACAGTGATAGCGGATCTTGTCTGGGATAATTGGTTCAAGGACCTAGCATGCTTTCACGTTGATTGTGTCGCTGACTGCAAAGAGATCTAGCAATGTAGCAGACGTCTCAGTGAAACAAGTTGGGTCTATTCACTCACAATCTGTTTAAGGTTAAAGTAATTAGCAAGCTCGGAAAAAGCTACTTCTCGAAGGAGCCATTTGGCTATCATTAAAATCTCCTGTGACAATTAAGTTCCTAATTGACGTGTCTCTAGCTTTTTCGATGGATGCTGATATGGCATCCCATGTATCTGGAGGACTGTTGGGTGGACGGTAGAATACCCCTAACAATAATGGCCTACTCCGTCTTGTGAATATTTCGGTCCATAGGCACTCCGTATTCATTGTATCGAGGTCCTCTTTGGTTTCTTCTTCTCAAGGCCTCCAGACTCCTTTGGGTGAGGACCAGTGTGAGAGGGGTTCATCTCACGAAAGGTACTACCTCTACCCGAAGGAGTGGCCCTGGTGTCCTCTACTAAGAACTCCAAGGTCAGGTGGACTCTTTTACCCGTCTCCTGGACAGTCCAGGTGACAGGGCAAGAGTTGCCCAGAGCTGAGATGGTTTTGACGAGTCTTTCTGGTAATTCCAGTGTTTCCATGATTGTTAATCAAGGTGACAAGGTGCTCACACTCTGAAGTCAGAGGTGCGAATCCAATGAATCAATGTCAAATGGAATCAATGAATGGGCCTATGTTATGGAATGAATGAATGAAAGGTTTTAGCGCGCCGCAGGGACGATGTGGGACTTCCAAATCCCTTGCGACCCGGTTAACCTATGTTATGGAATGAATGAATGAAAGGTTTTAGCGCGCCGCAGGGACGATGTGGGATTTACAAATCCCTTGCGACCCGGTTAACCTTATTTTATTTCACTTGGATCACACAGGCCTAGCTTTCCTGTTGCATCAAATGGAGTCGGGGGGGGGGGGTATGCACACAGTTAGAATTCCCGGCAGCTTACGTTGGAGTGTTAGATTGTCAATACTCAATCCCTCAACGCCATTAAAACTATTAGAGAGTGGGCTCTATTCGGTTCCAGCTCGGCGATGGTAGAGGTTTGAGTACCACCATGGTGGCGAGCCAGAATGTAATGTTGTGCGATGACAAATTTAAGGGAAGAAGAGAAAAGAAAACCAAACAGCAACGCCGGTTTAGTAGCGGCCCTGGTATATGACCACAGCGGTTACAAAAAGGAGTGGAGAAAGCTCTAACAGTTTACTTTGAAAGCTGGGAGTCATCCATCAACCATGCGTCGAGTTTTGGAACGGTTTGCAAGAGGCGGCTCGCAGCATGCAGCCTCGCCCTTGCTGCTTTTAAAAATCACATTTCAAGAACTGTGCATAAACCCTCTCTGTATTTTAACGTAGGGAAACGAAAATTTAATCATCATCATTATTATTATTATTTGCTGATATTACATTATTATTAAAAAACATTATTGTGGAATAACTATAGCGCTGTTCTCAACAATTATCATTCGATTTTCATTCTTCTTTTCATTTAAATTTTGAGTTAGAAAGATTTGTTATAGCACGTACAGTTAAAACATTTATATTTATACAACGAAGGGTTGTGAATAGATTAATGATAGGAGTTGAGTAACAAATCGTTGAAATACAAGTTTTCATTTCATTTTTGTATTTCTATTTCATATTTAATTTTGCCAATTGGGGCTGGATCGACTTCGGTACATGGGGACGGATCGACTGGGGACGGATCGTCGGGAGACGGTTGGTCTGGGGACAGATCGACCTTGGGGATGGAACGACTCGAAACCCTCAAGGATGGCATAGAAGAATGAACACAAAAGGGAGTGATTTGAGTTTCTGCAAGTTGGTTCCTCTCTTACAACAAGAATCCACCATTGTTGAAATGAACGTAAAAGCAGATCACATTCAACTGAAACAACCAGCCGAACGAAATATACTAAGATGTCAAAGAAGATTGAGCGCTATGTTTTTGAGACAAGCAGAATTAAATTTGAACGAAGATTTTTGTGCATATTGCTGGCCGTTTTTTGGCAGTTATGTTGAGTAAAGGGTTGTATGTATACATGTATTTATCATTTTAAACATGATACCACGTAAAGGGTTAATGTATTTATGATATTTATGTTGGAAATATGTCGTGTATTTATATTGTAAATAATTGTTGTAAAATGAAAACAGAAAGTGGTCAGAAAGTTAGAATTATTGAAATAAAAAAAAAATCTATTTCGTATACCAGTCTACTGTTATTTTTATCAGAACAGTTCCGTTCCACCACCCTCCAATCTCCTGTTGTCGTTATCAGAACAGTTCCATCCCATCGCTCCATGCCTACAATTTTTCGATCTTTTTTGTGGGTTTCCATGGAAACAGATCGGAAATATGGTCACTGGTTTGATAGGGCGGGACTGTCCCGTCCCAGTGCCATCCAATCGTTCCTTTCCTACAATATTTTCGATCTTTTTCTGTGGTCGAGTCGCCCCAGAAAAAGATCGGAAATATGCTTGGCAACAGACGGGTAGGTCTACTTACCGAGAACAACCGAGAACAAATTAAAATAATGAATAAAGGCAAAAATAAATATTAATTGTTAGCATATAGGTGCCCTATGTTGTATATAAAATCAGAAAAAGAACATTTAAAGCTTTTAGACCGACTCAGTCTGTGGGGATGGGGATTATTTAGCCGCCAAACCGAGAAGAGGCTACTTGCCGAGAACAAGATTGTGACTGTTAATTGACACCGAGAAGAGACTAATCGCCGAGAAGAAGATTGCGACTGTTAATTAACAACGACTGCGTCTAGTTTCATTTGTTCTCGGTAAGTAGTCTGTTCTCGGTGTAAATGCAAATTTAAATTTGTCTGTTATTTTGTCGCCTATACTTGGTACATACAATTCCCATCATCATTTACCAGGGCTTTGGACCTCCAAGTCATGCATGTAGACTTGGCTGGTTTAAAATTGTTTGTTCTTTTGTCGCCTATACTGGTACATACAATTCCCATCACCATTTACCAGGGCTTTGGACCTGCAAGTCATACATGTAGACTCGGCTGGTTTAAAATTGGTCGTTTGTCGCCTATACTGGTACATACAATTCCCATCACCATTTACCGGGGCTTTGGACCTGCAAGTCATATATGTAGACTTGGCTGGTTTAAAATTGTTTGTTCTTTTGTCATGCATACCGACCGGCGCGCATTTCTGTGTAGTGATCAGTGGTGCCAGCTGCCCCTGTCTTAGGTTGTTCCATATTTGGAATCTTACCCGTCATCGGAAACAGATCTGCGTCACCTAATATACTCACTTATTTTTGAAAGTGGACACTGTATGGTGTTCACTATATGGTGTCAGCTGTCTTGTCTTAGGTACCGTTGTTCCATAATTGGAATCTTACCCGTCATCGGAAACAGACCTGCGTCACCAACGTCCCGCAACTTGGGACCCCACTTACACCAGACGTTGGCGTTTACTGCTAACGCCACTACTCGTCTTTGAGTTCTTCACTCGCTTTCGCTGGCCAGGTCTTTTTTGCCACGACTGCAGTTTTGGGAATAATCAATCGACCCTCAGTCGATGTCAGTGTGAAATTTGGTTCTTTAATGAAAGACACTAATTGCCTGAGTCTTCTGTCTCGTCTCTTAGGTTCCAGATTAACCCATACAGCATGCTTTACACGAAGTTTTTCGACATGTTGGGCCAAAACAAAATCTCCAGAATCATGCGGAGCATGTCGTTGACAATAGCAAACAGTTTAACGGTTAGATCTGGTAATTTAAGAATTTTCCAATTTGTTTCTAATTTAATTATATTATTCATGCTCTCGCAATTGTTCCGGATACGGGCCAATATACTTGACAACTGCCGTACTCAAGTCTGAAAACCAAATCACTCGTTTTTTGTACACCGGCTGACGTAGGAGAGAAGCATACATGTACTTTCTGGTGACTTCGACAACCTGTGAACGATCTGGCTGGGGGTCAAATGGAACAAAAGCCTTCCTAACTTTCTTACCAAACAAATCACCTTTCTTTTCAATATGTGATAGACCAGCCTCAGACTTGAGAGAATATGTTTTATTAACTGAAATACTCTTTGAAGACCAGGTACTACAATCATCAGAATGAACACTATAACGTCCACGTTCACAACAATGCTTAGTTTCCATGTCGTCCACATAAAAGAAAACATTTTCTTTAATACCTCGAGGTATACAAGGCTCTACATCCTCTGACTGTGCAATTGTATACAGACTGGTTACACTTGGAACAAACCTGTTATTCAACCCATTTTCTGACGGATTCTTGTTCGGGTGATGGACAACAGATGACAGACAAGTGAAGCTGTGACTGGACTCTTCATCAAGTGATTCACAATGAGAGACATCCGACAACTCTTCGACACTTTTTTCAAGAACTGAATCCGAGATGTTCAAAGGAGTGGCCTCTGGAGAATCGACAACAACCGAATCAACTGATTCACAATGAGAAACATCCGACAACTCTTCAACGCTTTTGTCAAGAACCGAATCCAAGATGTTCAAAGGAGTGACGTCTGGAGAATCGACAACAACTGAATCAACTGATTCACAATGAGAGACATCTGACAACTCGTCAACGCTTTTGTCAAGAACTGGCTCCACCGTAACAGGTTTGGATACTTTTAAATTCATGACAACTGATGCATATGTAACTTTTGGAGGCTCAGAGCATTCATCACCTCTACTAAAATCCTCATCGGAACAATCTGGAACAACATGAACGACCTTTGGAAGCGACATTGTTGGCAGTAATGGAACGAAGTGGTTGGGTACCCAGTAAGCTTTGGTGTTGGGTGCACTGCCTGCCCAAAGAACTGAAATAGGGCGGAGCTTTCTGGAATCAAGCCGTGGATGGAACATTGTATTTAATATTCCAATGCACACATCCACAGGTCCATTTTCCGTAGGATACACCGACTTAATAGGTCTACCAAACACGGTCGAAGCACTGTGTATTGTCCAGGTTGAGGAATATGCTGCAGGACCTGTTTTGTTACTAATTTGTACATAATATGTAGTAGATACATGCCTAACAATAAACTTTTATTTTCATTTTGAAATATTATTTTGTTTTGTTCTAGGCAAGTGGCCTCTTCTCGTTTCAGCTCCGAATGTGGGAATTAATAAATAATCCCATTCACCGTAGACCTGACTGGTTTAAAATTGTTTTGTTACTAATTTGTACATAATACATAGTAGATACATGCCTTAAACGCTAACAATAAACTTTTATTTTCATTTTGAAATATTATTTTGTTTTGTTCTCGGCAAATAGTCTCTAGAGTAGATACATGCCTTCTACGCAAACAATAGACTTCTATCGGTCCGTCGTTTCACCCAATTACACCCAATTAACACTCAATTACACCCAATTAAACCCAAATAACACCCAATTAATACTCGATTAATAAAAAACGTCAAAAAAATTTTTTTGGGGGTGAATTCTAGGAAGAAGACTATAGTGCGCCGATGGAACCCGTTACTTCGTCGGACAATTTGTTTTGAATACACAATATCTCAATATCTACACTAGTCGAAACTTGGCCTCACAGGCCGTGATATAATGTTTTAGTTTGGCAGGCAAACATCCTATGTGCCAAACCGAAACATTATATTACCGATTGTAAGGCCAGGTTTGGACGAAATATAGCCTATACAAGATGGTCAATCCCACTAATTTCAATAAGGACCCGAGAGCTGATAGAGAGTTGGTGTTCAATTCAGAGGAAAGGCACATTTCATATGCACAGGTCGAAACTAATGCCCCACAGGCCATAATATAATGTTTTGGTTTGATTGGCCAACATCCTACCTACGAAACCACAAAATGATATTACGACCAGTGAGGCCTAGTGTGGTCTAAATATAGGCCTACACAAGATGGGTGAGAACCGATCTATTGTTTCTATATGTGTTTGTGTATAGATTTGTGTTTTGTTACTAACATGTGCTTCTGTAAATAATGTTGCTTTTCTGAACAATAAGCCCCTGCTGTATGTGCTCAAATCTTTATTTGTTAAGATTTTACATTTTATGAAATAAATTAATAAAAGAAATGGTTGTTCTTGTTTCTCCAATACACTGATACGATGTCTTCCTAAAGACACTATCTCTGCCTAGGCCCACGTAGTAATGTGTCATGTTACTGAGTCAATGCTACTGCACGGACGGCGAAATGTGTAAAAAATAGTGTGGGGTGGGGGTGGGGGTGGGGGTGGGGAGCGAGCTATCACTAATTCCATGAAGGTCCCGAAAGTTGAAAGAAAGAGTGGTTATGGGTGGCACCATTTTGATTTCATATAAACTGGTCCAAACTTGACATCACAGGCCGTAATATAATATTTATCCTGTGGACGAAAACTTATAATATTTGACTACGCCACGGCCTAGGAGGTTTGGACTAGATATACACAAAATTTGCAAAAAAACATTTCACATTAGTGGGGGCGGGGGTTCTCCCAAACTAACTGAACGATCTCTGCCTGTTCCGACTTAGTTAGTACTAATGGGTCAAGTTCGACTGGCGCGCTGTAGTCTTGCTTCGAGAATTTGTCCCAGGAAACAATAACTTCGCAATTCAGTGGAAGTATTTATTAATTGGGTGTTAATTGGGTTTAATTGGGTGTTAATTGGGTGAAATTGGGTGTTAATTTGGTGTAATTGGGTTTAATTGGGTTTCATTTTTAAATTTTTGTTTTGTTCTCGGCAAGTAGCCTCTTCTCGGTGAACTTGAATACTAGACGATTCGTCGAGATTGCACATTGCAATTTCTGTGGTTGTTTGGACGATTCGTCGAAGATTCCGACTTAGAATCTTTAACGCTAATTTGAACTGGTTGTGACAACAAATAACAAGATTTAATATTTAACATTTATTTATTTTATATTTTGAAATAAATCCGAACAATAGCACATGAACACAATGTAAATTAACGTCGTTGGTACATCACAACGAAGAGGCTGTTGCAGGGCTTCCTTAACAAGAGTACATCCTGATACATATGGGCAATTGTGGCCCTCAGTCCTAATGTAAACCCTAACATTAGCTGTAGGGAGAGCAGTGTCCTTTGAAGTGCACGAATGTGGACGTGGATATGTTTGCATATTTGGTAAAGCGGATGTTAACGATGTGATACTCTGTGACGTAGAATGAATCGGCGTCGAATGTGTTGGCGCTGCAGGAGTTGTACTGCACTCTACACAAAACCAGTCAATATCTTCTTTATTTTTAATTTAATCCCTGTCGGTCTGTTGAGTGATGCCTGCTTCACACGTTCGGTGTTGCCAACGATTGCAACCGTCACACTGAAGTGCTTCTTGTCTGGGGCGCACTTCCCTCTTACAATATATGCAGGGGTGTATAACTGTCCTGAAATTGAATAAATAGAATATATTATTAATTTATAAGAAGACAAGACGCCCCAAATATCTTGTTTCTGATCTGAAAAATATAACTTATCACGCCCCAAGGAGGTGTCATAAATTATATTTTTGAGACAAGAAACGTACATAAAACCTATATATTTCCAGCCTTCGTCGCACAGCTCTGTTATAAGACGCCCTAAATATCTTGTTTCTGATCTGAAAAATATAACTTATCACGCCTCAAGGAGGTGTCATAAATTATATTTTTGAGACAATAAACGTACATAAAACCTATATATTTTCACCCTTTGTCACACAGCTCTGATATTAAATGCCAAAAAGTCTTGTTTCTATCATCTATTCATTATTATTTCTACCACTGTAATAAATAACTGAAATGTGACATTCGGTGGAAATTTGCGGGTATATATTCACAAATCGTGTTTTTATAAACTCTTTTGATTTCACATCAAAGAGGTATTAAAAACTCATCAGCGTACATGTCTTATTCTAATCAAAACAATAAGCATGAGCTTGCTTTTTAACACTTTTTTGATGTTACTTCAAAAGATCCCACTTGAAAGTACATTGAAATCAACCGGCCAAAAATTTAAAAATAATTCAGTGTTACAGATCCATGCCTTGGATGTTTCGTCGAAAACCCAAAAGACGATTCGTCGTGATCGTAATTTGGACGATTCGTCGTTACGACGAATCTTCAATCACGACGAATCGTCCAGATACCTTCTCGGTTCAGCTCCGAATGTGGGAATTAATAAATAATCCCATTCACCATTGACTTGGCTGGTTTAAAATTGTTTGGTTACTAATTTGCACATAATAAAGAGTACTTACATGCTTAATATAAATACGCTAACAATAAACTTTTATTTCGATCTTTATATATTAATTGGTTTTGTTCTCGGCAAGTAGTCTCTTCTCGGTTTGGCGGCGAATCCGAAATTGATAAATAATCCGCATCACCACAGACTGAGTCGGTCTAAAAGCTTTAAATTTGCTTTTTCTTATTTTATATACAGCATAGGGCGCCTATATGCTAACAATTAATGTTTAATGTTTATTTTTGCCTTTATTTATTATGTTAATTTGTTCTCGGTAAGTAGTCTCACCGGGCAACAGTCACCAACAGTCCCCGCTGTTGATTGGAACCACTTAGGCAACAATATAGTGCATACGCAGACAGTGGAGGGCTTTCAATCTGCCCTCTCGAAAAGCCACTAACGGCTCCCCATCCGGTGTTTTACGCCAAACGGCCCTACACCGTACAAATACAGATGCAGATACAGTCCCGTTTGTATTACTCCAGTAACTGTTGTCAACCACATTTCCGATCATTTTCTGGGGCGACTTGACCCGAGGATGCTTGACCCGTTCCCGGTTTGGGTGTACTGTGGAGGCCGGTTTGGGCGAAATTGTGGAGGCCGGTTTGGGTGTAATTCTTCTCCCTTTATAAAAAAGTACCATGGTAAACCATGGTAATTCCCGAAATACCATGGTAATACCATGGTATTACCAGGGTATTTTGGGATTTACCATGGTACTTTTTTTATAAGGGATATCAGCTACACTTTTTAGTGTCTCTCGGAGATATTTTATCGAATATTTCACAAAATGTACTGTCCAAAAAATCAATTTAACTTTATCCTGTTTCATTTGGCTACCACTGATCTATATACCAAAAATAATCTAAACGGAACGATAAACAAGAAAGAAAACGAAAGTTTATTTCTCAGCAACACCGTATTCTCAGCCCGGGCTCGGGCAACACTTTTTAATGAGTCCCGCAACCGACGTCTCTTTTGGGACGAAAGCAAAATAAACGTGTGTGCGCATGTTTGCGTTTTCGCATTCCTGACAACAGAATTTGAAACCGGATAAATAACAAAACAACCAGATCATGCATTACTATTAGGGTGTTAAGAAAAAGTTAATGTATCATGAGTGTTGGGTTAGTATTCCGGCCCGGATCTGTATATCTTCTGTAATAGAATAATATTTTATTTTGTACCTAAACACCATTTTTAAAACTAAATGTCAAGTGCAACTTAAAATAAAATCTAAATACCGCAAGTGTCCGCAACGTCATGACCCCTACCACTACCAGCCTTTCCAGCCAAGAACATATCAACAACTCTGAGTATATACGAGTATCTGGGGGTAAATATAAACACCACAGGAAGAGGCATCTACCGAAACTACACAAATAAATTGATTCTGAAGGGGAGCCGAATCCTTAGTTAAGGGCCTATATAAGTAATGGAATTTTGTTTATTTTGAAATTCTCACCTCTCCTATTCCCTAAATTCAGATTAAATATTCACAAATTACACATCAAAATGAAGGTTGGGATGTATAGAACCCGAAACACATATGTAATCAACTCATAAAATCGACTGTAGGCACCACTGGTTCCTGGAAGTCTGCTACCGTATTCGCACCAGAACTGATAATAAAATAATATTTCATCAGAACAACTTGTGGCCAAATGTGCTTCATATATCCAAGAACAAAGCTAGGCATTCAAAACACTTTCGAATACAGCGATAGGTCTTCATTTTGGAAAAGGACAACACTGTCTGCATTTTTTATTGAAGATGGTTTCCAAGCTCGACAGACATGTGCAAATCACTCGTTACCACGAATTTCCATCAAAAAACAAAATCGTAATTCTAAGAAATTTCAACAGGTGTCATGATACCTTGCATTGAATATGGCAATTGTGCAATCTCTATCTAATAACAGTACACTGTATGAAGGCGATCTTTTTCATTATTTTATTTTAGACGGTTTTGTTTTTACATGCTTTTTCTGTCCGATGACGTCGACCGGAAATCGAAAGTATACTCATATGTAAACAAAAGCAAAGGCTTTGGAATTTCCCCCAATGCAGCTCTGTCGTCGTGTTTTGAAGAATTTTTATCCCCTAGCTTTGTTCTTGGATATGTGAAGCACATTTGGCCACAGGTTGTTTTCGTGAAATATTATTAAATTATCAGTTCTGGTGCGAATACGGCAGCAGACTTCCAGGAACCAGTGGTGCCTACAGTCGACTCTATGAGTTGATTACACATGTGTTTCGTGTTCTATACATCCCAACCTTCATTTTGATGTACATTTTGTGTATATTTAATTTGAATTGAAGGAATATAAGAGGTGAGAATTTTCCAAATAAACAAAATTTCATTACTTATATAGGCCCTTAAGGGACTATATTATATAATGTGAATGCAAGTGAATTCGGCCCATTGCAAGTTCGGCCCAAGTGAGTTCGGCCCAAAATTGGTGAGTTCGGCCCCAAAAAGGTGAGTTCGTCCCAAGTGAGTTCGGACCACCCATAAGTGAGCTCGGACTAACCTAGTATCTGTGCGCATGCGTAGTACAATTTGTTTATCTTTGAATCATGATATTTTTAACATGGTGAAGTCGGATATTTTTCAACATTTCTTGAATTTGATGCTGTGTTTGTGTTAAATAATGATGCAGGCACGTAAATAAATTATATTTGGGCTGAGTACGACAAGTAGAATGTTGCTTATGTGATTTTTGTCTTCGATATGAAGCGTGAACTGAGTCGACCCAAGTGCGGCCAGTTTCTTTCAGTTTTAGTCAGATGAAATTTGACCGGGTTTCTCAAAGACTGTGAGGGCCAGGAGGGCCCCGGGTCACAGTCTTACAAAGACTAGGACCAACCATAAGTGAGTTTGGACCAACCTACACCCCTCAGTCCAAACTTGAACTAAAAGTAAAAGTCTAATATAATTTGGGGGAGAGAAAAAAAAAAACAACTCAGAGGTTTTATTAATTATTTATTTTGTATCTAGCACATCGTAGTCATGAAAATACATGAAAAAACATCAATAACATATAACTGTTGTAAGCAGGAATCCCACGAGGAATGGTAGTACTAATGTCAAAACTGGAATTATCTTTGTGGCGACAGGCTTCCGAAAAGTTTGAATGTTCTGTCCAGTTTTAACACTAGTACCACGACTTGTTTGCATTCCCACTAACCCGTTTGATACAGCAGATACAAATAGATAAATGTATATATCAATATATGTAGGAATGTGAAACATGTATGAATGTGAAACAATATAATTATAATATTAACAAGGGTTGTACAGTTTTGAACATGTTTTCAAAAGTGTTTTAGTTGTTATTTCCCCATTGATAAAAGCGTCCAATTTATACTAGTGTCAGCTGTCACTGCATAACGATAAACTGTCCTCGATATTCCAGTGCCACATGTCCAATTTATACTAGTGTCAGCTTTTACTGCATAACGATAAACTGTCCTCGATATTCCAGTGCCACATGTACGATATTGCCATCTTTCACAGCCAGGACATTGCAATCCTTCCTGGCGAGGTCTGACAATTGTTTTGCATTTGAGACACTTGTTATCCATGGAGAGTTTCCAAGGAAACTCATGATCAAAACCTCAAATAGCATGGGTTTTATATATTTCTACGGCGTGTGTTGTATTAGTGTAACTTTGATAAATCAAGACTTTGTTCTTTGAAGATCAGTCATCAACAGTCATCGTGAATCAATCGAATTAAAAAAAAATGGGTGCTGGTCAAAATGACCCCTTGCTTGCCAAAACGGCCCCAATTTTTTGTCAAAACGGCCCCGTTGATTGGTGAAAACGGCCCCTGACACTGGTCAAAATGGCCCCTGGCATTGGTCAAAATGACCCTGGTGATTGGTCAAAACGGCCCCTAAGATTGGTCAAAACGGCCCCAGTGATTGGTCAAGACGACCCCTGACACCAGTGCCACAGGAAATAGTCAATTGGCCAGTGCAACGATGATCAGCAATATAAGTGGTATAAATGGCGACACTCTACCTTGAGTGTTACTGCAATACTGTCGATTGTCATGCCTAATTTTGGTGAACACGGGGCCCACCCCAGGAATTAGTCAATCACCCTACGATGGGTTTTACCATGCACGATACTACTGATAGTCATGGCTAATTTTGATGAACTCAACCCAGGAGTTAGTAACAGCTGAGTGAGAAAAATAGCAATGTGCAAGTAACGACATGTGTGTATTTATGTTACAAAGGTCAGCCATGTGGACTGTTTGCAGTTTGGAAAATATGAAATACTTAAGTAACAATTGAATCAGATTTCATATTTTTTATTTGAAAATAAATGAACACACACCCTCACACACACAAACTTGTTTTGCAATCGTTGGCGAGAACAAAGGAAATCCCTGTGAGGACGCAAACACTATTGTTTAGGAAAGCACAACATCGGGAAGACAGACCCTTCCCACACACACTCTCTCACCCAAAGCACAGACACATATCCCACACATACATACACCCTCAACCAAAACTACCGTATAAATACATAACAAAACAAACATATAATTTCAAAAATATGTACTATACACACACATATACCCTCACACACACACAAACCCTCTCACCCACCCCCACCCCCTCACCCACAGACACACATCCCATACATACAGTACGTGGAGAGTGTATTATCACTAAATCACCCACAGAGTGGAGATTCCACCCAAGCAATAATTGCAAATTTGTTGCAAAGCATAACAAGCACAAGCAAAGTTTCAGCCAATGGACCTCAGGGTTAAAACCGGAGGTCCATTGGCTGAAACATTGCTTGTGTTTTCAGTCGATATATACAAAGTTTGAAAATTATAGTTTGGGTGATAACTCCACTCCATGGTTGATTTAGTTGCAATCCACTCTCCACGTACTGTACGGTCACCCCCAACAAAAACTATAAAAACATAACAAAACAAAAATATACACTGAAGAACAGACGAATTCAACAATATGAATAGAATCAACACAAAGAGCCATGGAAGCCATACTCTCTTGGATATACCCCCACCCCAGTCTAATGTGACATGCAATATCAAGAGAAAATATTATTTCCAGGTGCAAAGCTTTCAAATACCCTTTAGCTCAGCTTTCAGAAGTTTTTAACCCTTTACCTAAGGCACGGAGTATTCTCTGGCTGATCGGTCTCTGCGGTTCGGTGACGGATCTCATTCCTCTAGGTCGGCTGCGTGTCAGACCTCTTCAACACTTTCTGCTCAGTTGTTGGAGACCGAATGTCGATTCTCTGGATCTGGTGCTTCAGTTACCAGATTCTCTTATCCTCACCTTCTCCACTGGACGAATGTTCAGTGGATCATGCAGGGTGTCCTGTTGGACTTACCCACGTCCGATCGCGTTCTGACGGCAGATGTCAGCGATCTCGGATGGGGTGCGACGTTGGATCCTCTAGGTCTTTCCCTTCACGGGATGTGGGACCAGGATAAGGCATCTCTACACATCAGCTAGAAGGAGCTTCTTGCTCTTCTTCTGAGTTTCAGGCAGTGGATCCCTCTCCTGTCGAATCGGCAGGTCCTTTTGTTGTTCGACAATTCGACAGTGGTTACTTACATTCGGGACCAGAGCGGCACATACTCGGTTCCAATGTACGAATTGGCTCGGGATTTTCTACTGCTCGGTCAGGATGTTAACGCCGGGTGGTTGTTCGTCACATTTCCGGTCGTCTGAACGTCCTAGCCGACTCCCTGTCCCGACGGGGCAGGTTCTTTTCCACCGAGTGGATGCTCCACATGGCGGGTTTCATCGATCTCGTTGCGACTCGTTGGAACCATCAGGTGGACACTTTCGTGTCCCTGTGTCCAGATGCTCTGGCTTTCGCCGTGGACACTCTGGCCCTCCTTTGGGACGGTCTTGTCGGCTATGCCTTCCTGCCGGTTCTGATTCCGCCTCAGGTTCTCTCCCAGATATGGAATTGCAGTCGTCGAATCCTTTCGATTACACCCGTCGTCTCGGTGGGTGTGGATTAATCTGCTCCGCTCTCTGTTAGCGGCGGTTCCGGCATGTTTCCCTCTACGTCACAACTTTCTTTGCCAAAGTCACCCGAGGAGGTTTCAAGTTGACCCGACTTCATTGTGCCTTCGCACATGTCTTTTATCGGGTCCTGTCTCCTCCGTAGTGGTTTTCAGAGACGACCCGTGGAGTTGCTTTTCTTCTTCAAGGAGGCACTCACTCCACTGGTTTAGCCTCTGTGGCTCAGTAGAAGGTTCTTCTGTCGATGGTGTGCGATCACTCTGTTGCTTCTGTCACTCCTTCGATCACACCGATTGCGGAGTTTCTGGTATATGTTTGTTTCTGGGGGTCTCCAGCAATGGGTACCAGTCCATGCTTCAGAGACCTTTTTAGCTCACCTGACTTTCAGTCAGGAGAGCTATAGTGATCACTCACCGTCCGTTGTCCGGCGTCCGTCGTCCGTGAACATGGTGTTTGCGTCTTCTCCTCCCAAACCGCTGAACCAATTTAATTGATATTTGAGATAATAGTTTGTTATGACATCGCAATTTGATTTTGTTCAAATCAAGTTGCCTCGCCCGTGGGTAGGGCCACACCCAAAAAGTGTGCTGAAATCTTAAAAAATCTTCTTCTCATGAACCAGCAGTAGCAGAGACTTGATATTTGGTGTGCAGCTTCCTTTTGAGGTGTAGACTCAGATTTGTTCAAGAGAAGTTTGTGGGGCTATACTTGGCGTCGTTATTTTTTGCCCCGCCCAAAATTTCTATTTTCCAAACCGAGAGGCTGATTTGAACCAAATTTTATGTGAGGGCTTATTGGGTCATAAGTACCTAATTTATGCTGATTTTTTTTTTCCCGTAGCCCCATGGGAACCGCAGGAGCTAAAAATAGAAAAAATTAAAACGCCCATATCTCCAAAACTGCATGGCACCAAGAATTTTTATTTGGTGTGAAGCTTCCTTAGGACCAACAGAAAGAATTGGTAAAAAAAAATTGCCATCGGTTTTATCATAGGGTACAGTTTCGGGACTTTGAAAAAGTGCTGAGTCAGCACTTTTTAACACTGTAGGCAATGGGAAAAACATTAAAAAATCTTCTTCTCCAGATCCAGCAGGCAGAATCTTTTGATATTTGGTATGCAACATTGTAGGGTGGATCTGATTCAAGTTTGTTCAAATCGGCCCCCTGGGTTCATATTTTTGCTCAGTATAGGAGCCCGATTTCGAACATAGTGCATTTCAGACAAATTTCTTAAAAAATCTTCTTCTCCAGATCCAGCAGGCAGAATCTTTTGATATTTGGCATGCAACATTGTGGGGTGGATCTGATTCAAGTTTGTTCGAATCGGCCCCCTGGGTTTATATTTGGGCTCAGTATAGGAGCCCAATTTGAACTTATTGCATTTCAGGCAAATTTCTTTGAAAATCTTCTTCTCCACATCCAGCAGGCAGAATCTTTTGATATTTGGTATACAACATTGTTGGGTGGATCTGATTCAAGTTTGTTCAAATCGGCCCCTTGGGTTTATATTTGGGCTCAGTATAGGAGCTCAAATTTGAACTTAGTGCATTTCAGTCAAATTTCTTTGAAAATCTTCTTCTCAAGATCCAGCAGGCCGAATCTTTTGATATTGGGTATGCAACATTGTGGGGTGGATCTGATTCAAGTTTGTTCAAATCGGCTCCCTGGGTTTATATTTGGGCTCAGTATAGGAGCCCAAATTTGAACTTAGTGCTTTTCAGGCAAATGTCTTAAAAAATCTTCTTCTCCAGATCCAGCAGGCAGAATCTTTTGATATTTAGTATGCAACATTGTGGGGTGGATCTGATTCTATTTTGTTCAAATCGGCTCCCTAGATTCATATTTGGGCTCACTATAGAAGCTCGAATTCGAACTTACTGCATTTCAGGCAAATTTCTTCAAAAATCTTCTTCTCCAGATCCTGCAGGCAGAATCTTTTGATATTTGGTATGCAACATTGTGGGGTGGATCTGATTCCAATTTGTTCAACTCGGCCACCTGGATTCATATTTGGGCTCACTATAGAAGCCCAAATTCAAACTTAGTGCATTTCAGGCAAATTTCTTCAAAAATCTTCTCCAGATCCAGCAGGCAGAATCTTGTGATATTTGGTATGCAACATTGTGGGGTGGATCTGATTCAAGTTTGTTCAAATCGGCCCCCTGGGTTTATATTTGGGCTCAGTATAGGAGCCCAAATTTGAACTTAGTGCATTTCAGGCAAATCTTCTTCTCAAGATCCAGCAGGCAGAATCTTGTGATATTTGGTATGCAGCATCCTTAGGGGGGTGAGATGCAAGTTTGTTCAAGCCATGTCCCTAGGTCCATATTTGGGCTCACTGTGGGAGCTTGAATTGTAACTTTGTTCGAAATGAGGAATTTTCTTAAAAAATCTTCTTCAGATCCAGCAGTCAGAATGGTTTGATATGTGGTGAGTAGCATCCTTGGGGGGGGGGGGGGGGGGGGGGGGCAGGGGGGGGGTGGGATTCAAGTGTGTTAAAGCCAAGTCCATGGGACTATATTTGGGCTCCCTGTGAGAGCCCAAATTATAACGTCGTCAATATGAGGAATTTTTCTTTAAAAATCTTCTTCTTCAGATTCAGCAGTTGGAATGTTTTGATATTTGGCATGGAGCAACCTTAGGGGGCTGAGATTCAGGTTTGTTCAAGCCAAGTCCCTTGGTTCATATTTGGGCTCACTATGGGAGCCTGAATGACAGCTTAGTTCAAAATGAGGAATTTTCTTTAAAAATCTTCAGATCCAGCAGATGAATGCTTTTGATATTTTTTATGCAGCATCCTTAGGGGGGTAAGATTCAAGTTTGTTCAAGCCATGTCCCTAGGTCCATATTTGGGCTGATTGTGGGAGCTCGAATTGTAACTTGGTTCAAAATGAGGAATTTTCTTTAAAAATCTTCTTCAGATCCAGCAGTCGGAATGTTTTGATAATTGGTGTGCAGAATCCTTAGGGGTGTGAGTTTCAGGTTTGTTAAAGCCAGGTCCCTGGGTTCATATATGGGCTCCCTGTGGGAGCCCGAATTATGACTTAGTTCAATATGAGGAATATTCTTTAAAAATCTTTTTTTAGATCCACTGGTCAGAATATTTGGATATTTGGTTTCAGCTTTTATTAGGAGGAGCAGATGCAACTTGTGGAAATCAATTCTCTGGGTTGATATTTAGGCTACCATGTCAGGTGAGCGCCCTCAGGCCCCCTGGGGCCTCTTGTTCATATGTGGTACTGCATTGTTTCGGCACTCATCCTTGCCTCTCCAAGCTTGTTCAGCTCTTTTCCTTGAAAAGGCCTAGGACTTTGCAGTTTACTCCAAGATGGACACTTTCTTGGGTGCTGCTCTGCTTGGGGGTGGGGCGTTCGTGCCTTTATCCCGGATGGATATGCGTTTTCTCACATGCCAGATCTCTCCTGAATCCATTTCTTGATGGATTTGTCTTGCTATTCGTGCAGCTTCCGCTAGCTACTGGCTATTGTATTACCAATCGTTTTCCAGCTCTGTACAGTTACAGCCATTTCTGTCTGTGCGTCGCACATCACCATACGCCTCATCTTTCGTTGTCTTTTACTAATGTTTGTGATGCTATGGTTTGATAGGACTAGGGATCTCTTCCTCTGTCCATGGTTCCAGTGCAATTGAGTTATGTGTGGGTTGGTTATGTGATTCCCTCCATCCTATTGTCTATTCAGCCTGTAGTAAACAATTGTAAAGTAGGTTGATAAGAAATATAAATTTCATAGTAAATTTCCTTTCTTATTATACCTACCGCAATTGTTTACATGGAGGCCCTCCCGTCTTATTCGGGTAAGAATCCTTCCTCCCCCTGATCACATAACTCATATGTTGGCGGACTCAAAAGAATGGTTTGATGACTGCTTGTACATTGGTTACCAGAAGTCGAGGAATTGTACTAAGAGAAGAGCATCCCCTACTGGGTGTGCTCCGATGGCGCTCAACCCAGTTTTGGCTTATTTTTTTGTGGTGTTTTTACACCATTTTTCTTTCCCAAATCTCTTGGGGAAAGATTAAAATAGAGAGTATTTTATCCGAGTTAGGGTCTAACTCTTCCAATGTAGTGCAAGCCTGTAGTAAACAATTGCAGTAGGTATAATAAGAAAGGAAATTTACTATAAAATTTATATTTTTTTTAGAATCACAGAATTAAAAACATAAATTACATAATCATCAATTAAATGAAGAAATAATCTTGTTGTAATCTGTGGTCTTTCTTCTTGACATCAGAGAGAATACAAGTGGTACCATTTTGCATTTGTCACCGGAACGAATAAATGCATGGATGGAAAATAGTTGATGAAATGGATCTCGAACAACCTTAAATGTCCCATCAATGTACCTAAAATTGAAAAAAAAAAATCAGCATGAGTACGAAATTCAAACGATCAAAGGTTTACTCAGCGTGTTGCAGCGAACAGACTAAATTTTAAATGTACTAATTTTTTTCAGGTTCACCATAAACTTTTTCAACTTTATATGGTGTTTGGAGGTTTACAGACACTTTGAACAGCAGCTATACTCGCTGCTATACTCGCTATACTGGCTGTGACCTAAGAACCAATTCGGGCGATTATAAAGAGATAGTGGTCGATCAGACCCGACCCAGTACCGAACCAACTTTAACAGAAAATTTACTGATCATCAGATATCATAAGAATGAATCATATAGGCCTACATACCAGGTTTTTGCATGAGAAAGTAAATCTAGTTGATTTTGTGTGTCAAAAATCAAGTGTCGCTGTCCATCTTCTGTCAAGATATCTCTGATCAGGAAATCGCTTGGAATGTAGTCAACTGCAAGCTGAAAAAGATCCACAACCTTATTACTTTGTATGAATAATGAAAATTTCTGACGACCCTCCCACAATAGATTCCTGGTCAGGCTGGTGTCACGATCAGGCCATACCCACCCTCTTACCTTCAGCCGACGACCCTCAATGGACCAAAGCCTTTGCTAAAAACAATGATCACACAATGAAAATTGAAAAATACAGTGACCTACCCCAATTGTATTTACACATTTGCTTGCAGAATAAAGAAATACAAACTATACCTCAAATTTAAGATTGTGTGGATCTTTTTGTCGCATATTTTCTCTGACTCGATTGGCAACTCGTATCAAATTACCAGGATGAGGACACAATCCCGATGGTGCTCTGGGGTCAAAAGGTTTTTAAAAGCATCATCTATGATTGTTGATGCTGATTGGTGGTGATCATTTTTGGATACCTCATTAACCTGAAAGGATTATTAATAAAGGTAAAAAATCCACAAATGGAATGTCAGTATGTGAGTGAAACTATTTTCTGCAGTGCACAGAAATTGGAAACACCACGTTACAGTCAGGATCGTAATGATAAGGGAGAACAGAGCTATTTGTTCATTTTTTTTAACCCTTTAAACCTAATGTAACACCCAAAACTGGCAAGCACTATGTACGAAAATCACCATTCATTTTTTTTATATTTTGATTTTTTGCTTCCAAAACATAGATTATGAAGCTATGTTTTGGAAATAAAAAATCAAAATCTTGAGTTATACATGTTCGGGAAATAATATTACGAGTGTCGTCTGCTACTAGCATTAGTTAAATGTTTAATAGTTGACACCGGCCAAAAATGACAAAGTCGGACTATGTGATAAATAGAATCTCGAACTCTTTCCCATTTAATATTGAAATTTAGGAAACTCGTCAAGTAGATCTCGAGATTATATTCAACTCCGGAAAGGAAACACATGTGCAGATTTTATCATAAAATTTAGTAATATTAGTGAACGATAGTTACAAAATGATCACATTTTCTCATTATTAGCTTTTATATATTTCCTTCTTTATATTTAAATGAAAAAATACTTACTCTTCCGTTATTACTTCTGGCATTTGAAAAGGTTGCCTGCTGATGTGCAACGCCGATGAGTTAGTTTGTTGGCTGTTCAGTTCTTCAGGAATTTGTGTATTCAGTACGTCTCTGGCTATGTCAGTCTCACCTGAACCATCTGCAGACAAGTCGTGCATGCCACTGCTTCCATCCAAAATTGGCTTACAAGAAAATAATTTTGGATTTTATATTCGCAGGATTCCAAAAAAAAAGTTGAACTGTCGAATATGGATATGTAAAAAAGTATAATGTATAAAGAAATTCAAGAAGGAAAATTTTGCTGAAGTCTTAAAAAATAGGAGCATTAATATTCTTAGATGAATGGAGGTTCAGTTGGAACTTGCAAAGAGAGATAGTACTCCCCGGATCCCCTTTACAGAGATTGGTTCAACATTACAAAATAAAAAGGTCTCTCACCCGTCTGTATCTTGTATGGTTTGATTTGAAAGTCTGCTGCTCTCAGCAGTTGGTGTATCAGGAACACTGGAGCGGTCATCAGGTATGCCACACCTTTCACACCAGAAGTCCACTTCTTCCTCTGCATTAACCATTTGAATATTTTCGTCAAGGGATATTCCTACAAGTAAACAATAAATAGTTGCAAAAATAATGTGAGAGAAAAAAATAATTATCTCGCATACATTTCTACCTCTTTGAATGGAATGTGTTCAAAATTTCTCTTACAATTTGAAAATAGGGCTGTTGGTTTCCTCAATACGACTAATTATTCCATTGGTTAATTTCGGGATATTGATTGTAAATTGGGAGTTGCCTAAGCTTGTAATTATTTCATTGGCTATTAATTTTCTTTGTATCAAACAACAATAGTTAAATTGTTTGTAGCAGCTATCATTTCATTATTTATACATCGTGCAATGAAATGTAATACTCAAATAAAATATTTATTTTCTTTATCGGTAGGAAACTTCAAAGAAGAAACTTGAAGATTTATTTTCACACAGACTATTGTAAATGGATTAAAATGCGATTTTATCTTTTCTTCCACTGCTGTCAATAATTATGTCATTAAACAAATGTTGAATTGACATATTGAAATTGTAAGCCTTTTCATATAGCATGTCCCCAATTTCTTTGAAACTTCGGTATTTTATACACCTTTAAAATATAAGAATCTTTTTTTTATTTTTCTTATATGACGTCTTTTTCCGACGTTTTGGTGTCAAACCACAACAATAACCAAATTCAGACCCATTTTCAAAATAATTCCATTACTTCACCGTACAGGCTATCCATTTCACACTCACTGAACTGTTAAACAGTGTCATTGCCTACAAAATTATAATTATACCAAATATGCCCAAATACCTGAAATATTGCCCATTGTAGCGGCTCTCAAACATTGACGTTTTTGATTGAAATTTGGTTCTTTGACTACCACTATATATTACATGCGATTTGCTTGAGTGTATGTAAAAACGACTTCCAGCCCAAACTTACTTTTCCTAATATAATATAGCATTACAATAAGTAGTACAGTGGAACACACTTAACTTTATTTCTCTTGACCCTTTACCAAGGTAGAGGCCAAAAATAGAATAGCGCTTTTCACAAAAATTGCAATTCAATTCAATTTAAAAATTATATTATATGTTGTATTTATTATATGTTAACTATATATAAATATCAAACACAAAGTCATGGTTCCATACATTCAATACAAATTTGTCATGTTAATTGCATATGGGCTGAAGAATAAACTCCTGTTAATTTTATCAATATACACAAGTCGAAAAATTACCTATTTGACCGCAGTACACCCAATACAGGCATTTAATCTACAATATCTTGTTTGACAGACCTCCATGAGCTCTGTCAAACAAGATATAAATAGAAGAAATGTCCTGAAGAAATGTTCGATATATCTCAGAAAAAAACCCCAAATTTTTTGGCTCTTTTTCAGACTAGTGTCTTGGTGAGGAATGTGTTAAATATGGAGGAAATAAAATAATGTACATTTCATAACTCTTAAGGCTGCAGAAGACGCTAATCATACGAGGAATCTACCGTCACGTCTTAAAATTAAGTATATGCATTGTCTAACCCTTTGAACCCGTAAGATCACTTTTCCAATCCAGGATCATGGCGCAACATACATTCAAAAAGTAGAATGGCAGCTCGGTGAATGTGTAGGGTAAACCAATCAATATTTTCAACGTGCATCCCAAAGATTGCACGTTGAAAATATTGATTGGTCTACCCTCCAGATGACCCCTTATAGGAACTAGCGCAACGTTTAACTGATCATATTGAGTATACAAGAAAAAATATAAATAGCTTACCAGTGTCACATATCCTGTGAGTCCATTCTCTACAAGAATTGCATTCAACAGCATGCTGGTTTTTCCAAACCGTCTTTTTGCATTTAACACACTTAACCATGTTTCGAGTGCGAATGATAAATGAGCAAAAACCTGAATGGAATGGTTTAACGCGCCGAAGGCACGCAGGGATGGTATGGGGAACAAGCCCCTTTCGACCCTCATTGACTGTAAGTGACTAATTTCCACATGTCTACTCGTGTTGAAGGAGGAACAGGTTCAGGTACTCGGCAGGTGTCACCGGTCGCGGCGTCGTGATGGTCTTTTTGACTGATGTCAGTTGAACCCTCGGGTGAGGACCAGTGCGAGAGGTTGGGTCCTCTCACAAAGGTGCTACCTCTCCCCGAGGGTGCAGTCGGTCTGGATTTTCGGGCAAGTATAGTCTGCCACTTCGGAGATGATATTGAGTGATGGCCATCACTGGCAAGTATAATCTGCCTCAGGCTGTCTCTGTTTGATAGGATGTCTTTTGAAGGAAACAACAACGACCCCTTTCGGGGACCACCAAGAAGAAGACCCGAACTTCCCTGGTTCGGGGGCAGGCCTGCGTTGTAATCCTAATGGGTTGGGGCAAAAAGATGCGCAATGCGCTTACAAAAAGGGCAGAGGCAGGGCGCAGGACCAACGCTCGCCTCCCTTAAAGTGGTCGACCACTTTTAGGGATGGAGTGAAGGATGTTCAGGAACCATGGGGGTTACCGTTTCCATAACGATTAGACTGTCCATAGCGGTTATTGGGGTGCTGGTCAAAAAAGCATCTTCTGTGTACCTGCTTAAAAGAAGAAGGTAGAATTAGTTTTCATTAGAATATGTAGAAGTAAAGAGATAAAAGTAGCACATTATGTTTTAATTGTGATCACAGTTAAGCTGTTAATCTGCCTGTTATATCACCTTCTCAGGGTGATAGTGATTTTGTAGCAGGAGGGTAACAGGTTTAGACACTAAACCACACCCGAGCGTGTTTCTGTTATGCCCTTCGCTGGTTTCGACCATGTTTAGATTAGTTTGAGTTTATTTTGCATCAAGATTAAACACTGCAAATCCCACCCTCAGCTGGGGAGGCCCAGCCCACACAAAGCACTCTCGCCTGGTATCTCGAGCGACCTGTGAGGGCCGGGCCCCTCCCAGGCCAGAAATGAGATCTACAGTATCCAATCGTGATTTAATTTTAGTTGAGTCGGTGAAGGCAGCCCTTTCTGGTAGAAGGCCACAATTAAGCATGAAAAATGTTCCAGACTTTCCATCTCATATATTATAAATTTAATTTCAAGAACAACATAGACAACTTTTCATCAGGAGCCTTTCAATAGGACCATTATTTGAAGTCTCACTCTTTTGTGGAAGTGTGAACGAGGGGATGACACCTTTGAAAGTCACTGTCAAACCCTACAAGCACAGTTGATTCTAAAAACAACACATTCAGTCTTTATTTCATAGGGAAGAAAGGGTGTTTTGATATCACTCTGCACCGTACAAACTTGAAGCCCAACAAGACATCTTTCAAACACTGAACGAATCCACATAGACTAATAGGATTTAATATGCACAGTACTGGATTTTTAAGTGATATTCAAAGTTCTCTTGCTAACTAGTTGTTTATTCTTTCACGTTTCAGTCATTACTGTTATTTAACTGGCTTGCTGGCATGACATTTTGGCTTTTCTAAGATAATAAAAACTCTTTGGTTTGTCGCGGTTATCATAGCTACTGTTCAAATAGGGGGGTCATGGGGGGGGGGATCAGGGGAGGGGTTTACCTTGTTAATATTTATATACCGTTATGGGGACATGCCGGCATCGATTCAAAAATGCTGTCAAATATCATATTTTTATACTGTACCAATGACCCAGACATAGCTGGTGCTAATTCTCAAAAATCTAGGGCCAAACACAAATTTTGCCCCCCAATCCCCCAAATTTGCATCTAAAACCGAAAAAATCATGTCCTAAATGGTCCTCCATACTTTCCCTCCACTGCGCAAGCGCAGTGTCAAGGAGGTCTCGAAATTGGTGCCAATTATCATTCTTTGTTTGGCCCTTCATCAGTTCACATCTGACTGATATTTGTGCTTGTAAATCTCAGTTTAAATGATGCCAGACACATAAATATTAGAGAAATGGTGGATCTAAAGAGGAAATAGAAGGAGGAGAGGAAAAATGAGTGGCAGGAAATAATCAGGGCTGTAACTTAAAATTTTTTACGAAATTATGTTATGTTGCCTAATTTCGAGGCATGGGCCTGTTGTTGTCATTCTTGCTATAAAGTTACACTGCTTGTTCAGTGTTTCCTCTCTCCCTTTCCTTTAAGTCCCCCCTTGCTATTCTCCCATGCTTTTAGCATATTTTTTGTAATATTATTACTAAAATTTCTTGGGAGTTTTAGCTGGGTAACAGAATGAATTCTGTTCTTTTCCCCATGTTTACGTCCTCACCCATGGGTGTTTAGGCGTAGTGTTCTGCATCTACCATCTGATGTTCTGCAGTTTCTTCCCTGGAAGTCTCTGTTTTGCATCAGATAGTGTGTTATTGGTAACTGATTTCGGGCCATGGTTATCAGTGCCTGGAGTCATGTTTCTGGTGTTTATACACTTCTTGTTTACATTGACAATGGTTTCTGTTGATAGGGATTTTCTTGTCATTGTATTAGCTTAATCATAACAAGATACATTATTATTATACGTAAGTGTTGCATTAATTTTTTTGTAATATTTTAAAAATTTTTGTCCACACTTAGGCTTTTTGGGATCCATTGGGGCTCAACGTTACTTTCAGAAACTTGGGCTTTTCTGAAAAAATATTTTTTCAAAAATTTTTTTTGATTTCAATTATTTTTTCTATGTTAATGGATCATGTTATTATGTATCTTTGTTTTCAGGGGTTGGTGCGAGTACTAGGACTTTTTGTGTTCTTTTCACAATGAAAGGATGTTGTTCAAATTGTAATAAGAGGAAATCTTCCTCTGACTTTCATAGTCATTGTATTAATTGTAGTCAGTGTACTCCCTTAACTCCTGTTCAGTATGTGTCAATTGGGATGACAAACATTGGAAACGTGTGTCACGGTATGTTGTTAGCGGGGAAAAGGCCATGCCAGTCCTTTCTCCACAGGGTCACTCTAGTTTATCAATCTCTATTTCAGAGGAACAAGAACAGGGTGATGTTTCCGTGATGTCTTCCAAAAGTGTGCCTCCGTCGTCACAGTTAAATGAAGAGCTAGCGGCAAAAGTGCTCATGGAAATACGTCAATTGCCTAAGAGGTCCCTAGTAGGATCGACGGCATTGGCGTCCGCTAGCTCGCCCGGTGTAGCGACCATTCATCGAATGGCTCGGCAGCAGGGTTCGTCCGTTGCGGTCCAGGAAGGAGATTTGGGTGATGCGAACACTATAATAAGACAAAGTGCACACCCAGTTACGACAGATCAGAGGAGAGAACGGAGGAAGCCTATTAGTCCGGTTCCTAGCTCGTCCAGGTCCATCCGGGCTGCGAGCGAGAGAGGTCCCTCTCTCGTACAACAACATCTGGGACCAGATGTTGTGGTACAAAACGTTTCGCATTTGGAGCATACGTCCGCCGCTCGGGACGCTCCGTTATATAGACAGTCCGGGGAGACTGTCGATAAGGCTTCCTCATCCTCACGGCAGCGCACACGACCGCACCTTGGCTACGTGACCACAGATATCCAGCCAGCTTTGCCGATCAGGGATTCCACGGCGACCAGGTCATGCCATCCAGTAGCCAGGGACACGAGGCCTGTAGACTCCGGACGTTTGCATAAAAGAAGTATGCAGGAGTCAACGTACACGGAGCTTCCAGCGGCAAAGCAACGAAAGACCGCTATTCCACAGGCCTCGGTGACAGACGTGCTATCCCAAATAGCACAACTTATCGCAGCATCCCAGCAAACGACAGAATCTCTGTCGGATCAGGAATTATCCGACGACGCTGGGTCGGTACGCTCCGCCGAAGCATCGGGTATGGATGACCGAGAACTTCATAGGGTCCGACAGGATGGCGAAAGGGATTCGGAGGATTTGGAGCTTTCCCTTTCGGAACAACATAAAGCTGCCATAGATTTTATCCGGCATTATCTTCCAGAGGTTGTTCCGTCGGACCAGAATGCTGCGATGCCGGATAAGAGACTGATAGCGTCATAGGACACAGAATTTTTTGATCGGTTCAGGGACAATGTCCCTGAGTTTCCGCCACAGTCCAATAAGGTCACAAGAACTTTCGAAGTATTGAACGACGCTATTTATAAGCTTGCTACCAAAACGGGCAAGTCTGGTTTCTTATCCGCAAATGCCCTAAATCTGCCTTTCATCAATTCAAGGAATAAATTTGAAATGGCAGGACAGGGCATACCGAGAGTTCCTCTGCGTCTAGACGACGAGGATGAAAACTTGGAATTGTCTATACCGTCGTCTATGTCAATTCCAACCACAACGTTGGAAACGACAATAATGTCTAACAGAGTTAACTTAGACGCTTTATCATACGCAGATCACCTTACTAAGGCGTTATCATTACGTCTTCAAGGGAAAGAATTCCAGGATATACAATCCTCATTAAGACTTCTTTCAAGGGCAATAGCTTATTCCATGTATAACTCCGCCCTTTCAGTGGCAAACCTGGAGTTGGTTAGACGTGACGCAGCCCTAGCTACATCCACGCGCGTGGATGGTAAGGTGAAGAACTCTCTCAGAGTCGCTTCGGTCTCCCGAGAGCTTCTCTTCGACGGCAAGCTTTCAGCAATCTATGATAAGATAACTAAGAAAGCTTCGGATTCTCTGCTTTTCAAATCCACTTCCAAAAAGCCGGATACAGCAGAAAAGAGTAAGACAGGCACTTCTGGGACAAGTACGCCCAAGAGAAGTTCCTATAGAGGTTCCTATGCGTCCTCTAGGTCTTATTCTAGAGACCGTCAAGGCAGCGACTCCCGTGGGGGACGTTCTTCTGGCCGAGATTACCAGCCAGACGTCCCTAGGTTGACGGGGTGAGGTGCGGGTTGCGGAGGACGTAGTTTCTCCTTCTGCAAGCCTCGCAGGTCCAGGAGGTGATGGTTTGAACCTCTATCGTGTTCCGGTAGGTGGAAGATTATCGAGTTTTATAAACGATTGGGCGTCAATTACGGACGACCCCTGGGTTCGAGGGGTAATTTCGGAAGGACTAAGAATATCCTTCAAACGAAAGCCTCCATTAACTCGAAGTCCAAAATGTACTCAGCTTCCGTCAAATCTGCAGAAAAGAGACGCTCTTCTATCAGAAGTACAGTCTCTTCTGAAGAAGAACGCGGTAGAGGTCGTAGAAGACCAGGAATCACCGGGTTTCTACAGCCATCTGTTTCTGGTTCCGAAACCAGACTGCTCGTTCCGTCCAGTCATAGATCTGAGCTGGATAAACAAGCTGATCGTCGCTCCGAAGTTCTATATGGAGACAATTCGATCAGTCAGAGCGAGTATTCAGGTGAACGACTATGCTACAAGCATAGATCTCAAGGATGCGTACTTTCACGTCATGGTACATCCGACATTCAGAAAGTATCTACGCTTCGCAGTCCTAGGAGTTGTATATCAGTTCCGAGCGATGTGCTTCGGTTTGAACCTAGCGCCCTGGGCTTTCACTCGAATAATGAACTCGGTAATGATATATTTCCGAGCTCATTCGTCTGCGGTAACGTCGGCCTACCTGGACGACATTCTTCAGAGGTACGGCAACGAGTTAACGCTTCAGAACGATGTGCAGAATCTGCTTCCATTACTCCGACGTCCCGGTTTTATAATAAACGAGGAGAAGTCGGATCTGGTGCCGTCCAAGTCATTCACTCATCTGGGAATGAGCTTCGAGACGCACAACAATCTCGTTCGTCTGCCATTAACCAGAGCGAAATTAGTCAGTTGTTACGCTCGCTATTGTCGTCACTCAGACAAAGTCACAGCGAGAGAGTTCATGAGACTGATAGGTCTGTGGGAGCCGCTGCAGATCTCATTCCGATGGGGCGGTTACGCACTCGTCCTCTCCAAATTTTCTTGACTCAGAATTGGAGTGTAAAGATTCATTCGCTCGATATAGACGTTCTCTTGTCAAATCAAGTGAAACAAGAGATTCAGACTTGGGCAAACATTCAGTGGTTGACTCAGGGAGTCCTACTGCAGTTGCCGGATCCGAGTTTTACGATTATGACGGATGCCAGTCAAACAGGTTGGGGTGCAACATTGATCCCAACGGATTCGAAGTACCAGGGTCTTTGGGATCCACAGTTTCTAGGCAAGCACATAAACATCAAGGAAATGATGTCAATTTGGCTTGCACTACGTCATTGGATGAACATTATTCAGAAAGCACCTGTCCAAATCCTGTCCGACAATACGACAGTAGTAGCGTATATTTGGAACCAGGGAGGCACTCATTCCGTTCCGTTATTCAATTTAACAGAAAGAATCCTTCTGTTTGTTCTAGAACACCAAGTTCTACTTTCGGTCCGTCATATTCCGGGTCGTCTGAATGTATTAGCAGACTCCCTTTCACGGAAGGGTCGCTTGTTGCCGTCAGACTGGACTCTCATCAAACAGGTATTCAATCAGATTTGCTACCAATGGGAGCGGCCAATGATAGACTTATTTGCGACACAACTCAACAATCAGTTGCAGACGTATGTGTCACCATGCCCGGATCCCCAAGCATATGCAGTAGACGCTCTATCGATCTCGTGGGACGGAATGATAGGATATGCGTATCCTCCAGCGCCGTTGATTCAGCAGATATTGCTAAAGATAAAACAATCTCAATGCAAAATTCTGTTGGTAGCATCTCTGTCTCCACAGAGACCGTGGATAAATCTACTCAGGTGTCTGCTGTGGGACTTACCGCGAAAGCTTCCTCCACGAGAGGATCTTCTTTCGCAGGGGAAATCGCATCAACTACATCACAACCCGCAAGGTCTCAACCTTCACGTATTTCCGTTATGCTGTCCTTCTTGCATGGCAAGCATTTTACAGGACGAGCAGTGGACGCAATTTCTAACTGTAGGAGGACCTCCTCTTCGCTAAACTATGCGGCTAAGTGGAAGGTCTTTTGTCGTTGGTGTAGGGATCATTCTGTTGATATTTTTGATCCCTCCATTCCAGACATTGCAAACTTTCTAGTATACTTGTTTGACGAGATCAAACTGCAGCCTGTTACTATTAAAGGTTATAGGTCTATGTTATCTGATACCTATGCACATCATGATAGTTTACAAATTGGATCTAATGTCTCTTTATCTAAATTAGTTAGAAACTTCTCGATAAATAGACCTAGAACCCTTAGATTAATTCCTAAATGGAATTTAGCTTGGGTTCTTCTTAAACTAAAAGAAAAGCCATTTGAGCCTCTTGAGACGGTAGATTTCAAGTTCTTGTCTTATAAGACAGCATTTCTCTTAGCTTTCTCTTCTGCTAGAAGAGTCAGTGAGCTTCATGCACTATCTGTGGACGATTCTCACTATCGTAGTGTCGGGAACACTATTACCTTTACTACTAATGTTGGATTTTTGGCTAAGAATCAGGCTCCTAATAAATATCCAGAACCTATTGTTATTAAGGCCCTTCCATCTTCAGACGGGCATAGGCCTTTACTCTGTCCGGTTAGAGCTTTACGTATTTTTAAACGAAGATCTCAGTTTATCAGAAAGGGACGAAAACGCTTCTTTCTGTCTCTGATGCCTAATAGAAAGGACATTACCGTCCATTCTATTGCTAGATGGATTCAATTAACTATCCATACTGCTTATGATAATCTATCTTCAACTCAGCAGTCTGTGCTTAAGATTTCGGCTCATGAAGTAAGAGCTCTTTCTACATCTTGGGCTTACGCAAATAGTGTTGCTATTACAGATTTAATGAAGGCTGCATATTGGTCTCAGCCATCCACAATCACAAATTTTTATCTCAGAAATATTGAGTCCATTTCTGGAGACCTGCATTGTTTAGGTCCGTTATCTGTTGCTCAGAATGTCATCCTCTAAACAGTTGCAACTATAGTTATGCAGGCTTTCTGTTCCGGCAGTGACTCCGTCCTGCTGCCCTCTTCGCTCTGGGCTATTTGACTCAGGGCAAGGGGAAGGGGGGGGGGGGGGAGGGTGTTCCCTTAGGTCACCTGCTTTATAGTGAAAAGCAAGGGGATACCTCCTCCGGAGTCAGTAATTCTGAGTCGTTACCGGGATGGTTTTAAAGTGTAAAGTTAATGTTTAAAATTCATTCATGTCATATTTTTAAAGTGTAGCTCGGTGTGAAGCTTTGTATATGTCACGTGTCAAACGGGCGTTAATATACAATCCTCAGACACTTTTAAAGAGTATAAAGAGTCTCAATTCTCTGGACTGACTTTATTTATTGGCTTACTTTAAAAATAATTAGTATAAAGGGTTATACTGGATGTTAATATAGAACATGAATGTTATTATGCTCAATTATGGAGGGTGTTGTGTCTTTCTAATTTATCATAAATAAGAAAGATACATGTAAAGCCTAATACTCCTTTTCTCCTCGAGGGGATGACTCTATTATATATAGTTGAGCTTATTGGATTTTCCTCTATGTCCTAGGCCCTCCAGCCTTTTTACTATTCAGCTATGTCTGGGTCATTGGTACAGTATAAAAATGTTAAAAAATTTATAGTAATTTATATATTTTTTATACTTACCAATGACCCAGACGGGGATGGTCCTCCCAGGAGTTGGGAACTCATACCTCCCCGCTGAGTACATAGCGCTGACCAGGCACTGCTTGTAAGAATGATAATTGGCGCCAATTTCGAGACCTCCTTGACACTGCGCATGTGCAGTGGAGGGAAAGTATGGAGGACCATTTAGGACATGTTTTTTTTTGTTTTAGATGCAAATTTTGGGGATTGGGGGGCAAAATTTGTGTTTGGCCCTAGATTTTTGAGAATTAGCACCAGCTATGTCTGGGTCATTGGTAAGTATAAAAAATATATAAATTACTATAAATTTTTTAACTTTTCTTTCGATTTCACAGCTTGTGCCGAGTACCTGTGATTGAAACTCGGTTGTCTTAATTATTTGGGAAATCTTCCCGACAGCAGATGGTGAAAGTAATGTTCCAGAGTATTTTCAACTCTAATACCAAGACAGGTTGGATGGTCCAAGTGAGGGAGCTAATAGAGAACTACTCATTGGAGATCTCGTATCTAGACATAGGGGAAAAAAAATCAGAGAAAGAGTCATGGAGGATGGTAACCTTAATTGGTGAGATGGGGTCAGATCTAAGAGATCGTTGGGTGGCCTGTGTGATAAAGAGAAGCCTCGTTTTGCATGGCTCGCCTTGAGTAAAATGGTCGGGGCCTAAAAAAGTGCCCCACAATTTGAGGTCGGGGCCTTTTCGGGGCTGATTTTCCATTTTGTCCTTTATTGTTAGTGCTTTTTTGTGAAAAATGTCAGGGCTTGAAAAAAAGCCCCCAGCAAGTTCTCCTCGGGGGCTGATCTCGGGGCCTGGGCTGATCAGCCCCGACTCAAGGCAAGCCCTGGTTTTGAGGAGTACCTTGATGGCACCTTTGGGGGGTCACTGTTAAAGCTGAGGTTGCAGTCCCTAGAGCTGAGGGGAAAAATTGAGAAAAACAGTGAAAAGGAGTGCCAAATGTGTAATTTAGGCATGGAGGAGACACTGGAACGCTTTCTTCAAGAATGCCCAAAATGCCAGTCTAAAAAATAAGATTCACTGGGAGTATAATGGGGAAGTGGGATGGGAGAAAGAAGGACATGTGGGAAGTGAGTGACTGTAAAGAGAGGTTTAATACGCTAATCAGAGAGATTGGGAAAATGGGGCAAAGGAAGTCGTCAAGCAGTTCGTCTCCAAGTGTTGGGAGGAGAGAAGAAGAGTGGGAATAGGGAGGCAGTTGGGAGCACAGGGGTAACCAAGACCTTCTCACCTGAGAACTGCGACAAATCAGCAGCTGGCCAAAAGTCTTATTCTGTTATTATTATTACTGAATTCCTGCTAGGTTTTCATGTTTATGGGTTAGTTCTAAAATAACCATCAATTTGATCATTTTACACAACATAAAAGTATGAACCTGTCCTACTAATTACTGACCAAAACAGTCCAAAACCAACCAAAAGTGTCAATTACCAATCAAAATACCTGCCAAAACCCAATGACTACCGACCAAAAAAATAATGAAGTTTATCGCCGATCTGATGTTTTTAGCTCATGTGATCGAAGCTCAGTGGGAGCTTTACTGATCACATTCTGTCCGTCGTCTGTCATCTGTCGTCCGGTCGGCATTAACTTTACATTATCGACTTCTCCTTCAAAACCACTAGCCCAATTTTATTCAAATGTTGGGTAAATGTTTATTACCTAATGCCAATTTAGATCAAATGAAGTTACCCCTCCTCCTGGGTGGTGCCATGCTCCCAAGGGGCACCAAAATCTTTGAAAATCTTCTCATGAACCAGCAGTAGCAGAGACTTGATATATGGTATGCAGCTTCCTTTTAAGGTGTAGACTCAGATTTGTTCAAGAGAAGTTTGTGGGACTATATTTGGCGTCGTTATGGGAGGGGCAAAATTTTTGGCCCCGTCCGAAGTTTCTATTTCCCTAACCGAGAGGCTGATTTGAACCAAAATTTATGTGCCGGGTTATTGGGTCATAAGTACCTAATTTATGTCAAATTTTTTTTCCCGTAGCCCTGTGGGAACCGTGGGAGCTAAATATAGAAAAAAATTAAAATGCCCGTATCTCCAAAACTGCATGGCACTGAGAATTTTTATTTGGTGTGAAGCTTCCTTAGGACCATTGGAAAGCATTGGTAAAAAAAATTGCTATCGGTTTTATCATAGGGTACAGTTTCAGGACTTTTTAACACTGTAGGCAAAGGGAAAAACATTAAAAAATCTTCTTCTCCAGATCCAGTAGGCAGAATCTTTTGATATTTGGTATGCAACATTGTAGGGTGGATATGATTCAAGTTTGTTCAAATCGGCCCCCTGGGTTTATATTTGAGCTCAGTATAGGAGCCCGAATTCAAACTTAGTGCATTTCAGGCAAATTTCTTTAAAAATCTTCCTCTCCAGATCCAGCAGGCAGAATCTTTTCATATTTGGTATGCAACATTGTGGGGTGGATCTGATTCAAGTTTGTTCAAATCGCCCCCCCTGAATTCATATTTGGGCTCACTATAGAAGCCCAAATTCGAACTTATTGCATTTCAGGCAAATTTCTTAAAAAATCTTCTTCTCCAGATCCAGCAGGCAGAATCTTTTCATATTTGGTATGCAACATTGTGGGGTGGATCTGATTCAAGTTTGTTCAAATCGGCCCCCTGGATTCATATTTGGGCTCACTATAGAAGCCGGCATTTGAACTTAGTGCATTTCAGGCAAATTTCTTAAAAAATCTTCTTCTCCATATCCAGCAGGCAGAATCTTTTCATATTTGGTATGCAACATTGTGGGGTGGATCTGATTCAAATTTGTTCAAATTGGCTCCCTAGATTCATATTTGGGCTCACTACAGAAGCTCGAATTCGAACTTAGTGCATTTCAGACAAATTTCTTAAAAAATCTTCTTCTCCAGACCCAGCAGGCAGAATCTTTTCATATTTGGTATGCAACATTGTGGGGTGGATCTGATTCAAGTTTGTTCAAATCGGCTCCCTAGATTCATATTTGGGCTCACTGTAGAAGCTCGAATTCGAACTTAGTGCATTTCAGGCAAATTTCTTCAAAAATCTTCTTCTCCAGATCCAGCAGGCAGAATCTTTTCATATTTGGTATGCAAGATTGTGGGGTGGATCTGATTCAAGTTTGTTCAAATCGGCCCCCTGGATTCATATTTGGGCTCACTATAGAAGCCGGCATTTGAACTTAGTGCATTTCAGGCAAATTTCTTAAAAAATCTTCTTCTCCAGACCCAGCAGGCAGAATCTTTTCATATTTGGTATGCAACATGGTGGGGTGGATCTGATTCAAGTTTGTTCAAATCGGCCCCACTGGGTTTATATTTGGGCTCAGTATAAGAGGCCAAATTTGAACTTAGTGCATTTCAGACAAATTTCTTAAAAAATCTTCTTCTCCAGATCCAGCAGGCAGAATCTTTTCATATTTGGTATGCAACATTGTGGGGTGGATCTGATTCAAATTTGTTCAAATTGGCTCCCTGGGTTAATATTTGGGCTCAGTATAGGAGCCCAAATTTGAACTTAGTGCATTTCAGGCAAATTTCTTTGAAAATCTTCTTCTCCAGATCCAGCAGGCAGAATCTTTTCATATTTGGTATGCAACATTGTGGGGTGGATCTTATTCAAATTTGTTCAAATCGGCTCCCTAGATTCATATTTGGGCTCACTATAGAAGCTTGAATTCGAACTTAGTGCATTTCAGGCAAATTTCTTCAAAAATCTTCTTCTCCAGATCCAGCAGGCAGAATCTTTTTATATTTGGTATGCAACATTGTGGGGTGGATCTGATTCAAGTTTGTTCAAATCGGCCCCCTGGATTCATATTTGGGCTCACTATAGAAGCCCGAATTTGAACTTAGTGCATTTCAGGCAAATTTCTTAAAAAATCTTCTCCAGATCCAGCAGGCAGAATCTTTTCATATTTGGTATGCAACATTGTGGGGTGGATCTGATTCAAATTTGTTCAAATTGGCTCCCTAGATTCATATTTGGGCTCACTATAGAAGCTTGAATTCGAACTTAGTGCATTTCAGGCAAATTTCTTTGAAAATCTTCTTCTCAAGATCCAGCAGGCAGAATCTTTTGATATTGGGTATGCACCATGCTTAGGGGGGTGAGATTCAAGTTTGTTGAAGCCAAGTCCCTGGGTTCATATTTGGGCTCACTGTGGTAGCCCGAATTATAACTTAGTTCAAAATGAGGAATTTTCTTTAAAAATCTTCTTCTAAAGATCCCGCAGTCAGAATGTCTTGATATTTGGTATGCAGCATCCTTAGGGGGTGTATTTATTTATTGATGTTTTAAGGTCACATATTTATGCACAGTGGCTAATCATGACCGTGACAGTTTTACGGGTGGAGGAAGCCGGAGTACCCGGAGAGAACCACCGAGCAACGACGAGCAGCTGCCAGCTCCCCAACATCGTAACTCCGCACTGCGGCATAGACAGGGTTAGATTGGTTGAAGACATGCGTACCATCGACGTGCAGTACGCCTTAGTACACGGCGTCATCGTGCCCCCACGCGGGCAATGGAGATGAAGTGTCTTGCCCAAGGACACAACGCGGTTGCCGCAGCTGGGATTCGAACCGAGGACCTCTCGGCGTGCAGCCTGCACCTCTACCAACTGAGCCACCGCGCTCCCCTCCTTAGGGGGTGAGATTCAAGTTTGTTCAAGCCATGTCCCTAGGTCCATATTTGGACTCACTGTGGGAGCTCGAATTGTAACTTAGTTCAAAATGA
This sequence comes from Pictodentalium vernedei, assembly GCA_031216915.1. Lineage (NCBI taxonomy): Eukaryota > Metazoa > Mollusca > Scaphopoda > Dentaliida > Dentaliidae > Pictodentalium > Pictodentalium vernedei. Next base: position 584,778,779 of record CM062296.1, read on the forward strand.
GGAATTTTCTTTAAAAATCTTCTTCTAAAGATCCAGCAGTCGGAATGTTTTGATATTTGGTGTGCAGCATCCTTGGGGGTGGGGGGGGGGGGGGGGGAGATTCAAGTTTGTTAAAGCCAAGTCCCTGAGTTCATATATGGGCTCCCTGTGGGAACCTGAATTATAACTTAGTTCAATATGAGGAATATTGTTTAAAAATCTTCTTTTTTTTTTAGATCCACTGGTCAGAATCTTTGGATATTTGGTATAAGCTTTTCTTAGGAGGAGCAGATGCAACTTGTTGAAATCAATTCTCTGGGTTGATATTTAGGCTACCATGTCAGGTGAGCGCCCTCAGGCCCCTTGGGGCCTCTTGTTCAGAGTTCTCAGATTGTGCCGAGCACCTGTGTCCTCCCCCACAAATAACTGCTTAAAAACCTTTGAGATTCTAAAAAATTGTATTTTTTTTTTACTGTACTCATTTACTTTTTTGGGTCGGGACTCATTGGGTTTTGGTCGGTAATTAACACTTTTGGTCGGTTTTGGACTGTGTAGGGCAGTTTTAGTTGGTTACAGTCGGTAATTAGTAGGACTTGTATAAACACATAGTGCAGCGATCTGAACGTAGTGGCTGCCTGTATAAACACATAGTTCAGCAATCTGAATGTAGTGGCTACAACCCTCCCCCCCCCCCCCCCCCCCCCCCCCCCAACGTTCAGATTCTTCCCATTCATATCTGTTGTAATATTCGCCAATAAGTTTTATTGGGAACTCAAAATAGGAATATATATCAAGCTTTTGCTCTTAGTATTGCTGCATTTGATTGTACACATATTTCCTTACATTTTTGCAGAGTTTATTGATCCAAACTATGTTTTATCCTTTACTTATCAAGATTTGAACACGGGTAAAGATGAATAGACAAATGTGAAGAAATATGTGTACTATCGAATGCAGGTGGTATTAGGGGCAAAAGCTTGATATATAGTCGACTCAAAGCTTGCTAAGCACCAAGTACATCCAAAATGCCTGTTTTACGTTTTAGTTGAAATATTGTAATGAAAAGTGTATATATTTTTTATTTAATTATATCTTTAATGATTTAAGTACAGAAATTAAGATTTTATTTGTGTTTGACATTATTTTTTAGCTTTTGAATACGATAACCATGGAAAATGGATATTTTTGGTAAAGTAGGAAATTTTTCAGTATGCCAAAAAGTAGACGGAGCGAACTGGTATGGCTTCAATGTCGAGTATGAGACCCATTACTGTTAATTACAGCTTGACAATGCCTTCTCATGCTCCTAATTAGGTCCTTTGTAGGATGTTGTTCCATTCTTGGACCAGCATGGCACCAAGCTCCTGGACACTTCTTGACTGGACTGGATGGGCTGAAATCGCAAACTGCAACTCATTCCAGACATGTTCAATTGGATTGAGGTCATGGGATCTTGCTGGCCAGTCCATATGCTCAATCTCCTCCCTCTGTCGGTACTCCCGACAGCATGGGCAACATGAGGATGGGCATTATCGTCCATCAGAATGAATCTATCACTCACTGCACCTGCATACAATCTGACGTGGACATCCAGGATCTCATCAATATACTATTGTGCAGTCAATGTACCACGTTCAAGGACACAGAGCTTTGCTATGTCCAACCCAGCTGATGCCGCCCCAGACCATGATTGACCCTCCACCATAGCGGTCATGCTGAACAATGTTGGCTGCATGGAAATCGCTCACCTGGTCTTCTCCCTACCCTAGAATGCCTATCTGTGTGGTCTAGGCATTACCGTGACTCATGTGTAAAAAGAACAAGTCGCCAGTCTTCTCTGGTCCATCCAACGTGGTCCATGGCCCATTCATATTGTGCCTGGCGGTGGTTCTGGGACAGCGGAATGTGAATACATGGTCTTCTCGATCGGAGACCACTCAGAGCAACCTTGCCCGGATAGTCTGTGTGAAAACATTCACCCCGGATGCATTCTGAAGGTCAGTATGAAGCTGGTTTGCTGTGGCAAAGCGGTTCCTACAGGCCTGAATGATCAAAAACTGGTCTTCAGCTTAGATTGGTGCTTAGATTTTGCCCTGTCTCTGCCACTACCATGCCGTCTTACCGGTTTGCCATAGTGTTGAAATCTTGCCCAGGCTCTGGTAATCACCATATCGTGCACACCAAGGGCTTCACCAACCTGACGATGGATAGCCCCTTGCTTCACCATCCCTACAGCCCACCACATTTCTGCTTCAGACAAATGTTTTCTTACATTTGCTTTTGCCATATTTAATCATTAAATCACAAGGGTTGTGTTAAAATGAAGATTGAATGCCCTACACATGTCATGTACATGTAGACAGTACACAAAATCATCATGAGAATCAAGGGGTACATGCTTTCCATGACTGTCACGAAAAGTCTGCCTGTCAAGAGAGCTAATGTAAACACTGGGGACCATCTCAATACATTCCTCAATCATATCCACCAAAAATATTGCAAATATGTCACAAGCAAATTTCACAATAATGTGTCAAATATTTGGTGCTTAGCAAACTTTGAGTAGTATATTATTTTTTAGGTGTTATAGAAGTAAGGGGAATTTGTTTACTTTGAAATTCCCATCTCTGATATTCCATAAATTCAAACTAAATATACACAAATTATACATCAAAATAGAGGTTGTGATGTATGGAACACAAAAAATATATCCAATCAACTCATCAGTCATAGAGTTGACAGCAGACACCAATAGTTCCTGGAAGTGTTCTTCTGTATTCATACCTGAACTGATAATAAAATTATACTTCAGGAAAACAACGTGCGGCCAAATGTGCTTCAGATATCCAAGGGTAAAGCGCTACACTTTACGATGTAATAACAAATATGCGAATGAAAAATGGGTTGTGCCAAATTGTTGCCCGGGACATGTGAAATTTTGGACAAGTTGAATGATCTAGAACTAATAAATGGTAGAATGATGATGAGCATGAACCAATCATCAGCTGCATAGGTGTTTGCATCTGCCTGAAGTATACATGTACAGGCATGCAGATTTCAGAAATTCCCGGAACCTTAAAACAGGTTCTGTATGTTTGATGTCTGGGACGCCCACAGAACCTTCTTTTGGGTTTGAACACCAGTTATCGGGGAACCTATTTCTATTTTTAACTGATTCTGTACTCTTAGTCCAAACATGGCCTTATTTTAATTTTTAAATTTTTAGCTCAACTTTGGCGAAGCCAAATTTGAGCTTATGCCATGGCCCGTCGTCCGTCTGTCCGTCAACAATTGGATACGGCTCGGGCTAGTATTTATGAACCGATCTTTACGAAACTTCTTGGGTACCTTTGTTATGACCGTGGGACGAGTGTTTTTGGGTGCGGTCCGAAATTCAAGATGGCTGCCAGCCGCCATTTTGTACCGACGATGTAGAAATCTGTTTTTTGTACAGAACTTCCATATGAAAGCTCTGATTTGAATAATTTTTTGTATGAATGTTTAGAACCGTGGGATACATCACATATAATACGGGTTTTTTTTCTCGTGCGTAAATTATGCAAATTAGACTAAATTTGATGTTTTTTGGTGTTACTTTCAGCACTGTAAGTGCAAATGCCAATACGGCTCGGGCTAGATGCCGTATTTATGAACCGATCTTTACGAAACTCCTTGGGTACCTTTGTTATCACCGTGGGACGAGATCGAGTGTTTTGGGGTCCGGTCCAAAATTCAAGATGGCCGATGGCAGCCATTTTGTACAAAATTTGGTGAAATCAGATTTTTGCACAGAACTTCCATATGAAAGCGCTGATTTGAATAATTTTTTGTGTGAATGTTTAGTACCATGGGATACATCGCATATAATACGGGTTTTTTTTCTCGTGCAGAAATTATGCAAATTAGATGAACTTTGATTTTTTCAGTGCTACTTACACACAGTAAGTACACATGTCAATACGGCTCGGGCTAGAGTCTGTATTTATGAACCGATCTTCACGAAACGTCTTGGGTACCTTTGTTATCACCTTGGGACGAGAACGAGTGTTTCTGGGTGCGGTCCAAAATTCAAGATGGCTGCCAGTGGCCATTTTGTACTGAAATTAGGTCTAATCAGTTTTTTGTACACAACTTCTATACAGCTCAGGCTAGAGGCTGTATTTATGAACCGATCTTTACGAAACTTCTTGGGTAACTTTGTTATCACCGTGGGATGAGAACGAGTGTTTTTGGGTGTGGTCTGAAATTCAAGATGGCTGCTGGTCTTTTGTACAGAACTTCTGTATGAAAGTTCTGATTTGAATAAATTTTTGTATGAATGTTTAGTAACATGGAATACATCACATATAGTACGGGTTTTTTTCTCGTGCAGAAATTATGCAAATTAGATGAACTTTGATTTATTCAGTGTTACTTATACACTGTAAGTGCACATGTCAATACGGCTCAGGCTAGAGGCTGTATTTATGAACCGATCTTCACAAAACTTCTTGGGTACCTTTGTTATCACCTTGGGACGAGAACGAGTGTTTCTGGGTGCGGTCTAAAATTCAAGATGGCTGCCAGTGGCCATTTTGTACCAAAATTAGGTCCAATCAGTTTTTTGTCACAACTTCTACACAGCTCATATTTGTGAACTAATCTTCACGAAACTTCTTGAGTACCTTTGTTTTCACCTTGGGACAGGAATGAGTGTGTTTTGGGGTGCCTTTGTTATCACTGTGCTATGAGAACAAATATTTTGGGGTTCAGACAGACCCACTCTGGGATTAAAAATTTTTTTCTAGTTTAGCATCTGACTGTCACCCACCTTTACAATACTTTACCTATACATTTGTTACAGGCAACGGTCAGTATTTATGTACAGACCATTACAATACTTTATATGTACCTTTGTTATCAGGTCATTACCTAGATGTTTGTCATTGCTGTGTCACATACTATACATGTACATGTCTTTGTCTTGACAAGTTGAGCTACAGTGTCATTGACACTTTCATTTGGTTTGGTACGTCCCAAACCCAAAAAATTAAAATACGGTCTTTCAGGCTATGTTTGGACTGTAATTTTCATATCCTGGTTTCCAGTTTAAGACCTGCAAATGTTTAAGAAGGACCTAGAATATGTAGTGGATTGCTATTGATGAGAGGGTGAATACATTTGATGAAATAAAAAAATAAAGTGAAATAAGTTATCTGTGTTTTCATTTGTCTTTTGTGCCCTTGAGCACTCAGTTTATTTTGACAGATGAACTGAAACAATGATAACTCAGATGAGTGTGTGCATCATTACTTGCAAGTGAAAAAGATAACAGAGAAAAAATAATCATTACTGTAGGACAATGAAATAATTATTTCGCTTTTTACTTTAAAGTTGGACAAATGAAAAAAAATAACTAAATAAAAATTCTTTGTGTATTCTGATTTGGGAGGGGTGAAACATCCAAGTGCTAAACATTCCGTTCAGAAAAGTAACGGTATTTGATTGGGACAAAATGTCTATGAACCTTGATTATAAATAAAAGCATGAACACAGTTCAACATTCATCTTCTTCTTGGTTTTGCACAGAGAGCTGTAAAATTGGAAGAACACATCTTGCATTTTAGCAAAGATATATTCCCATCATCATCAGTTTCAGTGATTAAATGCGATTTTGTTATCGCTTTCAATGATACAGTTTTTAACTTTTGTTTTTCAGGCATCACATGGGTTTGTTATCAAACACTCTGAAATTGGTTGCATTCGATTTTAGGCATTAAGAATCAGAAACTGTTGGAAACACGCATGCTTAACAGTCTAGATTGACTTGAGATTGTCAAAACATGTGCAGTGTTGTTACGTTATGATCACTGTTTCATTGATGAAAAATAATACAATATTAGTCTTGGCAGAAAACTTTTAGTGTGTTTTGAGTACCTCTTGATGAAAATTGTAATGCAAAAACATTTGTGGGAACCTGTTCTTCACTTCCATGATTTTGCCCTGACGGAACCTCCAAGGAAAAGGAATGAGCATTTCTGTAAAATCTGCATGCCTGATGTAGCTGTGCTGTTGGCCAATTATTTGCCAACAGAGATGCTATGCTTCAGGCAGATGCAAATACCTATGCTGATGATTGGTTGATGCTCAACATCATTTTAAACAGTTGATCATCATAGGATGTAACATTCAGGCCTGTTGATTTGAGGCAAACCACTGTTTGGGTCATGTGGAGGTTACCTGAGATGAAAAACATGTGAACGAAAAATAGGTCAGGCCAAATTGTTGCCCGGTCCTGCAAAATTTCCACCAAGTTGAGTAATCTAGTACAAATGAGTGGGGAATGTTAATGTTGTTGAGCATTAACCAATCATCAGCTGCATAGGTGTTTGCAATTATAGGCCAACAGAGCAGCTATTCTTAAGACAGATGCAATCACCTATGCTGATGATTGGTTGATGCTCAACATCATTTTAAACTGTTGATCATCTGAAGATATAACAAAGGTACAAAATCAGGAAATGGCTATAATTCATGTCTCTACCACAAATGGTGATTATGGATGCCATACTCTTCCAGGCATTCTATTGAATGGATGACAGTAAAAGTGAAAAACACGCAATTTTTTGTGCATAAAATACTTACATACAAAGCATGTTAAGTAAATTAAAAGTGAAACAATCGACAGAGTCTGTGGGCGTGAAGACATTCAAAAAGTGGCCAAATTCAACTGATTTTAGTTTTGAGGTTGATGATGATGGAAAACTTTTTAATTTAAAGTGCTTGGTGTGTAGCCAAAAATGGAAGGAGATTCAAAAGGAGGCAGCATAACGCAATATACATGGTGTTTCATTGACAAACGTAAAACAATATATAGATGGCGTCAATTATATCCATAAAGCTGATGTGGCCAGACATTGTAAAATGTCGATGAAAAGGGTTACCTTATATGAAATGGGTTACCTAAAAAACTTTAAGGTAATCCGTTAAATGGATTACCTTAAATTTAAATTTGGGAAGGCCTGTCTTCTGCTGGGGAGCTCGATGGTGCAGTGGTAGATTGTTGGACTTCTATGCCAGAGATCCCGAGTTCAATCCCCGTCCACGACCACCTGTGTTGTGTCCTTGGGCAAGGCACTTTATTCTGGTTGCCTACATGAAACCGCTGTAACCCTGCTTGAACAGAGCTTGATCAGACAGAGTTAGAATGTTGAGGAACTGACAGTTGCACATTGATGCTCAGTGGTTCTCTCCTGGTACTCGGGCTTCTTCCACTCATAATACTGTCATGGTCACGATTAGTCATTGTGCATAAGTATGTGACCTTAAACACCAATAAATAAATAACTTCTGTGGCCTGTTTTGCAGCCTGCTAGCGAGGTAAGAACTTGAATTATAACTTATGTCTCATGACAAGTGAAATACTATGTGTGGTTGGGGTTTCCCGATCACCCCTATTTTTAGCTCAACTTTGACGAAGTCAAATTTGAGCTATTGTCATGGCCCGTCGTCCGTCTGTCCGTCTGTCCGTACGTCAACAATTGGCTATGGCTCGGGCTAGAGGTCGTATTTATGAACCGATCTTTACGAAACTTCTTGTATACCTTTGTTATGACCCTGGGACGGGAACGAGTGTTTTTAGGTGTGGTCCGAAATTCAAGATGGCTGCCAGTGGCCATTTTGTACCGATGATGCAAAAATCAGTTTTGTGTACAGAACTTCTGTATGAAAGTTCTGATTTGAATAAAGTTTTGTATAAATGTTTAGTACCATGGGATACATCACATATAATACGGGTTTTTTTCTCGTGCGTAAATTATGCAAATTAGACTGACTTTGATTTATTTAGTGTTACTTTCAGAGCTGTAAGTGCCAAGCTGCTATGGCTCGGGCTAGAGGCCGTATTTATGAACCGATCTTTACAAAACTTCTTGGGTACCTTTGTTATGACCGTGGGACGAGAACGAGTGTTTTGGGGTCCGGTCCGAAATTCAAGATGGCTGCCAGCCGCCATTTTGTACCGACGATGCAGAAATCTGTTTTTTGTACAGAACTTCCATATGAAAGCTCTGATTTGAATAATTTTTTGTATGAATGTTTAGTACCATGGGATACATCACATATAATACGGGTTTTTTTCTCGTACGTAAATTGTGCAAATTAGACTAATTTTGATGTTTTTTGTGGTTACTTTCAGCTCTGTAAGTGCAAATGCCAATACGGCTCGGGCTAGAGGCCGTATTTATGAACCGATCTTCACAAAACTTCTTGGGTACCTTTGGTATCACCGTGGGACGAGAACGAGTGTTTTTGGGTCCGGTCCGAAATTCAAGATGGCCGATGGCAGCCATTTTGTACAAAATTAGGTGCAATCAGATTTTTGCACAGAACTTCCATATGAAAACCCTGATTTGAATAATTATTTTGTGTGAATGTTTAGTACCATGGGATGCATCACATATAATACAGGGTTTTTTCTCGTGCAGAAATTATGCAAATTAGATGAACTTTGATTTTTTCAGTGCGACTTACACACAGTAAGTACACATGTCAATACGGCTCAGACTAGAGTCTGTATTTATGAACTGATCTTCACGAAATGTCTTGGGTACCTTTGTTATCACCTTGGGACGAGAACGAGTGTTTCTGGGTGCGGTCTAAAATTCAAGATGGCTGCCAGTGGCCATTTTGTACCGAAATTAGGTCTAATCAGTTTTTTGTACACATCTTCTATACAGCTCAGACTAGAGGCCATATTTATGAACCAATCTTTACGAAACTTCTTGGGTACCTTTGTTATCACCGTAGGATGAGAGTGAGTGTTTTTGGGTGTGGTCCGAAATTCAAGATGGCCACCAGCAGCCATTTTGTACCAAAATTAGTGCAATCAGTCTTTTGTATAGAACTTCTGTATGAAAGTTCTGATTTGAATAAATTTTTGTATGAATGTTTAGTAACATGGAATACATCACATATTGTAAGGGTTTTTTTTTCGTGCCGAAATTATGCAAATTAGATGAACTTTGATTTATTCAGTGCTACTTACACAATGTAAGCACACATGTCAATACGGCTCAGGGTAGAGGCTGTATTTATGAACCGATCTTCACAAAACTTCTTGGGTACCTTTGTTATCTCCTTGGGATGAGAATGAGTGTTTCTGGGTACGGTCCAAAATTCAAGATGGCTGCCAGTGGCCATTTTGTACCGAAATTAGGTCCAATCAGTTTTTTGTCACAAGTTCTATACAGCTCGTATTTATGAACTGATCTTCACAAAACTTCTTGAGTACTTTTGTTTTCACCTTGGGACAGGAACGAGTGTGTTTTGGGGTGCCTTTGTTATCACTGTGCTATGAGAACAAATATTTTGGGGTTCAGTCAGACCCACTCTGGGACTCAAAGATTTTTTCTAGTTCAGCATCTGACTGTCACCCACCTTTACAATACTTTACCTATACATTTGTTACAGGCAACGGTCAGTATTCATGTACAGACCGTTACAATACTTTATATGTACCTTTGTTATCAGGTCATTACCTAGATGTTTGTCATTGCTGTGTCACATACTATACATGTACATGTCTTTGTCTTGACAAGTTGAGCTACAGTGTCATTGACACTTTCATTTCCTTGTGACTCTAAACATTTTTAGCTCAACTTTGGCAAAGCCAAATTTGACCTTTTGTCATGGCCCGTCGTCCGTCTGGCCGTTTATCCATCTGGCCGTCTGTCCATCTGTCCGTGTGTCCGTACGTCAACAATTGGATACGGCTCGGGCTAGAGGCTGTATTTATGAACCGATCTTTACGAAACTTCTTGGGTACCTTTGTTATGACCGTGGGATCGAGAACGAGTGTTTTTGGGTGCGGTCCGAAATTCAAGATGGCTGCCAGCCGCCATTTTGTACCGACGATGCAGAAATCTGTTTTTTGTGCAGAACTTCCATATGAAAGCTCTGATTTGAATAATTTTTTGTATGAATGTTTAGTACCATGGGATACATCACATATAATATGGGTTTTTTTCTCGTGTGTAAATTGTGCAAATTAGACTAATTTTGATGTTTTTTTTGGTTACTTTCAGCACTGTAAGTGCAAATGCCAATACGGCTCGGGCTAGAGGCCGTATTTATGAACCGATCTTTACGAAACTTCTTGGGTACCTTTGGTATCACCGTGGGACGAGAACGAGTGTTTTTGGGTCCGGTCCGAAATTCAAGATGGCCGATGACAGACATTTTGTACAAAATTAGGTGCAATCAGATTTTTGCACAGAACTTCCATATGAAAGCGCTGATTTGAATAATTTTGTGTGTGAATGTTTAGTAACATGGAATACATCACATACTGTAAGGGTTTTTTTTTCGTGCAGAAATTATGCAAATTAGATGAACTTTGATTTATTCAGTGCTACTTACACAATGTAAGCACACATGTCAATACGGCTCAGGGTAGAGGCTGTATTTATGAACCGATCTTCACAAAACTTTTGTTATCACCTTGAGATGAGAATGAGTGTTTCTGGGTACGGTCCAAAATTCAAGATGGTTGCCAGTGGCCATTTTGTACCGAAATTAGGTCCAATCAGTTTTTTGTCACAAGTTCTATACAGCTCGTATTTATGAACTGATCTTCACAAAACTTCTTGGGTACTTTTGTTTTCACCTTGGGACAGGAATGAGTGTGTTTTGGGGTGCCTTTGTTATCACTGTGCTATGAGAACAAATATTTTGGGGTTCAGTCAGACCCACTCTGGGACTCAAAGATTTTTTTCTAGTTTAGCATCTGACTGTCACCCACCTTTTCAATACTTTACCTATACATTTGTTACAGGCAACAGTCAGTATTTATGTACAGACCGTTACAATACTTTATATGTACCTTTGTTATCAGGTCATTACCTAGATGTTTGTCATTGCTGTGTCACATACTATACATGTACATGTCTTTGTCTTGACAAGTTGAGCTACAGTGTCATTGACACTTTCATTTTGTCTTAGTGACTCGAGAAGACGCCATGTAAATGCATTAAAAATGAAGACTGTCTGACATACAGAATACATGTATCAGATGCCTAAAAACAAAAACATAATAGTGCACATGTTCAGCCTCTATTAATAGAGTTTATGTTCAATTCTGCTGCAAATAGTTCTTGTATATAAATTTGTCACCTGTCTGTGTGGATGCATCTACTTTGAATTTAAAGGTAGGTGCAGACTTCTTTGTAGTTTTTTTTCTGGGCACCATCCCTATGATGTCAGAAAAAAAGATAACATGTAACTATGCACCTTCTGATAAAGATTAAATGGGTCGATAAGCTACTTCCTTATATGTGCATTATATACTTTACTGCTATAAAATATAAGAAAGGGAAATGTCATTAAAGTGTGTATCTGGAATGATATGGCTCATAGCAAATACATAGTACCATATAGTTGTATAAGCAGTTCCCAAAATACCAGTATCAAATGAATTTCTCACCTGAATTCAAAAATATTCCTGAGATTATCAGTATATTAAGTAGGTTTATATGATGAGTATGAGTATAGAAATAGTAACGCAGAAAGCAAAGTGATTATATTCGAGTACATATTACTAATTAAAAGGGAATAAAATTAATTGTGGAAAAGAAACCCCAACCTACCAACCCTGTTTTTTTATAGCATGTAATCCCAACCGTACATATTATTTTCCCTCTGCAAGGGAGGGATATAGCAAAGAGGTCTCCATCTGTCTGTCCATCCATGTGTCCGAACTTTGGTTATGGCATAACATGAACAGTAGGTAACTGATTTCAATTCTTTTTGGTATATATGTCTCAATAGCATCAATGTCTATGTCAAGTATGATGACCACCAATTTCTCTTGAAAATTATGGGAGTCATGGCCCTTTGTTTTAAAAACATCCTGTAAAACTTGTTTCCCCACGGGAACCTTGGGAAGTGAAGCAGTGCCTGTTCACTGCAGTAAACAGGCTCTGTTTTACTGGTAAAATAGGACCCTGTCACCAATGCTTGGGAGGTGCAAACCCTCTCTAAAATGGGCAGCATGGCTTGTTAATACTCACCCCTGGTCTTGAGTTGATACTCATGTTGTGGTCATGATTCGCCATTATGCAAAAAGATGTGACCTTAAACACCAATAAATAAATAAATAATATAGTCAAACTTGTTTAATGCATAACCAGACTTTTAGATTACCCCAATTTCACACTGGTTACAGATGAGCCCAAATTTGAGAAGGTGTGAGCGCATGAAAAAAATAGACAACTTCTCTGTGCCTCTTCTATATTTAAGAATAACTTTCATCATAATGTGACCATAGAAACACAGTCAAAGACATGACAATAAAACATAACAGGATAAGACTGTTATTTATGGTTTTAATGCACCCAAATTTGGGCAAAATGGTGTGCCCAAAATAAGTGAATTTAAAGGCCGGGCATAACTTGAACAATAGTTAACGGATTTCAGTTCTTTTGGGTGTATCTCTCTATAGGAACAGTGTCTATGTCAAGTTTGATGACCACTAATGGGGGTGCGGTGGCTCGGCAGAGGTGCAGTCTGCAAGCCGAGAGGTCCTCGGTTTGAATCCCACCTGCGGCAACCGCGTTGTGTCCTTGGTCAAGACACTTCACCTCCATTGCCCACGTGGGGGCATGGTAACGCTGTGTACTAAGGCGTACTGCATGTCGATGGTACACCTGTCTTCAACCAATGCTAACCCTGCTTGTGTGGAGTTAGTATGTTGGGGAGCTGACAATTGCTCGCCGTTGCTCGTGGTTCTCTCCGGGTACTCCGACTTCCTCCACCCATAAAACTGTTGTGGTCATGGATAGCCATTGTCCAGAAATATGTGACCTTAAACACCAATAAATAAATAATAAATAAAATAAATATGACCACTAATATAGGATGAAAATTATGGGAGTTATTGCCCTTTGTTTAAAAAATAGCATGTAATGATTTGTTTATGGCATAACTTTTAACAATAAAAAACAAATTTCCGTTCTTTTCGGTGTATCTCTCGACAGCAATAATGTTTTGATATTTGGCATGCAGCATCCTTAGGAGGGTGAGATTCAAGTTTGTTCAAGCCAAGTCTCTGGGTTCATATTTGGGCTCACTGTGGGAGCCCGAATGATACCTTAGTTCAAAATGAGGAATTTTCTTTAAAAATCTTCTTCTTCAGATCCAGCAGACAGCAGATGAATGCTTTTGATATTTGGTATACAACATCCTTTGGGGGAGGGGGGGGGGGGGAGGGGGGGGGTAAGATTCAAGTTTGTTCAAGCCATGGTCCTAGTTCCATAAAATTTGTCTCTCATGACTTCATTCCTTTGTAATGTTGATGAACCATGTCTAACTGAATGTGACCCCCAAATACTTCTTTTAACCACTTTGGCCGGTGAGCGATTAAGGCTCCTTGGGGCCTCTTGTTTGGTATACAGTATCCTTGGAGGTGGGAGATATGGGCAGATTCAGATTTGTTCGAATCAAGTTCCTAGGCTGATATTTGGGCTCTTTTAGAGCCCAAATTTTAACTTGGTGCAAAATGAGGAATAATCTTTAAAAATCTTCTTTATTAATATTTGGTATACAGCATTCTCAGTGAGGTCCAATCCAAGCTTGTTCAAATCAAGAGCCTGGGTTGATATTTGAAATATGATTCTCCAGAACAGTCAGTCAGAATCTTTTAATATTTAGTATACAGCATCCTGGAGGAGGGGTGAAGTAGGGGAGGGCTGATTCAAATTTGATCAGATGGTTCCCATGTGAACATGAATTTTAACTTTGCGCAGTATGAATGAGGAATAAACTTAGTGTAATATGGAGAATACTCTTTAAAAATTTTCTTCAGATCCACCAATCAAAAGTTCAAAACCTTTTGATATTTGGTATAGAGCATCCTCAGGTACATCAGATTGAAATTTATTCAAATCAGATCCCTGGGTTGATATTTGTGGCTTCGTATGGAAGCCTGAAATTCAGCTTAGTGTTATTTGTGTAATATTCATTAAAAATCTTCTCCATTGTCCACAGAAGGTTGCCATGTCCACTGTTGCACTACAACGGACAAAACAAATTTTTTTCAAACATTAAAAAAGTCTTCTCCGGAACCACAAATAAAATATTTTTGATATTTGGTGTACAGCATCCTTAGGAGGATCTGATTCAAAGTTATTCAAATCAAGTACCTGAGATAACACTTGCATTGCATTAACTTAGTGTAACAATTCTTTAAAATCTTCTTCATATCTACTTGTCAGAATTTTTTCCTATTTAGTATACAGCATCCTTGGGGGAGGGGAAGGGGTGCAATAGCATAAAAATTCTTTAAAAATCGTATTCAGATCCACCAGTCACAATCTTTTGATATTTGGTTATTTTTTTGGTACATCCTTAGGGCCCTGGCAGTCATATTTAAATTAGTTCAATTCATGTCCCTAAAGTCATAATCAGGCTCCCTATGGGAGCACTGATTTTAACTGGGAGTAATACATGGAATATTCTTCAGAGATCTTCCTGTTCAGATCCACAAGACAGAACTATTATGCCCCCTACCTCCGAAGGAGGATTTTGGCAATTTTGGGGGTATCTAGTGAAACCCTCCATCTGTCTGTCTTTCTGTCCATCCATCTGTCTGTACAAACATTTTACATTGTTAGCTTAACTTGACAAAGTCAAGATAAGCTATTGCCATCACGCGTGTGGAAGTCTGTTAGTCTGTTAGGATGTGAGTCCGTGAGTCTGTTCACATTTTCGTTTAGCACAGACTACACCCCATAGTTCTTGTCTGATTGTCACGAAATTTCATATGCAGGTTTGGGGGTCATGTCCAGATGAGAACTTCCCCTTTTGGTCACGATCAGTCAACCGGTATGGCTGCCTGAGTGCAAAACCCAAAAACCATTAGCACAGTCTACAGGTCGTATTTATGAAGGGATTTCATTGTAACTTTGTAGGTTGACTTCATATAATGTCTAGATAAGAATGTCCCCTTTTGGACACAATTGGGCAACTGTGATGGCTACAGGGGCCTGAAACCCGAAAACCTTTAGCACAGTCTACAGGTCATATTTATGAAGAGATTTCATTGTAGCATGGTAGGATGACTCCAAATAATGTCTAGATGAGAACGTCCCCTTTTGGTCGCGATCATTCAGCCTTGATGGCTGCCCAAGCCCAAAAACCTTTCGCATGGTCTATAGGTCATATTTATGGAAGGATTTTATTGTAACTTGTTAGGTTGACTCAGTATAATGCCTATATGATGACATCCCCTTTTGGTCGTGAATGGTCAACTGTGACGGCTACAGGTGCCCGAAGCCCGAAAACGTTGAGCACAGTCTACAGGTCATATTTATGAGGGGATTTCATCGTAACTTTGTAGGATCGCTCCAGATGATGCCCAGATGAGAATGTCCCCTTTTGGTTGCGATCATTCAACTATGATGGCTGCCCAAGCCCAAAGCCCAAAAACATTTAGCACAGTCTACAGGTCATATTTATGAAGGGATTTCATTGTAACTTGGTAGGTTGACTTGGACGCGATTGGGCAACTGTGACGGCTACAGGTGCCTGAAGCGCGAAACCCGTTAGCACAGTCTACAGGTCATATTTATGAAGGGATTTCATTGTAACTTGGTAGGATGACTCCAAATAATGGCTAAATGAGAACAACTCCTTTTGGTCGCGATCATTCAGTCTGGATGGCTGTCCGAGCCCAAAACACAAAAACCTTTAGCATAGTCTGTAGGTCGTATTAATGGAAGGATTTCATTGTAACTTGTTAGGTTGACTCCATATAATATCTAGATGATGACATCCCCTTTTGGTCATGATTGGCCCAAAGCCCGGAAACCTTGAGCACAGTCTACTGGTCATATTTATGAAGGGATTTCATTGTAATTTTGTAGGATCACTCCAAATGATGCCCGGATGAGAAAAGCCCCTTTTGATTGCAATCATTCAACCATGATGGCTGCCCAAAGCCTGAAAACCTTTAGCACAGTCTACAGGTCATATTTATGAAGGGATTTCATTGTAACTTGGTAGGTTGACCTCATGTAATGTCTAGATGAGAACGTCCCCTTTTGGATGCGATTGGGCAACTGTGATGGCTACAGGGGCCGAAGCCCGAAAACCTTTAGCACAGTCTACAGGTCATACTTATGAAGGGATTTCATTGTAACTTGGTAGGATGACTCCAAATAATGTCTAGATGAGAACATCCCCTTTTGGTTGCAATCATTCAGCCTTGATGGCTGCCTGAGCCCAAAACCCCAAAACCTTTAGCATGGCCTATAGGTCATATTTATGGAAGGTTTCATTGTAACTTGTTAGGTTGACTTCATATAATGCCTAGATGATGACATCCCTTTTTGGTCATGATTGGTCAACTATGACTGCTACAGGTGCCCGAAGCCCGAAAACCTAGAGCACAGTCTACAGGTCATATTTATGAAGGATTTTCATTGTAACTTTGTAGGATCACTCCAGATGATGCCCAGATGAGAATGTCCCCTATTGGTTGCGATCATTCAACCATGATGGCTTCCCGAGCCCAAAACCTGAAAAACTTTAGTGCAGACTACAGGTCGTGTTTGTGAAGGGATTTCATTGTAACTTAGTAGAATGACTCAGTGTAATGTCGAGATGAGGACGTTCCCCTTTTAGTTGCAATCGGTCAACCATCATGTCTACACAGGCCTGAAGCCAGAAAACCTTTAGCACAGTCTACAGGCCATATTTATGAAGGGATTTCCATGTAACTTAATAGGATGACTCGTTTTGGAATAATTTCACTGTAACATGGTAACTTTTGTTGACATACGTTAACTGTGAGGGCCACATACATTAACTGTGAGGTCATATTAACCCACCCCTCAACTCTTTAGTACAGTGTACACCTCATATTATTTTTATTAAAAATGTAGCATACAGGGAATAGAAATTAACATATTCCCAATTATCACAATTCTTGTCTTATTTCATAATCCTTTCATAAACATTGAACATTATCCTTTTCATCGAACACAACACACTGACAACTTAAGCTACAGTGTCTTCGACACTTTCATAATTTCAAATCCATCGGTCGGTTTGGATCTTTGGAATGCTGATAGACCGCATGGGGGAACAGATATATGTATGCACAAGGAACAGGTTCCGTCTGATAATTTCTCTCGGAGTTATGGCCCTTTTTAACTTTTTTGACTTAGAAAATTTTTCATTCCCACAATAGCTTTAAGGCTACTTCGAACGTGCAAATAGGTTGGGGGCAGTGGCCCATTCTTTGCGTAGCCCTTGTTTGATATTTGGTATACAGCATTACTATTATTCGTAGATTAAAGTTTGTTCAAGATGTAATGCTCATTGTTCAACAGTTTTGAAGGGGCCAGAGTCACCAGAGAGGTTTGAAATTAGACATAGAATACTGTTCATTTGTTTAAATGAATGCTGCCCACGGGTGATGGGGCAAATTGTGTCAGATGTATATTTGGGTGGATGAGATTAATGTTTGTTCTAATGGGGTTAACCAGGAAGCATTAGTCACTTTGTGCGGTGGGGTACACTGATGTGTGACTTTTTTTGTATTTTGCTTTAAAATGTGTTTTAAATGTGTTTGATCAATTTTGTGCCAAAAAAGTGTTTTCACCCGGTTCATCCCTATTGGTGAGGTGCAGAGGGGAGGGGGGATCCCTTAAGTCTTTCTTTAAACCATAAAACTTTCTCAGGCCTTTTGGGGTCTCTTGTTATCAAATACTTTTTCTCAGTTACATTTGTGTAATAGGTTTGTTTGTTGAAAAGAGTTGAGTTTAGATTCAGCTTACACAGCTTTCGTTGGATGTTTGGCAGCCAAAGTCGAAGGGTACAGTTTGAAATTCAGAAAATGCCAAATATTCTGATCATCACTATTATTAAGCAGGTAAGAGTAACAGCACATCTTCCTAAACTCAAGCGCTGTTGTTTTTTCTCTCCCTATTGTGACAGAAATGAAGCTACTAGTAAATATGTGACCTTAAACATCAATAAATAAATATAGTAAATAGCTACTAGTATGGGCCCCTAAATATGAAATTTGGTTCCTGTTTTTGGAATAGAGATGCCAAATCCAAAACCAGGTCCCAAGATCTGAAGGCAGCTGTTTTAACTGGTTAAGTGCTAAATTATTAGCTGACCTGAGCGAAGCTCAAAGGGAGCTTTACTAATCACTTTCTGTCCATCGTCGCCGGTGTAAACTTTACATTATCGTTTCTCCTCACAAACTCCTGGACCAAATTGAATCACATTTGGTATGCATATTCCTAATTATATATCAATTCAAGTTTGTTCAAATAAAGTTGCCATACCCACAGGGGGCACCACAATATACATAACTCTGATAGGGGTCGTACTAAAAGACGACTGTAGACGCGCGTAGACGACCGTAGAAAAAGCAAGGGGGTTATGGGGAAAGTGAAAGCACAAAAGGGTTGATAGCGACCTTATAAACCTATGTGTAAAATATTATAATGATAGGATATGCTTATCCCATTTTATAACAGAAAATGTTAATCCATGATCAAAAATCTACAATACTAAAAGACGACTGTAGATTGAGCTGTTAATTAAGTGAGTGAGAGAAGACAAGATTAATCTCCTCACATCTTGATTACCATCCGCCGACTTCCATGCATAAATTTGAACTTTGAACTTTTAGTTCAGCTCGTAAAAAACAAATAATTACATATTGCCATTTTTATATTTAACAAATTTCATGTTGTCGGGCTTGTCAAATTTATTGACTAATTGTTGAGTACAATTAAATAAATTGGGAATGGTATTAATCTTCCGATTACGCCACATTTGTATTTCCATAATAAATAAGGTAGAGCTGAAACGGTTACAGGATTTTCGTGACTGGTTAACCGTGATATATAACCGTGGTTAATCAGTTAATTGCGGTTAAATATTACCATAGTCTTGTGAATAGCTTTTCGGAAAAAGGCAGGGTACAATTTTATACTTAACGTCACCGGATCAAGGGAATTAATCATGTTTTCTTTGAAAAGTTTGGGAATTCCAAGGCTTCTCACTTAGAGGATTTTGATTAAAGATATAATTACAGATATAAAGAAATTGCAATTCATACCTTGTTATGTAACACAGATACGCTAAACACACACGTTATAGCTGTCACGGAAATAATCCAAAATATGTGAGTGAAATGTGTTATTGTTATTGGTTTGTAAAGTAAAACTGTACATCACATTGCAAACTAAAAATAATAGCACAGGCATTACGTGGCACGTGACTAGAAGTTCCAATCAGACACCGTGAAAGTAATTTATTAATTTATTTACCGCCAAATTGCCATTTAAAGAAGTGATTGAGCCAGGTCGAAAGGTTGACTTGTTTAATATTCATGATTCTGCCATTCGGGTGCAGAAAATATAATTTATTTCCCACCAGAATGGCATGATCAACATGTTTACTTATTCAATATTCATGACACAGGTAAGGTTTTGGAGGTCAATCAATCAATGCAGTGAGACCTCAACAACTCATTTCGAAAAAGAAAAAATCCTTGTATGATATTTTGTTTCAAATGGCTCTTCAAATTCGAGATATTCCATGCTCTGTTCTGTATTCATTTTTGTAACATAATTGGATGGACAACACATTATATTGCTGACACTTTGTCATGATGCCTTAACCCTTTACCTAACACAGCTTTTTTTAAAAAAAACCTTAAATTTTCAACACATAATTCTGAAAATTTTTGTATGAAACCATAAAAATATGGGAATCATTAGAATCGTCTCGTTGAGCCGTATTTGTATGGTTTTGTCGAGGGGATAAAAAGTTATTTTGGGTCCTGGGTGGCTTATAATGGTTAATTTTATGGACGCATCTGGGTGCTGCGTTAGGTAAAGGGTTGATGAATGAATGAAGATGCAAGTTTCTTGTCTCACTTCAAAAACATTTTTAGCTCAACTTTGACGAAGTCAAATTTGAGCTATTGTCGTGGCCCGTCGTCCGTCTGTCCGTCTGTCCGTACGTCAACAATTGGCTATGGCTCGGGCTAGAGGTCGTATTTATGAACCGATCTTTACGAAACTTCTTGTGTACCTTTGTTATGACCCTGGGACTGGAACGAGTGTTTTTAGGTGTGGTCCGAAATTCAAGATGGCTGCCAGCGGCCATTTTGTACCGATGATGCAAAAATCAGTTTTTTGTACAGAACTTCTGTATGAAAGTTCTGATTTGAATAAAGTTTTGTATAAATGTTTAGTACCATGGGATACATCACATATAATACGGGTTTTTTTCTCGTGCGTAAATTATGCAAATTAGACTGACTTGGATTTACTTAGTGTTACTTTCAGAGCTGTAAGTGCCAAGCTGCTATGGCTCGGGCTAGAGGCCGTATTTATGAACCGATCTTTACGAAACTTCTTGGGTACCTTTGTTATGACCGTGGGACGAGAACGAGTGTTTTTGGGTGCGGTCCGAAATTCAAGATGGCTGCCAGCCGCCATTTTGTACCGATAATGCAGAAATCTGTTTTTTGTACAGAACTTCCATATGAAAGTTCTGATTTGAATAATTTTTTGTGTGAATGTTTAGTACCATGGGATACATCACATATAATACGGGTTTTTCTCTCGTGTGTAAATTGTGCAAATTAGACTAATTTTGATGTTTTTTGGTGTTACTTTCAGCACTGAAAGTGCAAATGCCAATACGGCTCGGGCTAGAGGCCGTATTTATGAACCGATCTTTACGAAACTTCTTGGGTACCTTTGGTATCACTGTGGGACGAGAACGAGTGTTTTGGGGTCCGGTCCAAAATTCAAGATGGCCGATGGCAGCCATTTTGTACAAAATTAGGTGCAATCAGATTTTTGCACAGAACTTCCATATGATAGCGCTGATTTGAATAATTTTTTGTGTGAATGTTTAGTACCATGGGATACATCACATATAATACGGGTTTTTTTCTCGTGCAGAAATTATGCAAATTAGATGAACTTTGATTTTTTCAGTGCGACTTACGCACAGTAAGTACACATGTCAATACGGCTCAGACTAGAGTCTGTATTTATGAACCGATCTTTACGAAACTTCTTGGGTACCTTTGTTATCACTGTGGGATGAGAGCGAGTGTTTTGGGGTGTGGTCCGAAATTCAAGATGGCCACCAGCAGCCATTTTGTACCAAAATTAGTGCAGTCAGTCTTTTGTACAGAACTTCTGTATGAAAGTTCTGATTTGAATAAATTTGTGTATGAATGTTTAGTAACATGGAATACATCACATATTGTAAGGGGTTTTTTTTCGTGCTGAAATTATGCAAATTGGATGAACTTTGATTTATTCAGTGCTACTTACACAATGTGAGCACACATGTCAATACGGCTCAGGGTAGAGGCTGTATTTATGAACCGATCTTCACAAAACTTCTTGGGTACCTTTGTTATCACCTTGCGACGAGAATGAGTGTTTCTGGGTACGGTCCAAAATTCAAGATGGCTGCCAGTGGCCATTTTGTACCAAAATTAGGTCCAATCAGTTTTTTGTCACAAGTTCTATACAGCTCGTATTTATGAACTGATCTTCACAAAACTTCTTGGGTACCTTTGTTTTCACCTTGGGACAGGAACGAGTGTGTTTTGGGGTGCCTTTGTTTTCACTGTGCTATGAGAACAAATATTTTGGGGTTCAGTCAGACCCACTCTGGGACTCAAAGATTTCTTTTCTAGTTTAGCATCTGACTGTCACCCACCTTTACAATACTTTACCTATACATTTGTTACAGGCAACGGTCAGTATTTATGTACAGACCGTTAAAATACTTTATATATACCTTTGTTATCAGGTCATTACCTAGATGTTTGTCATTGCTGTGTCACATACTATACATGTGCATGTCTTTGTCTTGACAAGTTGAGCTACAGTGTCATTGACACTTTCATTTAATCGACAGTTTCGATACCAGCTGATGTTCAACAGTAAAAATTAAAATGAACAAATGAGCAATGCAAATGAAAACTTAAAAAATGCTGCTATGAGCCTGTGAATGTAGAATGTCCTCATCTACGTAGAAAGTTGAAATGTTGCGAAGTTTGTATGGGTGATGTGAGTCATGTGACCACATGTAAGGTGAGTCACATTTGGTGATTGTAGAACACTCTAAAGCAAGTTGGGTTTAATTAAAAATCAACCAAAATAGACTGGGTTGAGTGAATATGAACCCAACTGGGTTCATATTCACTCAACCCAGTTGATTTGGGTCAATTTTATTTTTTTACCCAACTAATTTTAGACTGTATTGTGGGCCGTAATTTTCGCTTAGTGTTAGGAATGGATTCATTTTAATCAGTTTTCTTTGTCAGGACTATCAGGTAGGTAATTCACCAAATTCAGTTGTCAACTTGAAACTGAAAACAGATTAACAGTCAGTCACTTGTCTTTACCCTGACACACGAAAGGTCCAAGTGAAGGCAATGCTGGTTCACTTTCATAGTCTGGATGAACCGCCACTGAAACAACACTTGTTATGCTCGATGAAGTTGACGGTTGTGGATCAATTACTTGTGATTCTGATTCATGACGTGTGTTGGTCTGTCTGATGTTCTCCCTTGTGAATATCAGATGATCAAAAGTATCGGGATCTAGAGACGAGCGATTCTTCAGTACGGTATTTCCAGCTGCCGAAAAGATTCTTTCCGAAGGCACAGATGAACCTGGGGTACCTAGATATTTCCATGCATGAGGTGCTATTAACGGAAAGCATTCTGCATTCATCTCCCTCCATTGATTTGATGAAATTTCAATAGAAGTCTTTGTGGTGAAGTAAGCATTGACTTCATCTCTGATACGAACGTAGAAACTGTCATCATCATGTGTCATTTGACTCGTTTCCAGCGCAGGGTAGAAATCCCCAATTAGAAATTTCATAGCATCATTCAAAGCCTCTAATTTGCTCTGTTTGATTCTCGGTTGGAAATCGGTCGTTGGGTGCTGGGTTGAGACATTTGCAGCTGAGTCAGGGGTCATTGCAGTTTATTGTTCACTTGAACTTGATGAACTGTCTTTTTGCTTTTGAGCATTTTTCTTTATTGTTTCAAAAACAGTTTCTGTTACTTGCTCCTGTTGCTCATTGTCCAAAAAGGGCATGCTTTTATATCGGGGATCAAGCGCCGCGGCCATTATTACGGGGTTCTCAAAGACTTCACTGGTGTTTGGCTTCGGTTCCGGTAGTGTTTACGGAGATCATTTGACACAGTTTGCTTAAATTCGCAGTGGTAAATTCAGTTAAACATTACAGGTAAGACATGAGACATGGACAAACTTGACCGCTGACCAACGGGATCGCATAAAGAAAAGACTCTTGAACTTGACCATTGAGAAATCAAAACATATAGCTGAGTTAAATGACTCGTAGTACATCTGATGACAGGCGATTTTGACACAAGTTCAAACACTGAGCCCTTCAGATGTTCGTTCAACTCAACAATTAATTCACTACCTTTGAATCTGTTGAGGGTTTTGTTTTGTAGGTCTTTTAACTCGCATATCAATAGTTTCTATTTTTGCTAGGTCATGAAGTTCTTTTATCGGTGTCCACTTTGGCTCGCATTGTACCACGCGCATGGCATGATTTAGAAGAAATGAAAAGTTGCTGCATACTGAAGATGCTCAGGGACGATGTGGGGTTGAAAGCCTTTGCGACCCAAATATATCTATTTGCTTTATAGCTTTATTTGCTTATAAATCCACGAGAGTCGGAAGCGAGAGCCAATAATCCTATTAAGTTTGAGTGTGCAATTGGCAGTAGGGTAGTGGGTTGAGATCCCCCAGAACCTCAAACTGGAAGATGGCTCAGAATTTTGCATAACTAGTTCTGCTCCGTGTTTGCTTAGAGAAGTGGGCATATTTATCTGGTTTGCATTTTGGGGGAACAGATGACGGGGTGATTGGAGGGGATCCCCCCCCCCCCCCCCCCCCAAAAAAAAAAAAACAAAAAACAAAAAAAACAGTGAAACAACCACACATACACACACCCTCTCACAGACGCACACCTCAAAGCTCTTAAAAGGGCTGTTAAATCTTTATTCAAATGATTATTTATATAAAATGTACACTCGTCCCAGCCAGGCAAGCTTGTTTCAATCCTTGCCGTGTGTTTGGTGGTTTCCTGTGTATGTTAACAAAAAGGTAGGTTGTACCAATTCCGCCGTTTCGTCTATTATTTCCATGTGTCTTCTGGGCATGATTTTCAACCCTCTGTAGCTTCTTAAAGCATTGCTCAGAAACAAGTTTGTTTTTTAACCTTTGTCAGTATACAATTTTTTCTAAGTTGAAAACAATGTCAATATTGAGCATTTCCATTAAAGACATTCCTTGGGCTTGTTTGCTTTATAACCTGCAAACACCCCCATACAGTGGAAAGATTATGTGCACAACAATCTACAAACCGTTATCAATACAATGCTTTGTCGGCGGATGGTAATCAAACTGTTTGGAGATTAAAGTTGCCTTCTCTCACTCACTTAATTAACAGCTTGATCTACGGTCGTTTTTTAAGTATTGTACGAGAAGACTACTGTAGATTTTTGCTCATGGATCAATATTTTTCATTATAAAATGAGATAAACATATCCGATTGTTATAATATTTTACACATAGGTTTATAAGATCGCTATCAACCCTTTTGTGCTTTCACTTTCCCCATAACCCCTTACCTTTTCTATGGTTGTCTACGGTCGTCTTTTAGTACAACCGCTCTGATTGCACCCATAAATTTTTTCAAAAATTCAAAAAAAATCTTTTTCAGATCCACTAGTCAGAATCTTTTCAAATTTGTTATACAATATCGCTAGGGAGGTCAGAGTCAAGTTTGTTCAAATTGAGTCCCTAGGTTAAGATTTGGGCTCTCTAATGGAGCCTGAATTTCAACTTAGTGCAATACGTGGAATATTCTTTAAAAATCTTCTTCTGATCCACCAGTCAGAATCCTTTCATGTTTGGTATACAACGTCTGTAGGAGGGTTGGATTCAAATTTGTTCAAATCGAGTCTTTGGGTTAATAATTGGGCTCCCTGTGGGAGCCCAACTTTTAACTTAGTAAAACATGAGGACATTTCTTTAAAATTCTTCTTCTTCAGATCCACCAGTCAGAATCTTTTCATGTTTGGTATACAACATCTATAGGTGGGGTCAGATTCAGGTTTGTTCAAATCGAGTCCCTGGGTTTATATATCGGCTTCCCATGGGAGTCCAGATTTTAACTTGGCACAATATGGGGAATAATCTTTAAAAATCTTCAGATCTGCCACTCAGAATCATTTCATGGGTGAGTTTCAGGTGTGTTCGCATCAGTTACCTGGGTAAATATTTGGCTCCCTATGGGAGCTCGAATATCAACTTAGTGCAATATGAGGAATTTTTAGCTGACCTGAGTGAAGCTCAAGGGGAGCTTTACTAATCACTTTCCTTCCATCCATCGTCCGGCATCGTTGGTCGTGATCTGTTACCCATCCGGCGTAAACTGTACATTATTAACTTCTCCTCACAAACTCCTGGACCAAATTGAACCAAATCTGGTATGCATCTTCCTTATCATATGTCAATTCAAATTTGTTCAAATAAAATGGGCATCACAAGGGTCATAAGTCTGATAGCACTCATAAAATACAAAAAAAAAAAATCTTCAGATCTAGTGGTCCGAATCTTTTCATATTTAGTAGAAAGGTCAGATTCAAATTTGTTCAAATCGAGTCCCTGGATTAATATTTAGGCGGGAGCCTAAATTTTAACTTAGGTCAATACATGGAATATTCTTTAAAGATACTCTTCAGATCCACCAGTTAGAATCTTTTCAGAAGTGATACACAACATCTCTTGGGGTGTCAGATTCAAGTTTGTTCAAATCAAGTCGGTGGGTTAATAGTTTAACTTAGTGCAATATGAGGAGATTTCTTTAAATAAAAATCTTCTTCTTCAGATTCAGTGGTCAGAATCTTTTCTTATTTGGTACACATCATCCAGATTCTAGCTTGTTCAAATTGGGTCCCTGGATTGAAAATTTTGGGTCTTGTTTGGACTTACACATTTTGGAGCAAATTTCTAAAAAAAATTTTTTTTGATTTTTTATGCGTTTTGTTCAATTTTGAGACAAAAAAAAATTTAGTCTGGAAATTTGGGGTCCAGTTCAGACTTGGAAATTTTGGACCAAAATTTGAAATTTATTTTATCATTTTGTTTTATGTATTTTGTTCAATTTTGAGACGGAAGAAAATTTTTTTTTTAACCTTGAAAATTTTGGGTTTGGTTCAGACTGGATATTTTGCACCAAAATTAGGATTTTTTTTTTATTTTTTATGCCTTTCGTTCAATTTTGAGATGAAAAAAAAAAAAAATTATAGCCTGAAAATTTTGGGTTCGGTTCCGGCTTGGAAATTTTGGATCAAAATTCAGAATTTTTTTTTTGATTCTTTTCAAAATTGAGTTCCTAGATGAATTAGAGTGGTTTTATGCGAAAATGTTTTTACCCTATGCCCACCCTTCTTCCCTTCTTTGTCGGGGGGAGGGGGGGGGGGGGGCAGTTAGATGTGACAAAATGTTTGGCTGCAAAATGTATTTTGAAAGATTTAGAATGCTTTTATGCAACTCCCCTTCCTCCCCCCTTCAAAATAACCTATGACCACCAAAGCCACTCCTCATGGCCACCCCTGGGGGGTCAGTTAAGCGGAGGAAAAAAATTGCTACAAAATGTGTTTTGAAGGAATTAGATTGAATTTATATAAAAAAGAAAAAGGAACCCTATAATAATTTCATGACTTCATTCCTCTGAAGTATTTTTGTGCCATGATTAGCTGAATGTGATCCAAAATACTTCTTTGAACAACTTGTCAAGTGCGCAATTAAGGTCGCTTGGGGCCTCTTGTTTTTCAAAGGTGATTTGAAACATGGGTATTTTTTCAATGATACCATGTTACCAGCAAAAGTAGCCTCAGTTTAATAAGATTTTGTTAATAAATAATTGTTCCGTTACAATATATTGTTTTGCCAATAGGCACTCTCCAATAAATTGCACCCAAACAGATTTCAAAAAAATTTCTTCTACTGCTGAGCAGACATCAAGCTAATGCATACAGTCTAAATCCAATGAAGTGGCTTCCAGAACTTTTCAGTATAGCTGTGATAGTGGCTTCTAGCATTCAACCAACTAACCATGACCATTTCTAGTGTTCAACTGATTACCAGAAATGGTCGCAGACCGATTACCGGTTTGAGCACACAATTGTCCGATTCTGATTGTAATACCGTGCACTACTTGACAAGTCGAGGCTCAAAAGAACTACATTAAACTAACATTTTTCACAGTGTTAAACTTCGTTGACTAGGGTCACAGTAAAATTACCAGTCACACACACTTGGATGGTAAACGTGGCTCTCTGACAAGCCTAGATATAATTTTTTTTTTTTGGGGGGGGGGGGGGGGTGGGGGTGGGGGGTGCCAGACAAAATGATAGGTACAAACTGACTCCTGTCGGACATTTAGAGACCCTGCCGGGCATTTTTTTTAGCATCAGTTGCAAACAGTAATATTCAGTCTTTTCAAAGCAGTTTAATGAGATTGAATTTCTGTATAAAAATTCAATTCTTTTCAAAGCAGTTTAATGAGAAATGCAGTATATCTAACAGCTGAATGTATATTGTATTTAAGATTTACATGAAACAGTAGATGTATTTTCATTTTTCAATAAGGTATCTACTATCGACATTTGTAAACAAACGACTATTTACCAGGATGACTATTTACCAAAAAGAAGGGGTAAAATCTTACCAGCAAAGAATAGGTGCCATCCACTGAAATTAGCTCCGGGTTTGACCTTCTAATAATAATTAAGAAAATATAACACATACCTTGAAGGGTTTATACCATATCATTGATAAGTCAGTGTGACGACAGTACTTCAATCGAAAACACTGCATTCGGGTTGCTTTTGACAATTGTGAATATGGAAATTCATATCAAGGGGAAGCACTGCATATTCGATATGTTGCTGGAGTAATCCCCTGGGAAAGTGTCCATCTACAAAATCCTTGTTTTATGTTTTTATTTTGCATTGAATTTTTTTAACGTGGGATATGGAATTCGTAAATGATTGTCGTGTATTATGATGACAGGAAATAAACTTATTTATTTGTTCTTTCAATGAACAAAAATAGAGGTGAGCGATAATTCATCCACCATTCCCACGCGTCACTGTCCTCTTCAATATGAAAATTGGCTTTGGACAGAGTGACGGGCACAAGCAACTGGCCATCTGACAAATGCATAACTGAGTCGGACTTTGTCAGTGTCCGACCTCTTATATCCAGGCTTGCTCACAGAGCCACATTTACCACCCAAGTGCATGCGACTGGTAATTTTACAACGACCCAAGGTTTCGCAAATTGCGAGAACGGTCGTTTTATTCCCGCGACGTTCTTGCAAATGCTTGTTAAGGAGACCTATTTACCGTTCCCACCCAAAATAACAGCATTTTATCAATAAGATCTATTCAGCCTTTGGAATTTACGATGGCATTCGGCAATGACGCCACAAATACTGGCGCTCATATTGAGTGTGATGGGATATTTCTGCAGTCGCAAAATCTTTGTAAAGTTTGCCCCCACTGCATTTCTTGATAAGCAAAACGTTAAATGAAAATCATTGTCACTTTCGCTATGTGTAAAGTCAACAACTATCTGGCTTCATCATTGATGGAACTTCACTTTGTTAACACTGTAGCAACTGTTGCTTGTGAGTTGTAAAATCAGCAAGCTGGTTCGGGTACAGTATTGTTGAAATAAAATACGATTCAGGAGCAATTTTTCAGTGTTTTGTTTCACATTTCTTTCAATCGACATGGTGAAGAGGAAAACTGTTCTGGGATGGGGATTTCAGTCTCAGTGACACAAATTCAAAAATTTAATAAAATTAGATTCATTTGTATAAATATGATTACTGCAATAGCCTTTGATATGGTGGTTGAACAATCTATGTATTTGAAGATAAATAAACATAATTTTACATTAGCAATTGAACAGTTGCAGAAGGTAATAAAATGCTGTTAATGAATCATCACAAAATGCTTGTCAGCAATCGGTTGAACTGATGTTCCAGGAGCCATTGTCATCCGATTGCCCACATTCAGCCAATTGTGGTGGCCGGTTCCGATCATCAGTTGAACACTAACTATTTTATTTGAATGTTATGTTTTCTTTCATTCTAGTGATACCATGAAGTTTGAAGCAAGAAAAATCAATGGAAAGCCTGGGATATTTTGGGAAGAAGGTAACTATTTGGTTTTCATCTCTGAATTAGAACATTCTGTATATGTAGATTTTCCTAAGATTGCTGAACAACTGAGGAGGTTGTAAATTTCTTAAATTAACAGACATGCAGATATCGGAAATTGACAGAATCTGAAAACAGGATCCATAAATTTGATGTCTGGAAGCCCAATGGAACATATTTAAGAGTTCCGACTAGAACTGTCATGGGAACCTATTTTCAAATCTTTTGTATTAGTTTACTGATCACAGAACAATAAAAAAAACAAAACAATGTAACCAAGCTATCAATTGAAAATATAATATGTTTTCATTTTTGAAATTCACTAAAAAAAACAATAAGGTGTCTTAACCTGAGTTTGAATAGTGCAATTGGGCAAAGAGTTGATTTAGAGGAGATTTACATTAAGGCTATACAATACGCATTGTTAGTTATTCGGATAAAACTGAAAAATTTTTGTGACCAAAAAGTGTGACTAACACTGTGCAATGCACATGGTTAGTCACACTTTCTGGTTATAAAAAATGGTAACTGCCATATCATACACAACATGGAAATATACGCTAACTAAGGCTGTAACAATGCACAGGGTTAGTTGGTTACTTGTGTGTTACATTGGGTGCAGAATTTAAGAAACTAATGGAATTGCACATGTACTGGTTGTGAAAAGTTTTTTGAAGTTCCAAAGTTCTTTGGAACCACTTATCAATGGCTTAATTAACAAGTAGGTTCACTCAAGACAAGAGTGAAAAGTAGCTACATGTACTGTTGATTGCCATCTGTGTGAACAAACAGTCACCTGAGCAAAACAATTCATTGGATAAGGCTTCTGGCCAGTTGAATCATTTTGTCAGTGTTTTTGGATTGGAAGAAAAAGGAAGATTTTGATTCATTTCTGAAGGTTGCGACCAGATGATGCAGTTGAGTATTTTATTATTTTATAACTATAATTTTGGGTTGCCATTTAGATCTTACAGAATAATATTATAGGGTCAATACAGTTAAAACTAGAAGTCCTGTCACGAACTGTGCACTTATCTAGGCTTAATTGCGCGTAGGAATTGCGCGCAATTGTCATATCGAATGGCACCCAAAGCAGGGAGGTTCTCCTTGTTACCCATAGTAAACACAAGCAATGTTTCTGCCAATGGACCTCCGGGTTACCCGGAGGTCCATTGGCAGAAACTCTGCTTGTGCACAGGCCGCATCTGCAGAATTTGATAGCCTTACCATGGTCATAACATGTAGATTAACGTGCAAATCGACGTGCTATTTGTGTGCATTTCAGGACAGGACTTCTAGTTTTAACTGTAGGTATCCATTGTGCTAGTTTGTAGAAAATCAGGAAATAGTCTTAACTTGTTTATCCTATGAGCTTCCATGTCAAGTTAAAGATATATTTCGCTCAAAGTGCAAATATATCTTTAACAGGTCATGTCAGTTTATACTTCATATCAGTTTATATTTAAGCTCATTATTTGGTTGATTCAGTTTCGATGTTCAAAGTTAGATTACATTATTGTCATAATTATAAAACAATTCTGGATGGATTATTATTTTAATAGAGTACAATGTTCTGAAGGGTCTGCTAGATCACAGGCAAAATATAAGTACAATATATTTACTTGGTTAATTAACTCTCAGTTTATTACTATACCACTATATCAGAAGTGGGAATGTGCTTGTTGCAAAATATTCAATCAGTGTGATTCTCATTTTATGTTAATCTTATAATTATAAAACTCACTGTACCATAAGTGGAGTCTTCTTTATTATTTGATTATTCTAAGAGAGAATATATTATATTACAGAGTTTAGTTAAGCTACTGCATACCATCTATAGCACTATAGATTAGTGATGGTATTAACGGTACAGTTCTCCAGAAATAAGTAATAATTATACTACTCAAAGTTAGCTAAGCATCAAATATTTGACACTTTGTTGTGAAATTTGCTTGTGACATATTTGCGATATTTTTGGTGGATATGATTGAGGAATGTATTGAGATGGTCCCCAGTGTTTACATTAGCTCTCTTGACAGGCAGACTTTTCATGAGTCATGGAAAGCATGTACCCCTTGATTTTCCTGATGTTTTTGTACATGAGATGTGTAGGATATTCAGTCACCATTTCAACACAAACCCTTGTGATTTAATGGTTGAATATGGCAAATGCAAATGTAAGAAGACATTTGTCTGAAGCAGAAATGTGGCGGGCTGTAGGGATGGTGGAGCAAGGGGCAACCCATCGTCAGGTTGGTGAAGCTCTTTGTGTGCACCATACGGTGATCACCAGAGCCTGGGCAAGATTTCAGCAGTATGGCACACCAGTAAGACAGCATGGTGGTGGCAGAGACAGGGCAACATCTGCAGCAGAAGACCGTTTTTTTATCATTCAGGCCCATTGGAACCGCTTTGCAACAGCAACCCAGCTTTGCAGTGACCTTCAGAATGCATCTGGGGTAAATGTTTCGACACGGACAATCTGGGCAAGGTTGAACGAAGGTGGTCTCCAATTAAGAAGACCATGTATTCGCATTCCGCTGTCCCAGAACTACCACCAGGCACGATATGAATGGGCCATTGACGACATTGGATGGACCAGAGAAGATTGGCAGCCTGTCCTTTTTACAGATGAGTCAAGGTACTGCCTAGACCACACAGATAGGCATTCTATGGTATGGAGAAGACCAGGAGAGCGATTCCATGCAGCCAACATAACTGCTGTGGTGGAGGAGGGTCAATCATGGTCTGGGGCGGCATCAGCAGGGATGGACGTACAGCGCTCTGTATCCTTGAACATAGTACATTGACTGCACAGTGGTATATTGATGAGATCCTGGATGTCCACGTCAGATATATTGTATGCAGGTGCAGTGGGTGATGGATGATAATGCCCGTCTTCATGTTGCCCGTGCTGTCGGTGAGTACCGACAGAGGGAGGGGATTGAGTGTATGGACTGACCAGCAAGATTCCCTGACCTCAATCCAATCGAACATGTCTGGAATGAGTTGCAGCTTGCAATTTCAGCCCGTCCAGTCCAGCCAAGATGTGTCCAGGAGCTTGGTGCCATGCTGGTCCAAGAATGGAACAACATCCCGCAAAACTGAGTCTGATTGGGAGCATGAGAAGATGTTGTCAAGCTGTAATTAACAATTCTCATACTCGAAACTGAACCTATACCACTTTGCTCTGTCAACTTTTTGGCAAATTTGAAAAATTTCCTCTTTTACCAATAATATCCTTATTTTTACACTGTAAACCAATGGCCCAGACTAGCTGGTGCTTAACTCAAAGTTATCAAGGGCCAAACACAAATTTTGAACCCCCAATCCCCAAAATTTGCTTGCAAAACCGAAAATAAAAAGTCCTATCTGGCCCTCCATACATGTGCTTTAAAATCTCCTTTTTTAGCTTTACTTGACAAAGTCAAGATGAGCTATTGCCATCATGTGTGTGGAAGTCTGTTTGTCGGTGAGTCTGTTCACATTTTCCTTTAGCACAGGCTACACCCCTAGTTCTTGTCTGGTCGTCATGAAATGTCATATGCTGGTTTGGGGTCATGTCTAGATGGGAACGTCCCCTTTTGGTTGTGATCAGTCAACCGGTATGGCTGCCCGAGCCCAAAACCCGAAAACCATTACCACAGTCTACAGGCCGTATTTATGAAGGGATTTCATTGTATCTTGGTAGGATGCCTCTGTATAATGCCTAGACGAGAACGTCCCCTTTTGGTCATGATCTGTCAACTGTGATGGCTGCCTAAGCCCGAAACTCAAAAACTTTTAGCACAGCCTGCAGGTCATATTTAATATGGAGGGATTTCATTGTAACTTGGTAGGATGACTCCGTCAGCCGTGATGACTGCCCGTGCCAAAAACCCGAAAACCTTTAGCACAGTCGACAGGTCATATTTATGGAGGGATTTCATTGTAACTTGGTAGGTCGACTTCATATAATGTCTTGATGAGAATGTCCCCTTTTGGATGTGATTGGGCAACTGTGACGGCTACATGGGCCCAAAGTCCGAAAACCTTTTGCAAGGTCTGCAGGTCATATTTATGAAGGGATTTCATTGTAATTTGGTAGGATGACTCCAAATAATGTCTAGATGAGAGCATCCTCTTTTGGTCGTGATCATTCAGCCTTGAACATTATCCTTTTCATCACACACAACACACATACAAGTAAAGCTACAGTATCATTGTCACTTTCATTGAGGATGCCAGAGGATTGAGGATGCCAGACACATATCAAGGCAAGAATTGGTGGATACAAGGCTGTTATTGGATGAAAGAAGTGTTCAACGGTGGTTTTTAATGTTCAAGGCTGTAACTTTATAATACTTATAAAGTTATTTTATGTTTCCCAATTTCGGGACATATGCCTATCATCATTTTTGATAATGATTATTCCACTGTTTGTTAAGTATTCCTTCCCTATCCTTCCATGAACCCTTCCTGTTAAACTCTTAAGCTTTACGGCTATTTTTTATTGAAATTTTTTATTAGCTCACCTGACTGAAAGTCAGGGTGAGCTTTTCTGATCACTCTTCATCCGTCGTCCATCCGTCCTTCCGCCGTCCTGCGTGAAGGTCGTGTTTGAGCCTCTTTCTCCTTATTATTTTTTATAATATTTATTTATAATATTTGTTGGTCATAGGTATGCTCACACTAGTTATTTTTTTTTTTATTATTTTTTTTTTATTACTTGTTTTCTTAGAAATTGTGTCTGTCCGAGCCAAATTTTGTCTGTTCAGCCTGTATCTCGGGTATCGAATATTCTATTGCAATGAAATTTGCCATGAACACTACTTATGGTATAGGCTTTAAAAAATGGATTCAACGATATTTCTCACATTCTCCTTTTTAGTGTTATCCCCCTTTTTTGACTTAGAAATTGTAGGAAATAGACATTATTTGTCTGTTCAGCCTGTATCTCAGGTATCTCAGGTATGGGTTATTGGATTTCATTGAAATATGGCATGCAGTTTGCCTATGATAAAGGCTTCTGCCTCATTGCATAAAACTTCCAAACACCAAACAATTTACCATACCTTTTGACTTAGAAATTGTTGGAAATTGTTGAAAACTTTCGAAGAGAATGGGAGGGGGGGAGGGATACTGGATTGGGGTTATCAGATTTTAGTGAAATATGGCTTGTAGTTTGCCTATGACAAAGGCTTCTGCCTCATTGCATAAAACTTCCAAACACCAAACAATTTACCATACCTTTTGACTTAGAAATTGTTGAAAACTTTGAAGAAAATGGAAGGTGGGGGGGGGGGGTATACTGGATTGCATCTGTCCATCTGTGCATCCATCAGTCAGTCCGTATGAGAATATTCATAAATAATATTTGTTGGTCATAGGTATGCCTACACTAGGCGGTACACCACGTGGGAGTATGCATCGGACGAAAGTCCAGCTCTTGTTATTTTCTCCAATTGATGAAATTTCATTTGCAGGTTTTTATAGCTTTGACCATGACTCCTTTTCATAATGTTTTGACTTCAAATCAGCCAATGGTAGCATGGCTGCTGCAGCCATGTATTTTTTTTCTCCGATTTTAACAAACTTTCATATGCAGGTTTAGCTTTGACCATGACTACTTTTCATAATGTTTGGCTTCAAGTCAGCCAATGGTAGCATGGCTGCTGCAGCCATGTATTTTTTTCTCCGATTTTTACAAAATTTTATATACGAGTTCAGCTTTGACCATGACTACTTTTTTCATAATGTTTGGCTTTTAATCAGTCAGTGGTAGCATGGCTGCTGCAGCCATGTATTTTTTTCTCCGATTTCAACAAAATTTCATATGTAGGTTTAGCTTTGGCCATGTCTATTTTTCATGATGTTTGGCTTCAAATCGGCCAATTGTAGCATGGCTGCTGCAACCATGTATTTTTTTTCTCCCAATTTCAACGAAATTTCATATGCAGGTTCAGCTTTGACCATCAGTACTTTTCATAATGGTTGGCTTCAAATCAGCTATATTTTTCTTCTGCTTTTCAAATGAGTTTTTGAAGGATTGGAAGTGATTTTATGCAATATATATATATATATAATTGTCCAGTTCAGCCCATGGGGGATGGGGGGGGGGGGGAAGGGGGGTACCATGGGTGAATTTTTTTTTGCTTTAGAGTTTATTTTGGGGGATTTTGAGTAATGTCATGACAAAAAAATTCCATCCATGGAGCGATTCAATTTTTTTTTTTTTCTGCATGAAATCACTAAAAATGCCCCAAAACACATTTTAAAGCCAAGGAAAAAAATTGTTCACCCAGTTCACCACATGGGATGGGGTCCAGGGGGGTTGGGGGGGGGGGGGGATTTTTTCTTTTTTTTATCTTTATTTTAAAATGTGTTTTGGGGGATTTTTGAGTGATTTCATACAGTTGGGCTTGGGGTGATAGGTTCATGGGGTGAACAAAATCATTTTGAACAAAATCTCTCAAAATCCCCCAAAACACAATTAGGTGCAATATTTTTTCCTTGTTCACCCCACCATGGGGTGGGTGTGGGGTCCCAGTAAAAGTGGTTTGATGCAACCCCCCCCTCCCCCACCCCACCAAATTCACCCAGTTGGCCATATAAGATGCCCCAGGCAGGTAGTCCTGAATTGTTTTTGGCATTAAATTACTCAAAATCCTCAAAATACTTTTTAAAGTAAAAAAATGTTCACCTTATGGAACCAGTCACATTGAATAACTTGGGATAGACTCTCTGGTGTTGGAAAGGTTTACTTCATTTATTATTTGTTGAGTGCAATATGATGAACATGACTGTCAGTGACCTACTTAAATGTTTCAGGTGTTAAATCTGTCTCAGTTTGATTAATGAGGGTCAGATGGAACAATGTAAACTGATTGTTTAATGAACTTTTGTTTTTGTATACTTTCACAGAGCTGAATGGTAATTTATCAGTTTCATTGGTATTTATAGTCAGTTTGGTCATCTAGTTTATGTATTGGTGTTTAAGGTTATTTTTCTGCAGCTATGGCTAATTGTGGCCACAATAAAGGGTTAAGGTCAGGTTTAGCCAATCATTTACCCCAATGTTGCCCCCAAGTTCCCCTCCAGGTAAAAAAAAAAAAAAATTTTACCAACTGCCCTGATTTTTTTTGCCCCAACCTGAATTTGTTTTTTTTTATGTCCTGTATGTTATTTGCCCATATGGTGAGAAAACCTCTCATTGACCCCCCAAAAATTTCAAATTTTTAACATGGTCAATAATATCAGGCAGGGGGCCAGTTTTCAAAGGCCAATGAATAAACAATGATATGCATTCTTTCAATCCCACTTAAGGGTTTTCATAACATTTTAAACCTTTTTTTCTCTCCCTTTTTGTTTTTTTTACTTTATTTTTTTCACAGAAAGGGTCAACTTTGGAAAACTGAGGGGCAATATTCACCAAAGCCACTAAATGTCGGCAAAATGCAGGGTTTCAGGAATTCAAGACATGAGTTATTCATTTCAGTGCAGCCATAGCTCTGTGGACTTCTTTCAAATAATAAGAATTAGGTTTCCAAAAACAAAATGGTGTGTTCAAGATGACTGCATTTCCCATGATAAACACCTACTTATTTCAGTGTTGTCCAAAATTATACATATGGAAGAAATATATAGAAATAACTGTCATTTGTGCAAAATTCAGATATCTAAATCTAAAATGGCAGACAAAATAGCAACTGAACAGAAAGAAGTCGAAACTGTCAAAAAGTTTGCAATTTTCACAAAATTTCTCAACATCCATTCCATATTCATAATACTATCAACGCGAATGGCCTATTACTCTACCATATGCCTAGAGGTCATTCTCCTATAATTTGACTTAAATCTTCGTGATCATACCCTTGGATGTCCCTCAAATTCATTGTTCGGGTTGGTATATGAAATTTCACAAACAATTATCAAAACACTATTTTAATGGCCAGAATGTTCGAGTTTGAACAAAATGTGGCACTGATACCCAAAAGATATTAGATGGAAGACAGAGGACCGGCATTATGCCCTTTTCCAGCAGAAATTATTGTAAATGTAATCGAAATAGTCGACGAAAGATAATCTGGAATAAACAAAAAATTAGTCTTCCAAGGGTCAAACCCCACAGATTTCAGTCAAATTATCCGAGTGCCGCTTTCGACTTCTTTCATATGCCATTTCGGATTTTGACATTTGAATTTTGCAGAAAATAAGTTATTTCTACATATTTCTGCCATACGAATAATTTTATACAACATTAAAACCAGAAGGTGTTGATACCTAGGACTGGCAGTCATCTTGGACGCCGCTTTGTTTTTGGACACCTAATTCTCATTTTCTGACTTTGGTCCATATCAGCATTTGTTTGTTATATGTCCATAAAGATGTGTACCGAGTTTCATGCTTAAAGTGCATGATTTCAGTTTTTTTTTTTTTATCTTAACCATTATACTGAAACTTTTGCGGCTCTTTTGTCATGGTAGAAAACATAGTTCGTTTGGTGCCATCATGACTTCAGCTAATGAGCCAAATAAGATTGAAGACATTGCAACTAACATCTTCTAAGACATTCACAGGTTGTATTGACAATGTAATCTTATCTCTTAAACCATGCTGTGGTGTGTCCAACTCACACAAACATTTTAAGAGGTAAGAAAAAGTTTAAGGGAAAATTGGATGCGAATGGAACCCAAAAATGGAATCCCGGACCGAAACCCTGCTTCAGTACAGTCTGCATTTGTAAATTAATTTTCCATTAGGTAAAGGGTTAAAAAGTTCACAGAAGAGGGCATGAAAAAAAATCCACTAAGTTAAACCCAGAGGGTTTGACAGGACCAGGAGGTCCATAGGAGGAAATTTTTTATTTTTAGTCGAGTTTTGACAAAGTCAAACTCGACTAATAGTTTGATGAAGTGGCGGGCGGGCGGGCGGGCGGGCGGGCGGGCGGGTGTAAACAATTGGTTTCGGGACAATAACTTTAGTTCTATTTGTCACACTTTCAACATATTTACACCACAGGTTACTCCAAAGGGAAAGAAGACACCTATTGATTTTGGGGTCTGATGCCCCGAGTCAAGGTCATTGTTACTATAAATAGAATTTTTTTCAACAGATTGGTTTCTGGGCAATAACTTTAGTTCTATTTGTCGCACCTTCACCAAATTTACACCAGAGGTTACTCCATAGGAAAGGAAGACACCTATTGATTTTGGTGTCTGATGCCCCGAGTCAAGGTTCATTGTTATCAGGCACGTTTTTATCAGGAAACTAATGGTGAGGTTTAAAAAAGTTTCGGGATGGGGTGGAGGTGTAGAGGGGCACCCAAAGTTATGACTAAAATTTTTCTCACTGATATAGGTTTTCAAAGGGGTCAACTAATTTTTTACCAGGAATCTAATGGTGAGGTTTAAAAAAGTGCCGTGGTGGGGTGGGGGTAGGGGGTGTACAGGGGCACCAACAGTTATAATACTCTCCTCAGCCTGAGCAATGCTGGGTAACTCTGCTAGTTAAAGATATAATTAAATAACAAATATATACACTTTTCATTACAACATTTCAACTGAAATGTAAAACATGTAGTTGGATATACTTGGTGCTTAGCAAACTTTGAGTAATAAATAGAGTTCATAGGCATAAAGGTGTATATTTATCCTATTGTTTTTAGCTCACCGAAGGGAGCTAAACTTATCACTTGCCGTCCGTCATCCGTCGTCATCTGTCCGTCGTCGTGAACATTTTTCAAACGACTTCTCCTCTGAAACCGCTAGGTCGATTTGCTTGAAACTTGGTATGGATGTTCATTACCATATGTCAATTCAAGTTTGTTCAAATGAAATGCCGCACTTGGGGCTCCATAGGGGGCATAACTGATAGCACCATATGAATTATAGAAAAATTATTAAAAAATCTTCTTCTCCAGAACCAGTGGGCAGAATCTTTTGATACTTGGTATGCAGCATCTTGGTATGGGTCTGATTCAAGTTTGTTCAAATCGGCCCCCTGGATTCATATTTGGGCTCACTATGGAAGCCCAGATTCGAACTTAGTGCATTTCAGGCAAATTTCTTAAAAAATCTTCTTCTCCAGATCCAGCAGGCAGAATCATTTGATATTTGGTATGCAACATTGTGGGGTGGATCTGATTCAAGTTTGTTCAAATCGGCCCCCTGGATTGACATTTGTGCTCAGTATAGAAGCCCGAATTTGAACTTAGTGCATTTCAGGCAAATTTCTTAAAAATTCTTCTTCTCCAGATCCAGCAGGCAGAATCTTTTGATATTTGGTATGCAACATTGTGGGGTGGATCTGATTCAAGTTTGTTCAAATCGGCCCCCTGGATTCATATTTGGGCTCAGTATAGAAGCCCAAATTCGAACTTAGTACATTTCAGGCAAATTTCTTTAAAAATCTTCTTCTCAAGATCCAGCAGGCAGAATCTTTTCATATTTGGTATGCAACATTGTGGGGTGAATCTGATTCAAGTTTGTTCAAATCGGCCCCCTGGATTCATATTTTTGCTCACTATAAAAGCTCGAATTCGAACTTAGTGCATTTCAAGCAAATTTTTAAAAAAATATTCTTCTCCAGATCCAGCAGGCAGAATCTTTTGATAATTGGTATGCATCATTGTGGGGTGGATCTGATTCAAGTTTGTTCAAATCGGACCCCTGGGTTCATATTTGGGCTCAGTATAGGAGCCCAATTTGAACTTAGTGCATTTCAGGCAAATTTCTTTAAAAATCTTCTTCTCAAGATCCAGCAGGCAGAATCTTTTGATATTGGGTATGCAGCATGCTTAGGGGGTGAGATTCAAGTTTGTTCAAGCCAAGTCCCTAGGTTCATATTTGGGCTCACTGTGGTAGCCCAAATTATAACTTAGTTCAAAATGATGAATTTTCTTTAAAAATCTTCTTCTTCAGATCCAGTAGGTATATTTGGTATGCAACATTGTGGGGTGGATCTGATTCAAGTTTGTTCAAATCGACCGCTGGGTTCATATTTGGGCTCAGTATAGGAGCCCAATTTGAACTTAGTGGATTTCAGGCAAATTTCTTTAAAAATCTTCTTCTCCAGATCCAGCAGGCAGAATCTTTTGATATTGGGTATGCAGTATCCTTAGGGGGGTGAGATTCAAGTTTGTTCAAGCCATGTTGCTAGGTTCATATTTGTACTCACTGTGGGAGCTTGAATTGTAACTTAGTTCGAAGTGAGGAATTTTCTTAATAAATCTTCTTCTTCAGATCCAGCAGTCAGAATGTTTTGATATGTGGTGTGTAGCATCCTAATTAGGGGGGGGGAGATTCAAGGTTGTTAAAGCAAAGTCCCTGGGTCCATATTTGGGCTCCCCGTGGGAGCCTGAATTATAACTTAGTCAATATGAGGAATTTTTCTTTAAAAATCTTCTTCTTCAGATTCAGCAGTCGGAATGTTTTGATATTTGGCATGCAGCATCCTTAGGGGGTGAGATTCAAGTTTGTTCAAGCCAAGTCCCGGGTTTCATATTTAGTCTCACTGTGTGAGCCCGAATGATAACTTAGTTCAAAACGAGGAATTTTCTTTAAAAATCTTCTTCTTCAGATCCAGCAGATAAATGCTTTTGATATTTGGTATGCAACATCCTTAGCGGGGTAAGATTCAAATTTGTTCAAACTATGGCCCTAGTTCCATAAAATTTGTCTCTCATGACTTCATTCCTTTGTAGTGTTGATGAACCATGTCTAACTGAATGTGACCCCCAAATACTTCTTTGAACCACTTTGGCCGGTGAGCGATTAAGGCTCCTTGGGGCCCTCTTGTATTTTAAATACTAGTCCTAATAATTTCGGTGTTTTGGTATAATAAGGTTTATATAGTTATTTCTGGTTCTCATTTCATATCCAATTATTCTTGTGTATATTTGTCTGTATATAAATATGGTGCATCAGAGTACATTTCTCCTTTTAAACCAATATTGCGATTATATATATAAATCTGTTATCACAATCATTTGTTATTGTTGCTTTCTGAATACCCCAGGTAACTTCTCAAACTATTGTGTATGAGCTGAATTCCCAAATCCCCTTGAATTCAAATTCATCACTAGGCTAAAAATCAATACATCTTGATATTCCCCAAAAATTTCTATTGGTGATACACACCCCCCAAAAATTAAGCCAAAACAATAAAAAAAGCCCTGGTTTGTCCGCCATACATGTTCTGAGCATGCATAGAGCCAAGGAAGTGTCCTCAGTTCCCAACAATAACCATTCTTTTGTTATAGCTGTGTGTGAACAGTCTTGTTTTCTCAGCTCTGATATTTCTATGTTTTCCTGACTTCAAACATTGGATCAAGGAGGAGGAGGATAATGTTCCAGAAGATATGACCTCATCAGGAAGGAG
The DNA here is from genome assembly GCA_031216915.1 of Pictodentalium vernedei. Lineage (NCBI taxonomy): Eukaryota > Metazoa > Mollusca > Scaphopoda > Dentaliida > Dentaliidae > Pictodentalium > Pictodentalium vernedei. Next base: position 584,820,440 of record CM062296.1, read on the forward strand.
GCAGACTGTGATTTGTTCTAGACTGTGCTTTCAAAATTATGATCTAATAATTTTAAATCTTGTGTCACCCTTGTCAGGTCAATCCCTGAATGATTACCATTCATCAGCATAATTGTATGTATTATTTAATGTCTCCTTAATGTATCCTTTCTTTCTCCCACTCCTCAGCAATTTCAACATAATTTGGCTTTATGAAAATCATTTTTTTCTGAAACTTATGCCCTTTTGTTCACATAACAGCCTATATATTAGTCTAAAATTAAGACATTATCATCTGTTATGGGTTTATAATATCTTCATTCCATGACGTACAGCCCCACTATCCGCGTAACTGATAAGTTTGGATTGACAGTATTGCCAATTTCTGTCTGTAGTTTCACTATGATTCAGCCTTAATAAGGCTTAAGAGAGCTATTTCTCTTATTCTCCATGTGTTGCCATCCTATCTTTACATCATTGTATATTACTTGTAACTAGACTTTATGATTCTGGAGAATCATGGCTTTTCCCGATGAGATTCCATGATTTTTCATGACCCCACAGTGTCTGATGAATTGTTTTTAACTGTCTCACTGAAGTTCCTTCATTGATGTTATGAGAAAGGTGAAGATAGTAGTCTCAAATGACACAGTTTGATAAAAAAACTTGTTTAGATAAAAACCATCATTAACGGTGGAGTGGGTTAATGTCAATATTGTCGTCCAACAAGTCAATGACCGACAAAAGGAGTTATGTTTCTTTGACACATACCCACTGAGTGCTGTGTCTATTTGAAAATGGTCCATTATATCTCAAATGTATCCAAAATATTGACGTCTGACAGCTTGTAGAGTGTTAACAAGTGCTAACAGGAATATTTATTCATGCAACTGGTAATGTCACACCAAGAACTGTGAATGGCCATTTTTTCTTTAAAATCTACAAGCTGTTTTCAGAGAAATCCAGGGAGAACATGAATTTTAAGCTTTTGATGGGTATAATTGTTTATCCAGCCCAAAACGGATTAAGTGTTGTTTTTTGAATACTCTTATTACTTCCAAAAATATTCCTCAGTGAATTCTACTTCCACTTATTTTGATCACTCCTTTCAACTTCGGGTGCTGTGGGTACGCAAACACAGCCCATTTTATCAACATTTTGATGTTTGAGAACCTGCATAGGGTTAACAACTGCTTACAGGAATATTTTGTACATGCAACTTGTAATGTCACATTAAGATCTGAGCATGGCCATTTTTTCTTGAAAATATACGAGATGTTTTTAGAGAAATCCTTGGATAATATGAATTTTTAACCTTTTGAGGGGTATGGATCTGTAACCAGCCCTAAACGGGTTAATGCTTGGTTTGATGAATACCTTCATTACTTACAAAATTGATCCTCGGGGAATTCCACTTCCAGAGAAGGATGTTATGTTTATCTCGCAGGTACACATTGCGTGCCCAAGAACAGCCCATTTTCTCAAAATTTCTATACTTTGCAGCCTCTGGAGGGTTAACTAATGCTTACCAGAATATTTTGTCTATGCAACTTGTAATGTCACTCCAAGACCTGCAAATGGTAAATTTTTCTTGAATACTTACTAGATTTTTTGGAGAAATCCACAGAAACCTGGAATTTTAAGCTTTTAAGGGGTACATCTTAACCAGGCGAAAATGGGTTAAGACCTCGATTTTTTGAATACCCTTACTACTTACTAAATTTTTCCCAATCAGTTTTGCATCCGGTAAAAGAAGTTATGTTTCTCTGTGGCATTCCCATTTGTTGTTGTTGGTGTCCAAAAACAGATTATTTTTTTCAAAATGTTGACATTTACCAGCCCATGGAGGGTTAACAAATGCTTACTGGAATATTTTATCCATGCAACTAGTAATGTGACTCCAAGGCCTATCAATGGCCATTTTCTGTTGAAAACTTACAAGATGTTTGTAACGAAATCTACGGAAAACATGATTTTTCTTAGCTTTTGATGGGTATCGCTATTAACCACCCTAAAAGGGGTTAATGCTTGGGTTCTTGAATACCCTTATTACTTACAAAAATGGTCCTCAGTGAATTCCACTTCCAACAAAGGTGATTATGTGTAACTCTCGGGCATACATTGCGTGCTGTGTGTGTCCGAAAACAGCCCATTTCAACAATATTATGATGCTTGGCAGTCTGTAGAGGGTTAATAACTGCTCAGCGGAATATTTTGTCCATGCAACTTGTTATGTCACACAAAGACCTGCAAGTTGTTACTTTTTCTTGAAAACCTATGGAATGTATTTAGAGAAATCCACAGAAAATGGGAATTTTTAGATTTTAAGGGGTCTCTCTCTTTAGCCTGACCAAAATGGGTTAAGACTTCGACTTTTGAATACCCTTACTACTTACAAAAATGTTTCGTATAGATTGTGCGCTCGATAAAAGAAAGTGCTTTTCTTTGTGGCGTACCCGTTGGGTGCTGTTGGCGTCCAAAAACAGCCCATTTTATCACAATTTTGACTTTTAGCAGCCCGTGGAGGGTTAACAAATGCTCACCACAGTATTTTGTCCATGCAACTTCTATTGTCACATCAAGGCCTGGGAGTGACAATTTTTTCTTGAAAATCTACAAGACTCGTTTAGAGAAATCCACGGAAAACCTGAATTTTTGAGCTTTATGGGGGTGTTGCTGTTTAACCAGCCCAAAACGGGTTAACGCTTGGTTTTTTGAACACCCTTATTACTTACAAAAATGATCTCCGGTGAATTCCACTTCCAATAAAGGAAGTTATGTTTATCTCTCGTGTATCGTTCCAGTGCTCTGGGGGCCTGAAACCAGCCCATTTCATCAAAATTTCAATGTTTGGCAGCCTGTGGAGGGTTACCATATGCATCGCCTGATATGTCGTGTGTATCAAAGGTCGTGGCACAGACAGGTCTAGCAATGATGAAGGTTTAAAAAAAATCTACAAGACGTGTTTCGAGAAAGTGCCGATAAACCCCAATTTTGGCAGTTTTTTGCCAATTCTGACGAAACAAGGGTTAAATCGAAAATTCCGCTTTGGTACATTTTTAGCTCAACTTTGACGAAGTCAAATTTGAGCTATTGTCATGGCCCGTCGTCCGTCTGTCCGTCCGTCCGTCTGTCTGTCTGGCCGTCTGTCCGTCTGTCCGTACGTCAACAATTGGCTATGGCTCGGGCTAGAGGTCGTATTTATGAACCGATCTTTACGAAACTTCTTGTGTACCTTTGTTATGACCCTGGGACGGGAACGAGTGTTTTTAGGTGTGGTCCGAAATTCAAGATGGCTGCCAGTGGCCATTTTGTACCGATGATGCAAAAATCAGTTTTTTGCACAGAACTTCTGTATGAAAGTTCTGATTTGAATAAAGTTTTGTATAAATGTTTAGTACCATGGGATACATCACATATAATACGGGTATTTTTCTCGTGCGTAAATTATGCAAATTAGACTGACTTTGATTTATTTAGTGTTACTTTCAGAGCTGTAAGTGCCAAGCTGCTATGGCTCTGGCTAGAGGCCGTATTTATGAACCGATCTTTACGAAACTTCTTGGGTACCTTTGTTATGACCGTGGGACGAGAACAAGTGTTTTTGGGTGCGGTCCAAAATTCAAGATGGCTGCCAGCTGCCATTTTGTACCGACGATGCAGAAATCTGTTTTTTGTACAGAACTTCCATATGAAAGCTCTGATTTGAATAACTTTTTGTATGAATGTTTAGTACCATGGGATACATCACATATAATACAGGTTTTTTTCTCGTATGTAAATTGTGCAAATTAGACTAATTTTGATGTTTTTTTGGGTTACTTTCAACACTGTAAGTGCAAATGCCAATACGGCTCGGGCTAGAGGCCGTATTTATGAACCGATCTTTACGAAACTTCTTGGGTACCTTTGGTATCACCGTGGGACGAGAACGAGTGTTTTTGGGTCCGGTCCGAAATTCAAGATGGCCGATGGCAGCCATTTTGTACAAAATTAGGTGCAATCAGATTTTTGCACAGAACTTCCATATGAAAGCCCTGATTTGAATAATTTTTTTGTGTGAATGTTTAGTACCATGGGATGCATCACATATAATACGGGTTTTTTTCTCGTGCAGAAATTATGCAAATTAGATGAACTTTGATTTTTTCAGTGCTACTTACACACAGTAAGTACACATGTCAATACGGCTCAGACTAGAGTCTGTATTTATGAACTGATCTTCACGAAATGTCTTGGGTACCTTTGTTATCACCTTGGGACGAGAACGAGTGTTTCTGGGTGCGGTCTAAAATTCAAGATGGCTGCCAGTGGCCATTTTGTACCGAAATTAGGTCTAATCAGTTTTTTGTACACAACTTCTATACTGCTCAGACTAGAGGCCATATTTATGAACCAATCTTTACGAAACTTCTTGGGTACCTTTGTTATCACCGTGGGATGAGAGCGAGTGTTTTTGGGTGTGGTCCGAAATTCAAGATGGCCACCAGCAGCCAATTTGTACCAAAATTAGTGCAATCAGTCTTTTGTATAGAACTTCTGTATGAAAGTTCTGATTTGAATAAATTTTTGTATGAATGTTTAGTAACATGGAATACATCACATATTGTAAGGGGTTTTTTTTCGTGCAGAAATTATGCAAATTAGATGAACTTTGATTTATTCAGTGCAACTTACACAATGTAAGCACACATGTCAATACGGCTCAGGGTAGAGGCTGTATTTATGAACCGATCTTCACAAAACTTTTTGGGTACCTTTGTTATCTCCTTGGGATGAGAATGAGTGTTTCTGGGTACGGTCCAAAATTCAAGATGGCTGCCAGTGGCCATTTTGTACCGAAATTACGTCCAATCAGTTTTTTGTCACAAGTTCTATACAGCTCGTATTTATGAACTGATCTTCACAAAACTTCTTGAGTACTTTTGTTTTCACCTTGGGACAGGAACGAGTGTGTTTTGGGGTGCCTTTGTTATCACTGTGCTATGAGAACAAATATTTTGGGGTTCAGTCAGACCCACTCTGGGACTCAAAGATTTTTTCTAGTTCAGCATCTGACTGTCACCCACCTTTACAATACTTTACCTATACATTTGTTACAGGCAACGGTCAGTATTTATGTACAGACCGTTACAATACTTTATATGTACCTTTGTTATCAGGTCATTACCTAGATGTTTGTCATTGCTGTGTCACATACTATACATGTACATGTCTTTGTCTTGACAAGTTGAGCTACAGTGTCATTGACACTTTCATTAGATTTTGTGCCCCGCTATGCGTGTGCAAAATTTTGTGAAAATCGGTCCGAAAATGTCTTCGGAATCGTGTGGACAAAATGTGTGGAAAAAAAAACTAGAATTTATGTTTCTGGAGAATCATGGCTTTTCCCGATGAGATTCCATGATTTTTTATGACCCCACAGTGTCTGATGAATTGTTTTTAACTGTCTCACTGAAGTTCCTTCATTGATGTTATGAGAAAGGTGAGTATAGTAGTCTCAAATGACTCAGTTTGATAAAAAAATTGTTCAGGTAAAAACCATCATTAACGGTGGAGTGAGTTAATGTCAATATCGTCGTCCAACAAGTCAATTGACCGACAAAAGGAGTTATGTTTGTTTGACACATACCCACATAGAGCTGTGGCTATTTGAAAATGGTCCATTTTATCTCAAATGCATCCAAAATATTGATGTCTGGCAGCTTGTAGAGGGTTAACAAGTGCTAACAAGAATATTCATTCATGCAACTTGTAATGTCACACCAAGAACTGCGAATGGCCATTTCTTCTTTAAAATCTACAAGCTGTTTTCAGAGAAATCCAGGGAGAACATGAATTTTAAGCTTTTGATGGGTGTCATTGTTTATCCAGCCCAAAACGGGTAAAGTGTTGTTTTTTAGCTCAACTTTGACGAAGTCAAATTTGAGCTATTGTCATGGTCCGTCTGTCCGTCTGTCCGTACGTCAACAATTGGCTATGGCTCGGGCTAGAGGTCGTATTTATGAACCGATCTTTACGAAACTTCTTGTGTACCTTTGTTATGACCCTGGAACGGGAACGAGTGTTTTTAGGTGTGGTCCGAAATTCAAGATGCTGCCAGCGGCCATTTTGTACCGATGATGCAAAAATCAGTTTTTTGTACAGAACTTCTGTATGAAAGTTCTGATTTGAATAAAGTTTTGTATAAATGTTTAGTACCATGGGATACATCACATATAATATGGGTTTTTTTCTCGTGCGTAAATTATGCAAATTAGACTGACTTTGATTTATTTAGTGTTACTTTCAGAGCTGTAAGTGCCAAGCTGCTATGGCTCGGGCAAGAGGCCGTATTTATGAACCAATCTTTACGAAACTTCTTGGGTACCTTTGTTATGACCGTGGGATGAGAACGAGTGTTTTTGGGTGCAGTCCGAAATTCAAGATGGCTGCCAGCAGCCATTTTGTACCGACGATGCAGAAATTTTTTTTTTGTACAGAACTTCCATATGAAAGCTCTGATTTGAATAATTTTTTGTATGAATGTTTAGTACCATGGGATACATCACATATAATACAGGTTTTTTTCTCGTGCGTAAATTATGCAAATTAGACTAACTTTGATGTTTTTTGGTGTTACTTTCAGCACTGCAAGTGCAAATGCCAATACGGCTCGGTCTAGAGGCCGTATTTATGAACCGATCTTTACGAAACTTCTTGGGTACCTTTGTTATCACCGTGGGACGAGAACGAGTGTTTTGGGGTCCGGTCCGAAATTCAAGATGGCCGATGGCAGCCATTTTGTACGAAATTTGGTGCAATCAGATTTTTGCACAGAACTTCCATATGAAAGCGCTGATTTGAATAATTTTTTGTGTGAATGTTTAGTACCATGGGATACATCACATATAATACAGGTTTTTTTCTCGTGCAGAAATTATGCAAATTAGATGAACTTTGATTTTTTCAGTGCTGCTTACACACAGTTAGTTCACATGTCAATACGGCTCGGGCTAGAGTCTGTATTTATGAACCGATCTTCACGAAACGTCTTGGGTACCTTTGTTATCACCTTGGGATGAGAACGAGTGTTTCTGGGCGCAGTCCAAAATTCAAGATGGCTGCCAGTGGCCATTTTGTATCGAAATTAGATCTGATCAGTTTTTTGTACACAACTTCTATATGGCTCAGGCTAGATGCCGTATTTATGAACCGATCTTTATGAAACTTCTTGGGTACCTTTGTTATTACCGTGGGATGAGAACGAGTGTTTTTGGGTGTGGTCCGAAATTCAAGATGGCCACCAGCAGCCATTTTGTACCAAAATTAGTGCAATCAGTCTTTTGTACAGAACTTCTGTATGAAAGTTCTGATTTGAATAAATTTTTGTATGAATGTTTAGTAACATGGAATACATCACATATAGTACGGGTTTTTTCTCGTGCTGAAATTATGCAAATTAGATGAACTTTGATTTATTCAGTGCTACTTATACTCTGTAAGTGCACATGTCAATACGGCTCGGGCTAGAGGCTGTATTTATGAACCGATCTTCACAAAACTTCTTGTGTACCTTTGTTATCACCTTGGGACGAGAACGAGTGTTTCTGGGCACGGTCCAAAATTCAAGATGGCTGCCAGTGGCCATTTTGTACCGAAATTAGGTCCAATCAGTTTTTTGTCAACTTCTACACAGCTGATATTTGTGAACTGATCTTCACGAAACTTCTTGAGTACCTTTGTTTTCACCTTGGGACAGGAATGAGTGTGTTTTGGGGTGCCTTTGTTATCACTGTGCTATGAGAACAAATATTTTGGGGTTCAGTCAGACCCACTCTGGGACTCAAAAGATTTTTTCTAGTTTAGCATCTGACTGTCACCCACCTTTACAATACTTTACCTATACATTTGTTACAGGCAACGCTCAGTATTTATGTACAGACCATTACAATACTTTATATGTACCTTTGTTATCAGGTCATTACCTAGATGTTTGTCATTGCTTTGTCACATACTATACATGTACATGTCTTTGTCTTGACAAGTTGAGCTACAGTGTCATTAACACTTTCATTGAATACTCTTATTACTTCCAAAAATAATCCTCAGTGAATTCTACTTCCACTTATTATGATCTCTCGTCTCAAATTCGGGTGCTGTGGGTATTGCAAACACAGCCCATTTTATCAACATTTTGATGTTTGAGAACCTGCATAGGGTTAACAAATGCTTCCAGGAATATTTTGTACATGCAATCTGTAATGTCACACTAAGATCTGAGAATGGCCATTTCTTTTCAACCTACTCACAATTGTTTACAATTGGCTGTAACATAAGTGCAAGCCCTACTTCGGAACTAACTCAAGCTTTTAGAATCTTTTCCAAACGAGTTGGAAAAGTACTAGAGTGCAAAAGCACGAAAAAGATCGAAAAAAGGGTCGAGCGAGACCAGCGCTCGAAATTACAGGTACTCTCTCTGCACACCTCTTGCGTTTACCGGGCGCATGCGCAACAACCGTGACGTCAAATCCTTTATTTTCCGCCATTGTTCATGGTCGGAAATTTTTTCAAGCTACCAAATTATTATTCTCATTTAATGTTAATTTGTATTGTTATTGCTGTTCTTTTCACACTTTATCTTGCTTTTCCCCCACGTGTGAACACGACCTTCGTTCTGTTTTCCGTCGGCGGGAAGCTTTATTATTGTATTTATATCATGCCTAAGACTATTCCTTGTACCTCTTGTTTGCAGGTGAAACATGTGGACGATTCCCATACCACATGTGTCACTTGCAACAATTGCACTCAGGCCCAATCATGTGGTATCTGTGGGGTTTGGTCCTCTAAATTTTGGGCTTCTGTTAACAAGGTGGTTCTTTCCAGAGCTAGAACCCCTCTTTCTCGGGGTAAGGGTAGCCGTGCCGTAGCAGACATTTCTGCTGGTGCACGTGGTGACTCTGTCACACAGGATTCGGATCTGACTTCTGTGGCGAGCTCCTCTGCAACTGTTGGCGGTGTTAGTACAGTGATACCTGATGAGGAGACCGCGGTCTCTTTGTCTTCGGATGTCACTATTGAGGCGTCTGTTTTCGTTGAGAGCTTTTCCGAGGTCAGCTCGGTAACCCTCTCCGATCTGCCTCCTACACCGTCGACCGTTGTTGAGGAGGTTGCTACTCCAGATCCTATTCTGTCTGATGGTGGCTCTTCCGTCTCCTCTGGGGATGGTCTACAGTCTCGGGGGACCGAGGCTGTATCTGCTGGTGTGTCTGTGTGTTCTCAGCCTCCCCCAGCCTCGCGGCGAGGCTGTGCGGGTTTGCTGTCTGCTCCGTCTCATCTGGCTAGGTTTGCTCCTAGTCGATTGAGCCGGCCGGTCGCTTCGGCAGCGATTCCTCGTCCCTCGAGTGAATCGTTTATTGTTCCACCTTCGCCTGCTAGTGTGCCGGCTAGCGGGATGGTGTTGGGACGTTGGCATCCAGGGCCTGCTGTTCGGCAGCGGTCAGTGACAGCCCCGGTTAGCTGTCACTCTCGGAACCTTCCTCCGGTGATTCCTCACTGTGTTCCGAGTCTGGGTGTCGATCGATGCTTGCCGTCGGTCTCAGAGGATAGGCAGTTGGGGCCGTCTGCTGCGCAGAGGCCAATGACAGGTTCCTGTCATTCTTGGGACAATCCTCCGGTGTCTTCTCACCGTGTCCTAGGTCCAGCTACCGATCGACGTGCGCCGTCGGTCCCTTTCGAGGATTTGCAGGCAGGGCCTTCTGTTTCGCAGAGGCCAGTGATGGCTCCTGGGCGTCACAATCGGGACTATCCTCCGGTGTCTTCTCACCGTGCTCCTATTCTGTCTGCCGATTGATGTTCGCCGTCGGTCTCTTCTGAGGATTTGGGTTCTTCTTCCAGAAGGGTCCATTGGGAGGACACTCCGTCGGGCGATTCTGCTGCGACGGATTCTCAGGGTGACCTGCGCCAGGCCGTTTTGGCGCTCACCCGGTTGCTTTCTGGCAACCCTCAAGTTGGCCTCCCTGTGCCTCCTGAGGCACAACCTCCTTTGGTCGGTCGCCGAGATGTCTCGCCTGGCCCCTTGGATACTGCACAGTATTCACAGGAGGTTTCTGCTGGTCAGCCCGAGTTGGGCTACGTCTCCTCTGCTACGGAGGATGACGAGTATCTTGAAGGTGATGGTCCCCCCTCGTCAGTCTTGGGGCAGGCTTTGGATTTCGTCTTTGGCTTATTGCCGGACGTTCTACCTTCCGACCAGCCTTCTGTGACCGTCCGGCCGCGGTCCACTGTGGAGCGCCGTAACCCTGTTGAGCCTTCTAGCTCCGGGGCTTTGCGTCCTCTGCAATCAGCTCAGGTGGTTGAGTCCTTCCAGGGCTTAGACGCCAAAATGCGTTCTAAGGCCCTCAAGGGTTCCTTCTTTTCTAGAGCTGATGCCTTTCTGCCTCCATCGCGGTTTCGTGTTTACGATTCCGTCTCTCCACCAGTCTTCCAAGGGATGACTACTGTGGATGAGGATTCTTCTTCCCTCGGGTTGACTAAGCCTAAGTCGGCAGTTCTCCCGATGTCGGTAGTTGAGTCTATGGTGGGCCTGTCCCGAGAGATGCTGGGTATGTTATCTCTCGCGGACCATGTCGTCGCTGCTCTGGCTGAATATTTTCCACCAGGGGAGTTTGATGACGCTCAGGCGCCTTTTCGCGTTTTGTCACAGGCTCTTATGAACTTGACTCACGCTCACGCCTGTAACACGGCCAATTTGGAGCTGGCACGCCGGAATGCAGTTTTGGATTCTTTACCATCCCTTCCTTCTGAGCAACGTGCTGTTCTGAGGTCTGCCTCTTTGGTAGGACCTCAGTTGTTCCATGGTTCCGTGGAAGCTGTTCGTGGCGAAGTTCTTCGTCATTCGAAGGACCAGCTTTTGCTGAGACAGCTTGACCCACCTGCTGCTGCGGGTGGGGGTCGTTCCAGGCCCGCCAAGCGTGCTGCTGCGTCTGCCTCGTCGGCTATGCCTTCGGCTCCGTCTGCTCCTTCTGCTCATAAGAAGCGCCGACGTGGCCAGGCCCGCTGGCAGCCTCAGGCTGGAAAGTCTCAGGACTCTGTCACTTCCCGAGGTGGTTTCTCCTCTCGGGGGCCTCGTCGAGGCCGCAAGTGAAGGTTCTCACCTCGATTCGCCTCCAGTCGGGGGAAGGCTGTCGCTGTTTTACGACCTTGGACAGAGATAACGTCGGACTCTTGGGTCCTCGACGTCATTCATTCCGGTCTGCGACTGTCCTTCCATCGGCACCCCAGTTTATCTCGGGTGCCCCTTCCGACTCAGGTCCCTTCAGATTCTCTGCGTCGGGACCTTCTGGTGCAGGAGATCGACAATCTCCTCACCAAAGGGGCGATCGAGGTGGTCAGGAACACCCTTTCACCGGGGTTTTACTCGAGACTTTTCTTGGTGCCGAAGAAAAACGGCCAATTTCGTCCTGTCATCGATCTGAGTACCCTGAACGAGTACATAATTGCTCCTCGTTTCAGTATGGAGACTTTCCGGTCGGTTCGACGTTCAGTTCATCAGGGCGATTTTGCGGCCAGTATCGACCTGAAGGATGCCTACTTCCATGTACCCATTCATCTGGCGTCGCGGAAATACCTTCGGTTCTCGTTTCGGGATCGAGTTTTTCAATTCAGAGCTCTCCCGTTCGGTTTGAACCTGGCTCCTTGGGTCTTCACCCGACTGATGTCACATGTGCTTGCTTTCCATCGCACTCAGTCGGCAGTGACTTCGTCCGCCTACCTAGACGACATCCTCCAACGGCACCACGATGCTGCTGTTCTGGAGTTCGATGTCCGGCAGTTTCTTTGCCTGCTAGCGTCGCTGGGTTTCAGAGTCAATCGCGAGAAGTCGGATCTTCTTCCTTCTCAGCGATTCCGTCATTTGGGGATGGATTTCGACACTCTTCACAATGTAGTGTCGGTTCCCCAGGCTCGGGCGACGATTCTTTCCGCCTTGACTCGGGACCTGCTTCAATCTTCCTCGGTCTCGGCCAGGACTTTCCTTCGGATGCTGGGCCTTTGCGGTTCGGTGACAGATCTCATTCCGCTCGGTCGCTTGTTTGTCCGACCTCTCCAACACTTCCTGTTGGATCATTGGCGTCCGAATGTAGATCCGCTGGACCTGGAACTCACTACTCCTCGGTCTCTGCTTTGTCACCTCCGCACTTGGGCAGATATTCCCTGGCTGACACAGGGTGTTCCGTTGGATCTTCCTTTGGCCGATCGCATCCTTACTGCGGATGCCAGCGATCGGGGCTGGGGTGCGACGTTGGACCCTCTCGGTCTGTCTACTCACGGAGAGTGGGACAGCGAGCAGGTGGGCCTTCATATCAACCAGAAGGAGCTCCTTGCTCTTCTGTTGAGTTTTCGGCTTTGGATCCCTCATCTGTCAGACCATGTTGTCCTACTTCTTTCGGACAATTCGACAGTAGTGGCCTACATACGGAATCAGGGAGGCACTCATTCGATTCCCATGTATCGGCTGTCTCGGGATCTTCTTCTGTTGGCGCGGGATGTGAACGCTCGGGTGTCCATTCGACACATTCCCGGGCGTCTCAACGTCCTAGCAGACTCCCTGTCCCGACGCGACAGTGTCCTTCCAACCGAATGGATGCTACATCGGTCGGTGTTTCAGGCGATTTGCGAGCAGTGGGGTCGTCCTCAGGTCGACCTTTTCGCTACTCGCTGGAATCATCAGGTAGAGACTTTTGTCTCCCCTTGTCCAGATCCTCTGGCATTTGCAGTAGACGCTCTGTCTCTGGACTGGACAGGTTGGGTCGGCTATGCCTTTCCTCCTGCACCGATTCTTCCTCAAGTTTTAGCGAAGATTCGTGCTTGCAGTTGCAGGATCATTCTGATCACACCCCTGTCTCCACAGAGGGTGTGGATCAATCTGCTGCGGCCTCTATTGGCCGATCGACCGATTCGTCTACCTCTACATCGCGATCTTCTTTCACAGGGTCGTCCCAGGAAGTATCACAACAACCTGGCGAGCCTGTCCCTTCACGCCTGTCTTTTATCAGGTCCAGTCTCCGACGTAGAGGTTTTTCGAGACGATCAGTGGAGTGCATTTCTGCATCGCGGCGACCTTCCACTGGAATGACTTATGCCGCCAAGTGGAAGGTTTTCTGCCGCTGGTGTTCAGATCACAATGTGAATTACCGTGATCCGTCTATCGCTCAAATTGCGGATTTTCTGGTTTTTCTTTTTGACTCCAAGGGCCTCCAGCCTATTACGATTAAGGGCTATCGGTCTATGCTGTCTGATACTTTCTCTTATGTGGGAAAGCGGTGTATCGGTCGTAATCTTTTCCTCTCCAAACTTATTCGGCACTTTTCTTTGAAGAGGCCTCGAGTTTTGCGTCTTACACCCAAGTGGAACTTGGCATGGGTGTTGCACTGTTTGGAGGGGGCGCCTTTTGAGCCTTTATCTGAGACCGACATGCGTTTTCTCACCTATAAGACGGCTTTTCTTCTAGCGTTTGCTTCTGCTCGTCGAGTCAGTGAGCTTCATGCGCTATCTGTTGATTCTGCCTTCTTCCGAAATGAGGCTAACAGTGTCACATTCACTACTGATTGCTCTTTTCTGGCTAAGAATCAACTCCCCGATTCGGTACCTCCTCCCATCTGCATTCGGGCTCTCCCTGCTGTAGATGGACGGAGGCCTCTTCTTTGTCCTGTTCGTGCGGTCAAGACTTACATTACTCGCACTCAGTTCATTAGGAGGGATCGGAAGAGATTCTTTCTGTCTCTCATTCCTAAGCGGCAGTCTATCTCTTCCCATTCTATTTCCAGGTGGATCTGTCTTGCAATCAAGCTGGCTTATTCTCGCTTGTCTGCATCGGATCTTGTTTCGAACCGGCTTAATGCTCACGAGGTTCGTGCCATTTCTACATCCTGGGCATTCTCCAATTCTGTTTCGCTCCGTGATGTTATGAATGCGGCTTACTGGAGGAATGCTTCTACCTTCTCCTCCTTTTATCTCCGCCACCTTCAGCAGCAATCTGAGGACCTTTATTCTTTAGGCCCTCTCGTTGCTGCTCAGGCTGTTGTGCACCCTCGTTACATTGTTTTTGTCGAGGTTGCGCTTCTCTCAGCCTTGTTCTTTTCAGGTGCCTTTCTCTCTATCTTCATTACAGGTTTTAGTTTTTGTTCTCTGCCATCCTTGCTTTCGTTCTGCTACTCTTGTTGGTATTGGTTATGTGATTCACCTCCTCCTATTGTTTATTCAGCCAATTGTAAACAATTGTGAGTAGGTTGAAAAGAAATTAAAATTTTTTAGTAAATTTTGTTTCTTAACATACCTACCACAATTGTTTACCGGAGGCCCACCCTCCTTGGGGATATCTTTGATATCAATGCCTCCCCGCTAAATCACAAACTTCTCGTTGGCGGAAATACGGAATTGACGTCACGGTTGTTGCGCATGCGCCCGGTAAACGCAAGAGGTGTGCAGAGAGAGTACCTGTAATTTCGAGCGCTGGTCTCGCTCGACCCTTTTTTTCGATCTTTTTCGTGCTTTTGCACTCTAGTACTTTTCCAACTCGTTTGGAAAAGATTCTAAAAGCTTGAGTTAGTTCCGAAGTAGGGCTTGCACTTATGTTACAGCCAATTGTAAACAATTGTGGTAGGTATGTTAAGAAACAAAATTTACTAAAAAATTTTAATTTTTTTTTGAAAATCTACGAGATGTTTTTAGAGTAATCCTCGGATAACATGAATTTTTAACCTTTTGAGGGGTATCTTTCTGTAATCAGCCCTAAACGGGTTAATGCTTGGTTTTGTGAATACCTTCATTACATACAAGAATGATCATCGGTGAATTCCACTTCCAATGAAGGGGGTTATGTTTATCTCGCAGGTACACATTTGGTGTTTTGGTTGCCCAAGAACAGCCCATTTTCTCCAAATGTCTATGCTTGGCAGCCTCTGGAGGGTTAACAAATGCTTACCGAAATATTTTGTCCATGCAACTTGAACTGTCACTCCAAGACTTGCGAAAGGTCAATTTTTCTTGAAATTTTGTTTTTGAGAAATCCACAGAAAACTGGAATTTTAAGCTTTTAAGGAGTATATCTCGTTAACTAGTCAAAAATGGGTTAAGACCTAGATTTTTGAATACACTTACTACTTACAAAAATGTTTCTCTGTCAGTTTTGCGTCCGGTAAAAGAAGTTATGTATCTCTGTTGCATTCTCATTTGATGTTGTTGGTGTCCAAAAACAGACTATTTTTTTCAAAATTTTCACATTTATCAGCCCATGGAGGGTTAATAAATGATTCCCGGAATAATTTATCCTATCAGCTGGTAATGTGACACCAAGACCTATCAGTGGCCATTTCCTCTTGAAAACTCTACCAGATGTTTATAAAGAAATCCAGGGAAAACAAATTTTTAAGCTTTTGATGGGTATCACTATTGACAACCACAAAGGGGGTTAAAGCTTGGTTTTTTGAATACTCTTATTACTTACAAAATGGCCCTCGATGAATTCCACTTCCAACAAAGGAGATTATGTTTATTTCTCAGGTACACATTGGGTGCTGTGCGTGTCCGAAAACAGCCCATTTCAACAAAATTACGATGCTTGGCAGTCTCTAGAGGGTTAATAAATGCTCACCGGAATATTTTGTCCATGCAACTTGTAATATCACACAAAGACCTGCGAGTAGTCAATTTTTCTTGAAAACCTACAGGATGTTTTTAGAGAAATCCACAGAAAATGGGAATTTTAAGATTTTAAGGGGTCTGTCTCTTTAGCCTGTCCAAAATGGGTTAAGACTTCGACTTTTGAATACCCTTACTACTTACAAAAATGTTTGCGTATTGATTGTGTGCTCGATAAAGGAAGGCACTTTTCTTTGTGGCGTACCCATTGGGTGCTGTTGGCATTAGTCAGGCGGCATTTGTCCATATTATGGTGCTACTTCTTTTTTTTTGCCAAGTCTGGTTTCTCACCTGTGTTTGTTTGACAATGTCCCTAGGAAGAAAATTCAACTTGTTGTCAACTTGGCGGCCGCGTAAAACTGCCGCCATATTGGATTTCAAAATGGCCGCCAATGCAAACTTATTTTCGTTATTGTCTCGGAGACTAATGATGATAGAGTGTTCATTTCAGTGCCTTTACCCCCATTTTTGGGGTCTACGAGTAGCGTGGACTGATTTTCTGGAAGGTGGGATGGTGGCCATCTTGAATTTCAAGATGGCCGCCATTGAAAAAAATTATTTTCTCTTTTTTCTCGAAAAAATAAAGCGTATTATAAGGCATGGCACACATTTTTCTAGTAAAACAAACTAGATAATGTAGTTTCTTGAAGGTAATGTGATGGAAACATTGAAATCCAAGATGGCCAAAATGGAACGAGTGGGTATGCAAAGCAACAATATTTTGAAATGAGTGGAAACTGACAAAACACAATTCCAGCTTTATGTAAGTATATAAAGTACCATATGCTGTGATTGACTGGAACTCTCAAGGATGCTATACTGGTGAAATGTCACTCTTGAACATCTTCATCTGCAGGGCTGTCAGGTTCGACATTCTCACAAGATTCACCACAACCACAGAGGTCTGTGCAGAGCAACATATTTTTCCTGCATCCGCTTGAAAGTCTTGTGCAACCAGTTTTACAATTGCATTTCCTCGGCTCTAATAAGGATTCTGGTGCTGGAGCATTCAAACACATGACCGGTTTAAGTTGACCTTCAACTGACTCCCAGAAGTAGTCTTTGGGTGAGGGTAGTTTAGGAAGAGGTGTTACAGAAGACTTCCACACAAGGGCCATATAAAAAGCTCGAGAAGTGTGCGGTTTAAGTGTTCCTTGAGTTGGTGGCAACTGTTGTCCTTCTTTGCCTTTCCTTGCAAATAGAGTCCATCTAAGATCTCTCAAGTTACCCATCTCATTTATATCGGAGGTAGAGTATAAGGAACACACATATCGCTCCATTTCATTGTAGATTTGCGGCGTTACATCTTCTTGTGATCCGAATCCATTGAATGCTTCAAGAATATCATCGTCCGCTTTCATAAACTCTATGAAGTGACTCAGTAATCCTTTGCCGGCAAATGTTCCAGTGTTGTCAGTTCCTTTGAAAGCATACCACCCGACGAGAGCTCCTGTCTTTTTGGAACCGAGTTTCAGAAAGCAATCCTGGATGGATATACGTTAACCTTTCTTTCTGATAAGCGTAACTGACTCTGGAAGTAATGGGAAGTGACTCAAAAGAAGAACGAATACATCTGTATCCAAAGAGCAGACATCCAGTTCGCACTGTGGGTTCTTCGCCATTACGTCAAATGAGTTCAGGAGCGCAAGTTGGTCACCCTCCTCAAGCTTATGCTTGCCCATCACCATCTCCGGCATACAATGTCACGCAATTGGCCATTTATCTCCATCGACGTATTATGCATAACTATCACTCTCTTGGGGTTGCCCTGGTAATGTTTAAGTAGTTTTTCAGAAAGGTAATTTGTTAACTCCGCCTTAGTTTTCACATGAGAAAGGAATGCCTTCAGATTTCTTATTTTGGTGCTGTCATTGACATGGTAATGCTCTGGTGTTGTTGTACTAGCTCGTTTCTGGTGGGTGGTTTCTTTGAGAGACCCAGGACGGTATTGATCAAAAACAATTCGGAGTTCGTCATAAGGGTCACCCATATCAGCCACAATATCTACGAATCTGTCTGCAAATTGTGAAGCATTCGTCATTTCTGGAGTTTTGTGCACCATGTTGACAACACACATGGCATTAGTAATCAAACCTGAGTCGGTCGGATGAGCATCACTTTCTGGTTCTGAGATCACAATGTCATCTGGCATTGGCAAGTTCATAACTGCCGACACTAATTTGGATTTATCAGATAGCATTATCATTTATCCATCTGGGTGAAAGTTGGAAGGTGGAGCAATGCTGAATTCAAAGTCTGCAATAGCACCTCTGATAGGGAAGTCCGTTCTCGTCTTGCACACCACAAGAAATCGAGACAGTAATGTCCACTCCTGTTTTATGGATGTCAGCTGACCTTTGATTTTAGTTTTGATAACAGCTTCTGCATCCTTGAAGTAGGACAAATTGTTCTTTTTCTGGGCATTCCAGAAATTGACCGATTTCTCCACCATCCTCGTAGAGACGAATTTCTCCAATGAATCGCGTCCTAATTTGTCACGGTTTTCAATGTTTTTTGCTTACATTGTCAGGTGTAACAGCATACGTAATAAGGTTAAACATATCACATTCGAGGAACGGATTTCCTTGTCTAATTAGAATCTTCGAAACTTCAGCTGCAAATGATAGTATCTTTGATCCTTTCGTCCCGACAACTTGGCTGCCTTATTTCAATCTCAGCATAGTCTCTGAACTCCTGTACTATGCAACTTAGTGAGGGAGCTATGATAAAATATTTGTCTAGAGCAGTGTCTTTGCCTGTAATTCCAACAAATCCTCCCTTGATCTTCATTTTCTTGTGCTCTTGTTCTATGCCATAATCTGGATCAATAGCTGTGAAAGGAATGTTGTGTTTTGTCAGAGAAAAATTGCCATCATCCAAGAACTTCCAAGTCTCAGGATCTGAAGTTTGCAATTCCAACATGTCAGTGACATAGAGTGGTCCCCATCTTGCGTATTTGTACTGGTCGTATGCATGGAAATAAGGAAACATCTCTTCCAGTTTACCCAAATGAAGCTTCCAGTTACAAGTTCTTGTGGCCGCAGTAAACATCAGCAGTACCTCAACCTGTTTCATATAGTTCGCTAGGAATTTGGATATGCCCTTTGCTTGTTCATTCCACTCGTTCAATCGTTTAGGATAGTTGGAGGCAGAGATTGTCTCATGCATTGCAGCCACTTATAGTTTGAATTCTCCTTTGGTGAAATCTGTCTTCTCGTTGGAATATGATGTAAATGCATCTAGTACTCTCTGGATGTGGTTCTCAAAAAATGATCTTCCTTCTTTTGAGAAGAGAACCCGTGTGAATATGATGAAAAGTGCGATCAGTGTGATTATATGAGCTTCAATGCATCTGTACATGTGTCGACCTTCCAAAATCTGGCGTACTGTAGCTGATCCATAGATACCAGCTTCTTCCCAAGCTAGATCAATTCCACTTCCTTCTATGTACTTTCCCAGGCACTTGAGTCCTGCCATAGTTATATGTAGAGCTACAAGTCTGATGCACCAGTTTTCTTTATAATCTTTAATCTTTACTGCACGGTCATACAGATCACCATCAAGTGTTATAATTGGTCTGTTCCCTTCACCAACAGTGATGGAGTTGATTTGTTGAGCATGCTTCAAAATTGTCAGAAGCACAGGCCATTCGGTGGGACTTCTCCTGTATAGCGGAGCAACAAGTCCGAAATTCCATACTGGGTTCTCGTCATGTATCAAGGAATTAAAGGTGGCCCATGTGGGTGATTTATAGCCACATGCACCCTTTGTGCCACTATCACGAGGAGGAATATCAATTACACTTGAAACAGGTGAGTTTGTTGTTGACACATGTCTAGTCGTTTGATCTGAGGAAGATGTGGTGCACTGTTCTGACGAGACAGCAATTTTGTTACTGGAATCCGTTGAATCCCCGACACTCAGACGGGACATTATTTCAGCTCGAGAATCTGCGACTTGTGATTCCTCTACCATCTGTGTCACAAGAAAGCTACACATGAGTAACCAAACTGTATTATACTGTGCGTAGTCAGTGAGATCTTGCGACAGGCTACCCAACACATATGGTAATTTATGAGACACAATCGGAGATACTGATTTGTCACAGTTCATATATTTCATCTCCAATGGATTGTTCATAGATTTGTCTTTAATGGTCAAGTCCAGCTTCAAGTCCTGACCAATTGGTGGGGCACCGTTCTCTGACTGCTGGGCTATTAATAAATCAGCACCATGAAATGATCCCGCATCACTTCCTAGATCAATGTTGTCGATTGCATACAGTGACCTGATCCCCTGTTTCACAAATGAAGGAACGTGCACACCTTGCATATTAGTATTTATGTCATGCACAATGGCTGATGCCATTCTTGTTGTTGTCCGTTCGACTTCGTCATAGGTGACGCCAACTTGCAAGTTATTCAGTATCTCAATATCAGATCTAGACCGGTTAGTCTGATATGAAGTCAACGCGAGGCCAACAGAAAGTGGAGTTGTCTTTGATTTCTGGAATTTTCCATCAGCTTGTGTGTTATATGTCACTTGTCGCCTTGATCTGAATGAGGATATATGCTGAGCAAGATTTCTTGACGATTTTTCAATTTCAGTCTCACGAGTCACATTGAGATTCGTATGCGGACCACAGATAATCCATTCCAGAAATTGTTGCAGCTTCAAAGGTGTACTGAAGTCATCAAATGTTCCAGTCAAATGCCAGTCAGTCATTTCATTGATTTCCCTCAGGAGGATCTTAGATGCCTTGAACAGAATATCCACCTCATCGCCAATTCCTATATCATACATATGTGATATTAATTTCGCCTTGGTCCTTGTTGAGAAAACGAGTTCTGGCTTTGGGCCTCGCTTTGCGAAGTCTATTCCTGGTACTTTTTCCAGAAAGACACCCTTTACATGATGCTTGTAAGATGATTTTGGGTGTGTGGTCACACCGTGCTCTTCGAGAAGTTGTTTATATGTATCCTCGATAGTGTTCATGTCAATGCCAGGAAAGTCCGACTCACTATCTTCCTCAATTATATAGTCAACAATTTGTGCTATTTCTATGTCACATACTGCCTTAATAACACATTCATCTTCTGAACTTCCAGTGGAAGATGGGGATGAGTCCATATCTCTTGTTTCTTTTCTCAGGCAATTGATGTGATATTTCACATTTTGTGCGAATGCGTCTTTTTCATTGTAAATATACGCAAGTCTGGCAGCAACATCTTCATTTTTGGTAGAATCCTTGATTCGCAAAAACTTTCTTCCCATATCAGCGGGAGTGACACTATGAACATTACTACTTGCATCACTCTGGCAGAAAGTGCAAAGGTCCGGATCAAATGTTTTCCTAGTCTTAGATGAAGAACATCCAGATGAAGTAGACCCACCAGAGCTATTTCTCCCACGTTTCGTGAATTCTGCTGCTGATGCTATAACATCTGTATACTTCTTTTGAGCCCTACTTAGATTGCCTTTATGGCAGATGGACTGGTAGCATTTCCTATGATAGATGTATTTGGTCCCATCAGAGATCTTGAGATCTTTAACACGATTCAACACGTCGAAATGCTGTCCGATTGAGGTCCATTCAACACAAAAGGATTGTATGTTTTCCAAAGACTTTTGACTTGCTGCCGAATGTGGGCCATCATCTGACATATGATGCATTTATTCATTTTCGTTCACAAGTTGATATTCGTTGCTGCTATGGTTCATCAGTACCCTCAAACCTGTAAAGAAAGAGAAATTCTTAAAACGTCTGCTGTGTCACATATTTTGGTGTATGAATGGCAGCCATCTTGGATTCCTAGATAAACGCCATTAGATTAAGAGTTCACAGATGTCAGTGGATGTTATTAGTTGACCTCGCAAATATGGGTTAATATAAGAATTGGGATGCTAACTCCTTTTCTTCTCAAAATATGTAAGAAAGAATGTTAGTCTTCCAGACGGTGGTCATCGTGAATGTGAAGAATACCTCCATCCTGGAATTCTAAGCTGGCCACCGTTTCAGTTCTCTGACAGAGAGCCATACTATATGTGATCCATGGTTCTAATAGACCATAAAATGAGAAAACAGGCACTTAAATGGGGGTCTCTATCCGCTTCAGTTTCCGAGATATGGGGAAAAATAGCGTTTCTATGGCAGCCATTTTGAAATCCAAGATGGTGGCACTTCCGGGTGTCTGCAAATTTAACAACATGTGATCCATGGACCTAAGACCCTAAAAACGAGAGCACGGGCATTGAAATGATGTCTCTATCTGCTTTAGTTTCCAACTTATGGGGGGAAATAGGTTTTCTATGGCGGCCATTTTGGAATCCAAGATGGCGGCACTTCCGGGTGTCTGCAAACTTGACAACAAGTTGAAATCTGTTCCCGAGGGTGTCAGCAATCCTATAAAAGAAAGAAACTAGAGTTGGCAAAAAAAAAGAAGTAGGTTACAATTGCCGCCTGACTATATCCAAAAACAGCCCTTTTTATCACAATTTTGACTTTTAGCACCCCATGGAGGGTTAACAAATTCTCACCGCAGTATTTTGTCCATGCAACTTCTATTGTCACCCCAAGGCCTGGGAGTGACAATTTTTTCTTGAAAATCTACAAGACTCGTTTAGAGAAATCCACGAAAAACCTGAATTTTTTAGCTTTATGGGGGTATTGCTGTTTAACCAGCCCAAAACGGGTTAACGCTTGGTTTTTTAGACACCCTTATTACTTACAGAAATGATCCTCGGTGAATTCCACTTCCAATAAAGGAAGTTATGTTTACCTCTTGGGTATTGTTTGGGTGCTGTGGGGGCCTGAAACCGGTCCATTTCATCAAAATTTCGATGTTTGGCAGCCTGTGGAGGGTTACCATATGCATCGCCTGATATGTTGTGTGTATCAAAGGTTGTGGCAGAGACAGGTCTTGCAATGATGAAGGTTTGAAAAAAATCTACAAGGCGTGTTTCGAGAAAGTGCCGATAAACCCCAATTTTGACATGGCTTCGGAATCGTGCGGACAAAATGTGTGGAAAAAAAAAAAAAAAAAAAAAAAAACCCTCCCCCCCCCCCCCCCCCCCCCCCCAAAAAAAAAAAAAATAATAATCCGTAGACAAACAATAGTCTTTTCCAGAGGGAAAAGCCTAATTAATGGAATTTGCTTCTATCAGGAATTTTTCAATTTCGTGTTGTTTCACCGTCATTTAAATATCATCCTGTTTTAAGGCATTTCATATCATGTTTATTTATTGCTTCCACAGGCATTATGTTTCAATGTAAATGCTACATTGTATTCCTTATACCTTGCCTGGATTATTGATGTAATTTTTAATGTTTTGACCACATTCAGCACTTTAGGCTATAACCAGGTTAATTGCGGCGTATAGTCACGTAGTGCTTAAAGACCTAGCTTGGTTCATAAATAAGTATTTATCCACCACTATCAATGGCCCAGACATGCTGGCACTTTGTTCATTACAATTCAGCCCAAACTCTTCATTTTGATCCCCCTCAAAAAAAAAAAAAATTAAGACAAATCAATAAAAAAAATAGAGTCATGTACATTCCTCCATAGATGGTTTCTGTGCTTGCAGAGAGCCAAGAAAGTGTCTTCAATCCCCTTTAATAATCATTTTTAGCTTAACTTGACAAAGTCAAGATAAGCTATTGCCATCACGCGTGGGGAAGTCTGTGAGTCTGAGTCTGTTCACATTTTCCTTTAGCACGGGCTACATCCCGCAGATCTGGTCTGATCGTCACAAAATTTCATATGCAGGTTTGGGGTCATGACTAGATGAGAACGTCCCCTTTTGGTCGCGATCGGCCAACTGGTATGGCTGCCTGAGCCCAAAAACCGAAAACCATTAGTACAGTCTACAGGTCGTATTTATGAAGGGATTTCATTGTAACTTGGTAGGATGCCCCTGTATAATGCCCAGATGAAAACGTCCCCTTTTGGGCATGATCTATCAACCGTGATGGCTGCCCAAGCCTGAAACCCCAAAACTTTTAGCACAGTCTGCAGGTCATGTTTAATATGGAGGGATTTCATTGTAACTTGGTAGGATGACTCCTTATGATGTCTAGATGAGAATTTCCCCATTTAGGCGTGATCTGCCAACCGTGATGACTGCCCGAGCCCAAAACCTGAAAACCTTTAGCACAGTCTATAGTTCATATTTATTGAGGAATTTCATTTTAACTTGGTGGGTTGACTTCATATAATGTCTAGATGAGAAAGTCCCCTTTTGGACGTGATTGGGCAACTGTGACGGCTACAGGGGCCCGAAGCCCGAAAACCTTTAGCACAGTCTACAGGTCATATTTATGAAGGGATTTCATTGTAACTTGGTAGGATGACTCCAAATAAAGTCTAGATGAGAACGTCCCATTTTGATCGCGATCATTCAGCCCCGATGGGTGCCCGAGCCTAAAAACCTTATAGGTTTGCATAAGCAAAAGGTCATATTTATGGAAGGATTTCATTATAACCTGTAAGGTTGACTCCATATAATGCCTAGATGTTGACATCCCCTTTTGGTCATGATTGGTCAACTGTGATGGCTACAGGTGCCCGAAGCCTGAAAACCTTGAGCACAGTCTACAGGTCATATTTATGAAGGGATTTCATTGTAACTTCGTAGGATCACTCCAGATGATGCCCAGATGAGATTGTCCACTTTGGTTGCGATCATTCAACCATAATGGCTGCCCATGCCCAAAGCCCGAAAACCTTTAGCACAGTCTACAGGTCATATTTATGAAGGGAGTTCATTGTAACTTGGTAGGTTGACTTCATATAATGTCTAGATGAGAACGTCCCCTTTTGGACACGATTGGGCAACTGTGGCGGCTACAGGGGCCCGAAGCCCGAAAACCTTTAGAACAGTCTACAGGTCATAATTATGAAGGGATTTCATTGTAACTTGGTAGGATGACTCCAAATAATGTCTAGATGAGAACATCCCCTTTTGGTCGTGATCATTCAGCCTTTATGGCTGCCTGAGCCCAAAGACGTTTAGCATAGTCTATAGGTCGTATTTATGGAAGGATTTCATTGTAACTTGTTAGGTTGACTCCATATAATGCCTAGATGATGACATCCTCTTTTGGTCGTGATTGGTCAACTGTGATGGCTACAGGTGCCCGAAGCCCAGAAATCTTGAGCACAGTCTGCAGGTCATATTTATGAAGGGATTTCATTGTAACTTTGTAGGATCACTCCAGGTGATGCCCAGATGAGAATGTCCCCTTTTGGTTGCGATCATTCAACCATTATGGCTGCTCGAGCCTGAAGCCTGAATACCTTTAGCACAGACTACAGGTCATATTTATGAAGGGATTTCATTGTAACTTGGTAGGTTTGACATCATATAATGTCTAGATGAGAACGTCCCCTTTTGGACAAGATTGGGCAACTGTGACAGCTACAGGGGCCAGAATCCCAAAAACTTTTAGAACAGTCTACAGGTAATAATTATGAAGGGATTTCATTGTAGCTTGGTAGGATGACTCCAAATAATGTCTAGATGAGAACGTCCCCTTTTGGTTGCAATCATTCAGCCTTGATGGCTGCCCGAGCCCAAAAACCTTTAGCATAGTCTATAGGTTGTATTTATGGAAAGATTTCATTGTAACTTGTTAGGTTGACTCCATATAATGCCTAGATGATGACATCTTCTTTTGGTCGTGATTGGTCAACTGTGATGGCTACAGGTGCCCAAAGCCCGAAAATCTTGAGCACAATCTACAGGTCATATTTATGAAGGGATTTCATTGTAACTTCGTAGGATCACTCCAGATGATGCCCAGATGAGAATGTCCCCTTTTGGTTGCAATCATTCAACCATGATGGCTGCCTGAGCCCAAAGCCCGAAAACCTTTAGCACAGTCTTCAGTTCATATTTCTGAAGGGATTTCATTGTAACTTGGTAAGTTGACTTCATATAGTGCCTAGATGAGAACATCCCCTTTTGGACACCATAAGGCAACTGACGGCTACAGGGACCTGAAGCCCGAAAACCTTTAGCACAGTCTACAGGTGAAATTTATGAAGGGATTTCATCGTACTGTGGTAGGATGACTCCAAATAATGTCTAGATGAGAACGTTCCCTTTTGGTCGTGGTCATTCAACCTTGATGGCTGCCTGAGCCCAAAACCCCAGAACCTTTAGCATAGTCTATAGGTCATATTTATGGAAGGATTTCGTTGTAACCTGTTAGTTTGACTCCATATAATGCCTAGATGATGACATCCCCTTTTGGTCGTGATTGGTCAACTGTGATGGCTTCAGGGGCCCGAAGCCCGAAAACCTTGAGCACAGTCTACAGGTAATATTTATGAAGGGATTTCATTGTAACTTGGTAAGATCAACCAAATGATGCCCAAATGAGAATGTCCCCATTTGGTTGCGATCATTCAACCGTGATGGCTGCCTGAGCCCAAAACCCAAAAACCTTTAGCACAGTCTACAGGTCATATTTATGAAAGGATTTTATTGTAACTTGGTAGGTTGACTTCATATAATGTCTAGATGAGAACGTCCCCTTTGGACGCAATTGGGAAACTGACGGCTACAGGGGCCCGAAGCCCAAAAACCTTTAGAACACAGTCTACAGGCCATATTTATGAAGGGATTTCAGTGTAACTTGATAGGATGACTCATTTTTGAATAATTTCACTGTAACTTGGTAACTTTCGTTGATATACGTTAACTGTGAGGGCCACATACATTAACTGTGAGCTCACATTAACCTACCCCTCAGCTCTTTAGTACAGTGTACACGTCATATTATTTTTATCAAAAACATAGCATACAGGGAACAGAAATGAACACATTCCCAATTATCACAATTCTTGTCTTATTTCATAATCCTTTCATAAACATTGAATATTATCCTTTTCATCAAACACAACACACAAGTTAAGCTACAGTGTCATTGACTCTTCATTTTGTTTAGACTGGTGTAAACAAGTTCTGTTTCTTAGCTCTCTGAAATTTTTGTGTTTTCCGAGCTTCAAACGTTGGTTCAAGGTGAATGATCATGTCATAAGAAGATAAAACACCATCAAGAAGGTGGCAGGCAGTGACATGTTCAGGGCTGTGTTTTAAAATTAGGATTCAATTGGTTAAATCATGTGTGACCCAGTTTCAGGTCACTTCCTAAGCAATCACCATTTATCAGCAAAAATATTATGTTTTATTAATGTCTGCTTAATGTATCCTTCCCTTCTACTCTCCAGCCATTTCAACATATTTTGGCTTTTTTTAGAATAATATTTTTCATAAATTATGCCCATTTGTTTACGTTAGAAAGGGCCACCCAAGGACACCAGTTTTGGGATACCCCCTCAAATTGGGCCCTGCTCTAGTGTGTAATGTTACAGGGAATGTGTAAATTAAGAGAAACTGTCAGATTCTCTGAAATATTCAGGGAATCTGTCAGATTCTCTGAAATATTCAGGGAATCTACAGATTCCCTAATTTCATGAAGGAATCTATAGATTCCCTGACTTTTAAAAGGAATCTGTCAGATTCCATAAAAATTAGGCAAAAATAATGTAGAGATTCCCTGAAAAGTTAACCGATATTTATTTTTAGCTCACCTGACTGAAAGTCAGGGTGAGCTTTTCTTATCACTCTTCGTCAGTCGTGCGTAATCCGTTGTCCGTCGTCCTGCGTGAAAGTGGTGTTTGAGCCTCTTTCTCCTAAACCACTGGCCACATTTTAATTAAATTTCATGTAAGTAGTGGTTATATAGGGGCATTTTGATTTTGATTTTTATCCAAATTAGGTTTCGGCTCATATTGAGCAGAGGTGTGGGGAAAAAATGGCCAAATTTTTTGAAAATCTTCTTCTAATGAACCACCAGTAGCAGAGACTTGATATGTGGTATGCAGAGTCCTTTTGAGGGTTAGAATCAAGTTTGTTCAAGAGAAGTTTGTCGGGCATTATTTGCCTTCGTTATGGGGGGGGGGGGGGGTGGGCATAGATTTTGGCCACGTCTAAAATTTCTATTTTCTGAACCGTGGGGTTGATTTGAACCAAATTTGATATGAGATGATAATGGGTCATAAGTAGTTGATTGATGCAAAAAAGAAAATTTTCTCATTGCCACGAGGGAACCTCGGGAGCTAAAAATAGAAAAAACCTGAAAACTGCCATATCTCCAAAACTACACGGCACAGAGAATTCTTATTTTGTATAAAGCTTACTTTTATCCAGTAGAATAGAATGGTTAAAAAAAAATCCCTATCGGTTTGATCACAAGGTACTTTTTTCAGGACTTTGAAAAAGTGCTGAGTCAGCACTTTTTAACACTGTAAGCAATGGGAAAAAGATTAAAAAATCTTCTTCTCCAGATCCAGCAGGCAGAATCTTTTGATATTTGGTATGCAACATTGTAGGGTGGATCTGATTCAAGTTTGTTCAAATCGGCCCCCTGGGTTCATATTTGGGCTCAGTATAGGAGCCCGATTTCGAACTTAGTGCTTTTCAGGCAAATTTCTTAAAAATCTTCTCCAGATCCAGCAGGCAGAATCTTTTCATATTTGGTATGCAACATTGTGGGGTGGATCTGATTCAAGTTTGTTCAAATCAGCTCTCTAGATTCATATTTGGGCTCACTATAGAAGCCCGAATTCGAACTTAGTGCATTTCAGGCAAATTTCGTAAAAAATCTTCTTCTCCAGATCCAGCAGGCAGAATCTTTTCATATTTGGTATGCAACATTGTGGGGTGGATCTGATTAAAGTTTGTTCAAATCGGCTTCCTAGATTCATATTTGGGCTCACTATAGAAGCTCGAATTCGAACTTAGTGCATTTCAGGCAAATTTCTTCAAAAATCTTCTCCAGATCCAGCAGGCAGAATCTTTTCATATTTGGTATGCAACATTGTGGGGTGGATCTGATTCATGTTTGTTCAAATCGGCCCCCTGGATTCATATTTGGGCTCACTATAAAAGCCTGAATTCGAACTTGGTGCATTTCAGGCAAATTTCTTAAAAAATCTTCTTCTCCAGATCCAGCAGGCAGATTCTTTTGATATTTGGTATGCAACATTGTGGGGTGGATCTGATTCAAGTTTGTTGAGCAGAGGTGTGCCCCCCCCCCCCCCACACCTCTGCTCAACAAACTTGAATCAGATCGGCCCCCTGGGTTTATATTTAGGCTCATTATAGGAGCCCAAATTTGAACTTAGTGCATTTCAGGCAAATTTCTTTGAAAATCTTCTTCTCAAGATTCAGCAGGCAGAATCTTTTGATATTGAGTATGCACCATGCTTAGGGGGGGGGGGGGGGGGGGTAGGGGGGGTTGAGATTGAAGTTTGTTCAAGCCAAGTCCCTGGGTTCATATTTGGGCTCACTGTGGTAGCCCGAATTATAACTTAGTTCAAAATGAGGAATTTTCTTTAAAAATCATCTTCAGAATGTTTAGATATTTGGTATGCAGCATCCTTTGGGGGTGAGATTCAAGTTTGTTCAAGCCTTGTCCCTAGGTCCATATTTGGACTCACTGTGGGAGCTTGAATTGTAACTTAGTTCAAAATGAGGAATTTTCTTTAAAAATCATCTTCAGAATGTTTAGATATTTGGTATGCAGCATCCTTTGGGGGTGAGATTCAAGTTTGTTCAAGCCATGTCCCTAGGTCCATATTTGGACTCACTGTGGGTGCTCGAATTGTAACTTAGTTCAAAATGAGGAATTTTCTTTAAAAAATCTTCTTCTTCAGATCCAGCAGTCGGAATGTTTTGATATTTGGTGTGCAGCATCCTTAGGGGGGTGAGATTCAAGTTTGTTAAAGCCAAGTCCCGGAGTTCATATATGGGCTCCCTGCGGGAGCCTGAATTATAACTTAATTCAATATGAGGAATATTCTTTAAAAATCTATTTTTTTAGATCCACTGGTCAGAATCTTTGGATATTTGGTATAAGCTTTTCGTAGGAGGAGCAGATGCAACTTGTTAAAATCATTTCTCTGGATTGATATTTAGGCTACCATGTCAGGTGAGCATCCTCAGGCCCCTTGGGGCCTCTTGTTAAGAATTATTGGTGAAATTGACCCCAGTTCGTGCATTTCTTTTCAGTTCCTGATCCAGAATATCATTTTCCAAATGGATTAGGAGCATTCATAGAACAAGTGATACATTTTGTTGCCTGCATCTGATTCTGTACAAATCTATCACAAACAGGAACTGTTTATCTCCCTGCAAGTGAGGGATATAGCGAAGACCTCCATCCATCCATCCATCCATCCATCCATCCATCCATCCATCCATCCATCCATCCATCCGTCGTTGAGCACGGTGGATCAGTGGTAGTCTGTTGGACTTCTATGCTAGAGGTCCCGAGTTCATTCCCCGTCCGGGTCGACCCACTTTGTGTCCTTGGGCAAGGCACTTTATCTTGGTTACCTACATGGGGGCATGATGACGCCGTGTACTAAAGTGTAGTGCACAGCGATGGTGCACATGTCTTCAACCACTGTAACCCTGCTTGAGCGGAGCTTGAACAGAGTTAGAATGTTGAGCTGACAGTTGCTCATCTCTGCTCGGTGGTTCTCTCCGGGCACTCTGGCTTCCTCCACCTGTAAAACTGTTGTGATCATGATTAGCCATTTTACATAAGTATGTGACCTTAAACACCAATAAATATAAATCAATAATACATCCATCCATCCATCAGTCAAGACGTCTGTCCGTCTATCCATCCAAATTTTGTTTATAGCTTAACTTGAACAATAGCTAACAGATTTCAATGCTTTTTGGTACATGTGTCTATAGCAACAATGTCATTGTCAAGTTTGATGACCACCTATATCTATTGGGGGAGTTATTGCCCTTTCTTATAAAAATATCCTGTAAAAGTTGTTTATGGCATAACTTGAAAAATACTTTTCTTGTTACACATTATTCCAGTTATCTTCTGCTAGGGCAGATTTCACACGGATGTGGTCGGCTTCCAAATATTTTATTCGTGGGTGTACTTGGATTCTGTATTGTGGTAATTATAGCCTGTATTTTTGTCTATAACCACCATTCAAAATGTTATGATACTTAGTATACAACACCCTAGCCAGGCTCAAATTCAAGTTTCTTTAAATTAATTAATTAATTAAATCCTTCTTTAAATAACTTCAGGCATTCTGGGGTCTCTGGTTTAATGTCTTTTTACAGAGCAAAACAGTGAATATTGCTATAACACATCCCCAATAAATTTGCTGAATGTATAAATGTTCAGATTGAACTTTGAACTGTCCTGCAGAATAATAGTGTTTTGTTTAATCTTTTGCAAATTGACAATATCATTGCCATATACCTCTACAACTATTGGATACCCAAACACAATGTCCACAAACACCCTATACACAGGTTAAAAAACTGGCTGGATCAGACCCTGACCTATCATGAAAGTGGTAGACTAGAACATGCAGGTTCCCATAAATTCTTCCAGGCTTGTCATTTTGAAAATCGCAGGAGGGCCATTATGTTTGCCTCAAATCACCCCAGGAGGGTCATTTTGGGTTCACTTAAAATGATGACACAGGAGGGTCATTTATGATTTGCGGGGGCCATTTTGTTTCAGCCTGGTGGGTAGACAACTAATATCATTTTAAGGTACATGGTTTGTGTAATTACGATGTACGTCATCACGTAATGTAGAGATGCAGGCTGGAATATTTGGATGCAAGATTCCAGGATACCCTTGAAACTCACCAACAGTGAGTGTTATAGTTATCTTGCATCCAAATATGGAAGCCTGTATCTATACATTACATGATGACTGTAGAAGCCAGTACACTGTGCTTACTGCTAGATGCCGATAACTTGGGATGAATCGTTCAGATTTGGGGAATGAATCGTCCCGGCTATGATTTTGGGACAAAACGTCCCAGCCAAATTGTCGGGTCGAACATGCTTGGGGATGATACATCCCATAATCGTGCGTGACAAGAGAGTTGTTTCAGTCTGATGTACAATGTAATAACTAATTACAACTTTGGAATTGGTAGATCTCCCACTCATATTTGGAAAGTTACTTACTGTTTCTGGGTGACTGCGTTGACGACACACTACAAACTTCACAAACTGCACTTTGTTACATGTACCTCCTTCAATCCGCAAAAAGTGCTGTTCAAGGTGGTCAATTTTGAGGTGCCTTCGACTGAATTAATGGGCTGCAGAAATCGGAGTTAGGCAGATGTTTACCATCCACAGAATTTTGAACTCAGGCAGGTGACTGCGGCCGGGGGCGATCGCCCGCCTCAAAATGACAAGCCTGATTCTTCCCTTGCTGAATCTCCACCCATGTACACTGTCTTCCCTCTGTCCATGAATACTGTCTTCCCTCTGTCAAAAGTCTTATCACAAGATATGACTCCAGTTGGGTGGAAAGAAGACAGTTTGTCACAGCTTGAGGAAATATAAATAAAGTCTGGTTTCAAGTTTTTGATTGTTAGGAAAACTACTCCTGTTTATTTGTATATTTTTTGACAAAAGTCTGTAACATACCTTAGTAGGTAAAAGAATATTATTTTCCAAGTGGGAAAATCCACCCACATAAAAAACCGAATGTCATTCCTTTACCTTTCTTATTGGACACACCCACCTACTAAATTTACAAATTGAGAAAAATTTATTAAAATGTTATTTAAAAAAAGTTTAAACAAAACCATATCATGTGACTCCCCTCAATGAAACTTGCTCATTGTGAAGAAAATGGAAGAAAAAAATTATTAAAATCAATGTTGATACCATGTGTGTTAAGTAAAAGTTTAATATGGTATAAATTAAGTTCCAAACCTGAATGTTTTGCCTGTAAGACTTAACACTCAACCAGGACTAACTGGACTCAAAACATTGTACAGTGCAACCACATATCAATAGAATGGTATACATACAAGCATGGTTTACATCTTATTGGAATTTCTGCCAAAATAAATAGCAGCTATTAACATGCGATCTTGCTAAAGCGAGATCGGACATTAATTATTGCTTTTTATTGGGACCAAAATTCTGTTTTGGCATAACCGACAACGAAGTAGAACAGAGAGCCGTCAAAAGTATCTCAGGCCCATTTCTTTAAAACCTACTCACAATTGTTTACAATTGGCTGTAACGTAAGTGCGAGCCCTACTTCAGAAGTAACTCAAGCTAATAACTTTTCCAAGCGAGTTGGAAAAGTGGAAGATTGCAAAAGCACTATAAAAAGATCGAAAAAGGGCCATGCGAGATCGGCGCTCGACATTAAAGGTATTCTCTCTTTGTACACCTCTTTCATTTGACAAGTGCATGCGCAACAACTGTGACGCCAATTCCTTTTTTTTCTGCCATCGTGCATAACTCGTTACGATTATTGTTATATGTGCATTCTAGGCTTTTATCCTTTACTCAAGCTTGAAATTGGTTTGTTTTCTTTATATTTATGCTCATTTTAGCTTGTGTTATCTTTGCGCAACTTGCCTTTGCGCAAAGATAACACAAGCTAAAATGAGCATAAATATAAAGAAAAACAAACACGAGCAGTGTTGATAGGTTTTCCACCGTTGGGAAGCTTGATTCTTTGAATTATTTTTGGGGAATTTTCCCACAAGAAATTCTTCGGTCACCTTTTTGGACAATGCTGAAAACACTCCCTTGTTCTTCTTGTATGCATGTGAAACATGTTGATGATGCTCAGAGTACTTGTTTCACCTGCAACAATTGTTCTCAGGCCCATCCCTGTGGTATTTGTGGGGTTTGGTCTTCCAAGTTCTGGGCTTCCGTTAACAAGGTGGTTCTAACCAGAGCTAGAATCCCTCATTCTTGGGGAAAAGGTTGACGTGTCTCTTCGGATATTTTTGAGAGTGCATGTGGTGACTGACATGCAGGATGTTGGGCAGCCTTTTCTGGTAACAAGTTCCTCCGCAGATGTGGGCAGTGTTGGGATGCCTGAAGTGGGGACTGCGGTCTCCCTTCCTTTGGCTCCGGTAGTCACCCTTGAGGCGACTGTTTTCATTGAGAGTTATGACAAGGTCAGCTCGGTCGCTCTCTCCGATTTACCTCCAGCCTCATCTGCTGTTGCTGAGGAAATTGTTCATGCTGCTCCTATCTTGCATGATAGTGCTTCTGCCATCTCTTCCGGGGATGGTATACAGTCTTGGGGGTTTTGCTCTTGGTCGCTTCGGCAGCGATTCCTTGTTCCTCGGGCGAATTGTTTGTTGTTAAAATGTTCTGCCTTCCCCTGCTGGTGAGCCGACTAGCAGGATGGGGCTGGGACATTGGCACTCTTGAGATGCCCCAGGTCCAGCTAATGATCGACGTATGTCTCTCTAGTAGATTTGCAAGCAAGGCCTTCCGTTTTGCAGAGGTCAGTGAATTCCCCTGTGCATCACTATTGGAACTGTCCTCCGGTGTCTTCTCACCGTCTCCCTACTCTGTCTGCTGATCGACATTCATTGTCGGTCCATTCTGAGGATTTGGGTTCTTCTTCTCGAAGGGTCCATTGGGGAGACACTCCGTGAGGCGCGGTTGCTCCGACGGATTCTTGAGGTGAGCTGCTGCAGGCCATTCTGGCAATCACCTGATTGCTTCCAGAAACCCTCAAGTTGGCTTCCCTGTTCCTCCTGAGGCGCAACCTCCTTTGGTCAGTCACAGAGATTCCTCGCATGGATCTTTGGATGCTGTTCAGCATTCACAGGAGGTTTCCTCTGGTCAGCCCGAGTTGAGCTACGTTTGTTCTGCCACAGAGGATGACGATTTGCTTGAAGGCGACTGGCCTCCCTCGTTAGTCTTGGGGCAAGCTTTAGATTTTGTTTTTGGCTTATTGCCAGTCATTCAGCCATCAGACCAGCCATCAGTGACCGCCTGGCCGCAGTCCTCTGTGGAGCACTACAACATTGTCGAGCCTTCAAGCACTGGGGTTTTGCACCCTTTGCAATCGGCTCGCTCAGGTTGTTGAGTCCTTCCAAGGCCTGGATGCCAAAATGCTTTACAAGGCCCTAAAGGGGTCTTTCTTTTCACGATCTGATGCATTTCTGCTTCCAACGTGTCTATGACTCCATCTGTCCACCCATCTTCCAAGGGTTGACTACTGTGGATGAGGATTCTTCTTTCCTCAGGTTAACTAAGCCCAAGTTGGCAGTTCTCCCGATGTCGGTAGTTGAATCTATGGTGAGCTTGTCCTGAGAGATGCTAGGCATGTTGTCTCTCGAGGACCACATCGTTGATGCTCTGGCTTCCTATTTTCCATCAGGGGAGTTTGATGATGCTCAGGTGCCTTCACATGTTTTGTCTCAGGCTCTTATGAACCTGACACACGCTCACGCCTGCAACACTGCTCATTTGGAGCTTGCACACCGGGATGCAGTGTTGGACAATTCTCCATCCTTCCTTCTGAACAGTGTGCTGTTCTGAGGTCTGCCTCTTTGGTTGGACCTCAGCTGTTCCTTGGTTCCATGGGGGCTGTCTGTGATGAGTTTCTTCGTCATTCGAAGGGCCAGCTTTTATTATGGCAACTGGACCAACCTGCTGCTGTGGGTGGTGGTCATTCGAGGCCTGCCAATCGCCCGGCTGCGTCGGCCATGCCTTAGGCTCCATCTGCTCCTTCTGATCAGAAGATACTCCGATGTAGCCAAGGTCGCTGGCAGCCTCAGGGAGGTGGTTTCTCCTCTCGGGGGCCTCATCGAGGCCACAAGTGAAGGTCCTCACCTTGATTTGCCACCAGTTGGGGGAAGGCTGTCGCTGTTTTTCGACCATTGGACAGAGATAATGTCGGACCCTTGGGTCCTTGACGTCATCCAATCAGGTCTGCGACTGTCATTCCGTCAACACCACTGTTTATCTCGGGTGCCACTCCCGACTCGGGTCCCTTCCGATCCTCAGCGTAGTGACCTGGTGCAGGAGACCGACAATCTCCTCTCCAAAGGGGCGATCGAGGTGGTCAGGAACACCCGTTCTCCGGGGTTCTACTCGAGGCTTTTCTTGGTGCCAAAGAAAATCGGCCAGTTTCGTCCTGTCATCGATCTGAGTATCCTGAACGAGTCAATCATAGCACCACATTTCAGCACGGAGACTTTCAGGTCGGTTCGGCGGTCGATTCATCAGAGCTATTCTGCAGCCAGTATCGACCTAAAGGATGCCTATTTCCATGTGCCTATTCACCTGGCATCACAGAAATGCCTTCCTTCTCATTTTGGGATGGTGTCTTTCAATTCGAAGCTCTCCCATTCCGTTTGAACCTGGCTCCTCGGGCCGTCACCTGAATGATGTAACATGTGCTCACTTTTCACCGTACTCAGTCGGCTATGACTTCATCAGCTTACCTGGACGACATCCTCCACTGGCACCACAATGCTGCATTTCTGGAGTCCGATGTTCGATGATTGCTTGGCCTGCTGGCGTCGCTGGGTTTCAGAGTCAATTGTGAGAAGTCTGATCTCCTTCCTTCTCAGCAATTTTGTCATTTGGGAATGGTTTTCGACACTTTTCACAATGTGGTGTCAGTTCCCAAGGCTCGGGCATTGATCCTTTCTGCTGTGACTCAGGACCTGATCCGATCTTCCTTGGTCTCGTCCAGGACTTTCCTTCGGATGCTGGGCCTTTGTGGTTCCGGGAGTCTCAACATCCTGACAGGACAGTGTCCTTCCCACCGAATGGATGCTACATAGGTTGGTGTTTCAGATGATTTGCAAGCGGTGGGGTCGTCCTCTTGTCGACCTTTTTGCCACTCGCTGGAATCATCAGGTAGAGACCTTTGTCTCCCCTTGTCTGGATCCACTAGCCTTTACGGTAGATGCTCTGTCTCTGGACTGGACAGGTTGGATCGGCTATGCCTTCACTCCTGCACCAATTCTTTCTCAGGTGTTAGCAAAGATTTGCGCTTGTAGTTGCAGGGTCATTCTGATCGCACCCCTGTCTCCACAGAGGGTGTGGATCAATCAGCTTCAGCCTCTATCAGCAGATGGGCCCATTTGTCTACCTCTACGCCCCGATCTTCTTTCCCAGGATCGGCCCAGGAAGTATCACAACAACCTGGCGAGCATGCCCCTTCACACCTGTCTTTTATCAGGTCCTGTCTCCAACGTAGAGGTTTTTGGAGATGAACAGTGGAGTGCATTTCTGCATCACGGCGACATTCCATTGGCAGGACTTATGCTGGTCTACCTTTTCTGGTCTACCTTTTTTCTCTCCAAGGGCTTCCAGCCTGTTACCATTAAGGGCTATCAGTTTATGCTGTCAGAAGCTTTCTCTTATGTGGGAAAGCGGTGCATCGGTCATAATCTTTTTCTCTCCAAACTGATTTGGCACTTTTCTCTGAAGAGGCTTTGAGTTTTGCGTCTTACACTCATGGGTGTTACATTGTTTGGAGCGGCCACCTTTCGAGCCTTTATCTGAGACCGATATGCATTTTCTCACATATAAGACTGCTTTCCTTCTAGCGTTTGCTTCTGCCAGACATATCAGTTTGTCTGCTTTGGATCTTGTTTCGAACCAACTGATGTTCCTGCCATTTCTACTTCCTGGGGTGTTCTTCAATTCTGTTTCGCTCAGGGACGTTATGAATGCAGCTTACTGGAGAAATGCTTCTACTTTCTCCTCCTTTTATCTCCGCCACCTACAGCAGCAATCTGAGGACCTTTTTTCCTTAGGCCCTTTCGATGCTGCTCAGGCTGTTGTGCACCCTTGTTAAATATGTTTTTTCGGGTTTGTGCATCACTCATTCTTGTTTTTTTTCTTTTCAACACTGTGGTGTTGGTGTTTCAGCTTCTTTTTCAGCACCTTCCCGCTTTCTTCCTTTACAGGTTTCGCTGTCATTCTCTGCCGTCTTTGCATTTCTTTCTGCTGTGCTTGTTGTGAGTAGGTTGAGAAATATTAAAATTTTTTAGTGAATTTTATTTCTTAACATACCTACTGTTTACCGGAGGCCCACCCTCCTAGGGATATCTTTTCATATCGTCGCTTCCCCACTAAATCACAAACATCTCGTTGGTGGAAATTCGGAATTGACGTCATGGTTGTTGCACATGCGCTCAGTAAATGCAAGAGGTGTGCAGAGAGAGTACCTGTAACGTCGAGCATCGGTCTCTTTCGACCCCTTTTAGATCTTTTTATAGTGCTTTTGCACTCTTCCACTTTTCCAACTTGTTTGGAAAAATTATTAGCTGGAGTTAGTTCCAAAGTAGGGCTTGCACTTACGTTACAGCCAATTGTAAACAATTGTGGTAGGTATGCAAGAAACGAAATTTACTAAAAACTTTTACTTTCCTATGGGTTACTACCATTGTTTTGTAGCATAACCTGCTAATGGGTTATGATGTGATATCCCTATCTCCAGGTCAGCAACAGTGCTTTAGGATGTCCCTTATCAAAAAGGAAATGCCAGAACGTTAATCTCAGATGTTATTTTCATTCATTTTCCTCAGTTCATTTTGGCAGCACAAAACTTTGTTTCTGACCTCTTGAGCCACTTGAGTAATTATGCTATGACAGGATTGAGAAAGAGGCCATTTTTGTGATCACAGGATGGTTCTGTACAGGCCTGCCAACTGAACAAATTTGCATTGGCAAAACAAATGGCACGGTACAATGACTGTGCCTTGGAAAACACCTTTTGCTTTGGCAGTTTTGAATCAGCATTTTAGATTTAGGTATTCCTTTGTGGTTGAGTTGCAGATACTTCTAATGAAGCATCTGCAACACAATGACAAAAGGAATACTTGGAGATCATCAAATGGGGATGAACCAGTGGTGAGCCCATGATAGTCATTCAGTGCTGGTTGGGTGAATCTGACACTTTTTCATTTCTGACCACCACTAATTCTTCACAGTGCCAATCACTGAGAAAGGGCACCCCATGGTTTGTTATTGTTCAGCAGTCGAAAAGATTATGGGCAGGACAAACACAAGTGAAGTTTATTAATTCACTAAAGGGCCATGGCTCTATGTCTGACATTGTAACACCATAACGATACTGATCCTTAGACTGAGGTAGTACTTTCATACCAAAACCAAACCTGAATGTTCACTTTACAGGGTGGACAGGCATATGGAATGTCTTATTGCAGAGCACTTCCAACTTTTGCCTCGGCACTTCCAACAGCCGGTGCTAATTGACAGCATTGACAGTATAATCTTGTAGTATGTTTTCATTAATCTTGTAGTATGTTTTCATTGTAGGTAAATCATCGAACAAGAATAAACAGGTACGTATTTTTCTGAGCTTTTGTGCTTTTTTCCATTCACTTCATATTTTTGTGTCAGGCTTTATTGCTCCACTTAGTGAGAATTCAGCTTAGCTACAGTTACTGCACTTTGGCCATCTTGAAAATGTGTTTGCATGTTCTCCAAACCCCATGGACTGATTTCAAGGAATTTCAAATTTGAGGGAATTGTTGCAAATACTACTCGTCAAGAGAAATCGCAGATTTTCTCTCAGAACTATTCATAAGTATTTTTATCCCCCGCCGATGAAGTCAGGAGGGGGATATTGAAATGATGTCTGTGCATCCATCTGTCCATCCATCTTGCCATCTGTAACTCTTCATGAAGCTTGCTCGGAAGAATCAGTATCAATTGTAGATTTGCATGTGGTCAGGAATATTTGATGCAACAAATTTTGCGTGGTTACGGTCCTTGGAAATAGCAAAATTTCCATCACAGGGGCTTGTCCGCTTAACTCCTTCTACATCTCTTATTAGATTTTTTTGCGAAACTTGGTTGCAGGTATTAGTATCAAGTGTAGAGGTGCATGTGGTCATGAATTTTCGATGCGACAAATTTTGCGTGGTTATGACCACCCTTCGTAAGGTAGTCAAGATAAGCTATTGTCATCACGCGTGCGGAAGTCTGTGAGCCTGTGATGTCTGTTCACATTTTCCTTTAGCACGGGCTACACCCCGCAATTCTTGTCTGATTGTCACGAAAATTTCATATGCAGGTATGGCTGCCCGAGCCCAAAACCCGAAAACCATTAGCACAGTCTACAGGTCGTATTTATGAAGGGATTTCATTCTAACTTGGTAGGATGCCTCTGTATAATGCTTAGATGAGAACGTCCCCTTTTGGGCATGATCTATCATCCGTGATGGCTACCCAAGCCCGAAACCCAAAAACTTTTAGCACAGTCTGCAGGTCATG
Source organism: Pictodentalium vernedei (assembly GCA_031216915.1). NCBI lineage: Eukaryota > Metazoa > Mollusca > Scaphopoda > Dentaliida > Dentaliidae > Pictodentalium > Pictodentalium vernedei. The sequence continues at coordinate 584,860,208 of CM062296.1, forward strand.
TTTAATATGGAGGGATTTCATTGTAACTTGGTAGGATGACTCCTTATGATGTCTAGATTAGAATTTCCCCGTTTGGGCATGATCTGCCAACCGTGATGACTGCCCGAGCCCTAAACCAGAAAACCTTTAGCACAGTCTGCTGGTCATATTTATTGAGGAATTTCATTGTAACTTGGTGGGTTGACTACATACAATGTCTAGATGAGAAAGGCTGCTTTTGGACGTGATTGGGCAACTGTGACGGCTACAGGGGCCCGAAGCCCAAAAACCTTTAGCACAGTTTAGAGGTCATATTTATGAAGGGATTTCATTGTAACTTGGTAGGATGACTCCAAATAATGTCTAGATGAGAACGTCCCATCTTGATCGCGATCATGCAGCCTTGATGGGTGCCCGAGCCCAAAAACCTTTAGCAAAGGCAAAAGGTCATATTTATGGAAGGATTTCATTGTAACCTGTTAGGTTGACTCCATATAATGCCTAGATGATGACATCCCCTTTTGGTCGTGATTGGTCAGTTGTGATGGCTACAAGTGCCCGAAGCCCGAAAAGCTTGAGCACAGTCTACAGGTCATATTTATGAAGGGATTTCATTGTAACTTCATAGGATCACTCCAGATGATGCCCAGATGAGATTGTCCCGTATGGTTGCGATCATTCAGCCATGATGGCTGCCCGAGCCCGAAGCCTGAAAACCTTTAGCACAGTCTACAGGTCATATTTATGAAGGGATTTCATTGTAACTTGGTAGGTTAACTTCATATAATGTCTAGATGAGAACGTCCCCTTTTGGACATGATTGGGCAACTGTGACGGCTAAAGGTGCCCGAGCCCGAAAACCTTTAGCACAGTCTACAGGTCATATTTATGAGGGGATTTCATTGTAACTTGGTAGGATGACTCCAAATAATGTCTAGATAAGAACGTCCCATTTTGATCGCGATCATTCAGCCTTGATGGGTGCCCGAGCCCAAAAACCTTTAGCATAGGTAAAAGGTCATATTTATGGAAGGATTTCATTGTAACCTATTAGGTTGGCTCCATATAATGCCTAGATGATGACATCCCCTTTTGGTCGTGATTGGTCAGCTATGATGGCTACAAGTGCCCGAAGCCTGAAAACCTTGAGCACAGTCTACAGGTCATATTTATGAAGAGATTTCATTGTAACTTCGTAGGATCACTCCAGATGATGCCCAGATGAGATTGTCCCCTTTGGTTGCGATCATTCAACCATGATGGCTGCCCGAGCCTAAAGGCCAAAAACCTTTAGCACAGTCTACAGGTCATATTTATGAAGGGATTTCATTGTAACTTGGTAGGTTGACTTCATATAATATCTAGATGAGAACGTCCCCTTTTGGACATGATTGGGCAACTTTGACGGCTACAGGGGCCCAAAGCCTGAAAATCTTTAGCACAGTCTACAGGTGATATTTGTGAAGGGATTTCATTGTACCTTGGTAGGATGACTCAATAATATCTAGATGAGAACGTCCCCTTTTGGTCGCGATCATTCAGCCTTGATGGCTGCCCGAACCCAAAACCCCAAAACCTTTAGCATAGTCTATTGGTCATATTTATGGAAGGACTTCATTGTAACCCGTAAGTTTGGCTCCATATAATGCCTAGATGATGACATCCCCTTTTGGTCGTGATTGGTCAACTGTGACGGCTTCAGGGGCCCGAAGCCCAAAAACCTTAAGCACAGACTATAGGTCATATTTATGAAGGGATTTCATTGTAACTTTGTAGGATCACTCCAGATGATGCCCAGATGAGAATGTCCCCTTTTGGTTGCGATCATTCAACCATGATGGCTGCCAGAGCCCAAAGCCCAAAAACCTTTAGCACAGTCTACAGGTCATATTTATTAAGGGATTTCATTGTAACTTGGTAGGTTGACTTCATATAATGTCTAGATGAGAACGTCCCCTTTGGTCGCAATTGAGAAACTGACGGCTACAGGGGCCCGAAGCCCAAAAACCTTTAGCACAGTCTACAGGCCATATTTATGAAGGGATTTTAATGTAACTTGATAGGATGACTCGTTTTGGAATAATTTCACTGTAACTTGGTAACTTTTGTTGATATACGTTAACTGTGAGGGCCACATACATTAACTGTGAGGTCACATTAACCCACCCCTCAGCTCTTTAGTACAGTGTACACCTCATATTATTTTTATCATAAACATAGCATACAGGGAACAGAAATGAACATATTCCCAATTATCACAATTCTTGTCTTATTTCATAATCCTTTCATAAACATTGAACATTATCCTTTTCATCAAACACAACACACAAGTTAAGCTACAGTGTCATTGACACTTTCATTCATTGTATTTTTATGAAACTTGGTATGCTGTATGAGTATGACATGTACATGTGCATATGAAAAGGAAGTTTTGATTCGAATAATCTTTCCAGAGTTATAGCCCTTGTCGAATTTGAATTTACCAAAATTGAAGGTTTTTGTAAGATATGTTCAGTTGCGGTTAAAGAAATTAAATGATTTATCCCCCACTGATGAAGTCAGGAGAGGGATATTGAAATGCTGTTCGTCCATCTGTCTGTTCATATGTCTGGGTGCCTGTCCATTTGTCTGTCCAGCCTTCACAAACTTTGTCTGCTTAACACTTCCTAGATTTCAGTAGATTTTTACAAAACTTTGTCTGAAGTATCAGTATCAAGTGTAGATGTGCATGTGGTCAGGAATTTTCGATGCAACAAATTATGCTTTGTTATGGCCCTTGCAAATAGCAAAATTTCTGTCACAAAGGCTTGTCAGCTTAACTCCTCGTACATTTTTTATTGGATTTTTACGAAACTTCGTACTTCATGATGAAAAATGAAAGTCAATTTGGATTTAGGCTGAGCTTGTCTAATTGCTCTTCATTCATCGTTCATGCGGCATCTGTCCATTGTCTGTCAACACTATGTTTTGGACTTCTCCATAACCACTGGGCCAATTCAAGTGAAAGTTTGTGTGAGTGATGGTCCCAAAAGGGCATTGCAGTTTTGTTCAACTCAATATGCCCAACCCCTTAGGGAGGGAGTGGGGGGAAAATGCTCAAAAATATTTTTAAAATCTTCTCATGAACCAGTGGGTATAATGACTTGATATTTGGTATGGAGCTTCCTTTTAAGGTGTAGAATTAAGTTTGTTCAGTGAAGTTCATGGAGCAATATTTGCCTTTGTAATGGGATTGGCAAAAATTTTTGGCTGTGCTCAAAATTTCTATATTTTTATACTATAACCCAATGGCCCAGACTTAGCTGGTGCTAACTCAAAGATATCTATGGCCAAACACAAATTTTGCCCCCCACCCCATCCCTAAAATTTGCATGCAAAACTGAAAATAGAAGTCCGAACTGGCCCTCCATACATTTACTCCCCACATATGCGCAGACACCAGGAAGTGACCGGAATTGGCGCAAACATCATTCTTTGGCCCTCAGTCAGATAACAACAAACTGACATCTGTGCTTTTAAATCTCAGTTTTTAGTTTTAATGATGCCAGACACAAATCAATGGTTAATTTGGTGGATGCAAGGACACAACTGGATGAAGAAACGGTGGTTTGGAACTTTCAGGGCTGTAACTTTATAATATTTATAAAAATTATTTCATTTTCCCCAATTTCAGGACATGGGCCTGACGTCATCATTATTGCTAATGATTTTTACACTGTTTGTTAAGTGTTCCTTCCCTATCCTTCCTTGAAGCCCCCCATTTAAACTCCCAAGCTTTTTGGCTTGTTTTATTGAAATTTTTTTTATAAAATTTCTTGGGAGTTTAACGTGTTACACAGAATTATTCTGCATATCCCCATGGTTACGTCCTCACCCTAGGGGTGTTTAGGTGTTTTGGCCATGCATCATACATCTGATGTATCGTTTTTTCTTCTGATGAAGATCTTGCTTTACATCGGATAGTTTAATATCTGTTACTGACTTCGGGCCGTGTTGCCTGGGGTCTTGTTTTCAGTTTTCATTCTGACATTCCATTTATATATGTAGTTTCCTATTGATTATTATGGTAGGACTGTTGTAAGATACATTAAATATTCCTGTAGTGTAGCAATTAATTTTTTGGATAGTAAAATAATTTTTGTCCACACTTTGGCTCTATCGGGATACATTTGGGCTCATCATTCCCTTTAGGGACTTGGGCTCTTGTCAAAATTTTTCGAAACTTTTTTTTGTGTAAATTATTATTTTTTGATTTATATTTTGAATGTTATTTGTTATGTATCTTTTTCTAATATTTAATGTGGTGTTGGTGGGAGTACGATCGACTTTATTTTGCTTCATTATGAAAGGATATTGCTCATATGCAAGGCGAGGAGGCCTTTCCTCTGATTTACATGTTGGCTGCCTTGCTTGTAGTCGATGTACTCCCACTAATTCTTGCTCAACATGTGTCGGATGCGTTGACAAACGTGTGTGTCACGGTACGTTGTTAGAGGCAAGAGGCCACTGCCGGTCCTCTCGTGTCGAGAGGCCACTGCCAGTCCTCTCACAAAGTCACTCTAGTTTTTCAGTTTCTATTTCAGAGGAACAAGAACATGGTGATGTTTATGTGATGCCGTCAGAGAGTGTGCTTCCGTCATCACATTTAGTCAAACAGAGCTAGCGGCAAAAGTGCTCTTAAATATTAGGCAGGGCAATAAACCACACACCCGTGGTTTCAGCTCCCTGTCGCCAGCTAGCTCAACCAGTAAAGCAGTTACTCCGGTCGTGGGTACCGTGACGTCAGGTGTGCATTGCGGTCGAGGAGGGTAGAAAGGGTAGAGCAAGCACTATAAAATAAAAACAGGCTCACCCTGCGACGATGGAGCGGAAGAAGCTGGCAAGTTCAGCAGGAAGCTCGGCAAGGTCTGAAGGACCGCGAGCGAGAGAGCCCCCTCTCTTTCACAACAACATCTGGGGCCAAATGTTGTGGTTCGTAACTTGTGTCAGTCGGAGCATACGTCCACTCCTCTCGTCTGGGACACTCCGTTCAGATCATAGCCGCGGTCTGCTACAGTTATGGCTTCTTCTTCAGCGTCTACCAAGCACACACGACCGTACCTTGGCTATGTGACTTCTGATAGCCAGCCTGTATCGCCGAGAAAGGTCCACTCTTCATCAAAAGAAGTCACACCATCCACTAGCCAAGGAGACGAGGCCTCATTCATTGGGACATCCGCAGAAAAGAGTCATCTCGGACACACTGTCCCAGGAGCAGCCGGATGCTAAGCAACAGAAGACCGCTGCTCCACAGGCCTTCGTAATGGACTTGCTGTCGCAGATTGTGCAGTTCATCGCAGCATCCCACCAAGTGCAGGGTCGGTCCAGTCATCTGCGCGTCCAGATGCCGATGACCGTGAGTGTAATCTGATTCAGTCGGATGGTGAAAGGGATTTGGAGGAGAATTACCCTTCCCTTTTGGAACAACACATGGTGGAGATGGATCTATTGATCAATACTTCCCTGAGTTTGTTCCTGAGAATCAGAATGCCGCAATCTCTCGAAAGAAGGTCTATTCAGTAGCTAAGATGACGAGGCCTCATTTGTTGGGACGGCCGGAGAAAAGAGCCGTCTCGGACAACCCGTCTCGGAACAGCTGGTGGCCAGGAACAGAAGGCCGTTGCTCCTCAGGCCTCTGGATCACAGCATCCCAGCAAATGCAGAAGCAGCCGCCGGCAGTCTCAGAACCTGAGCTGTTCGATGGTGCTGGGTCGGTCCAGTCATCTGCAAGTTCAGATGCCGCTGACCGTGAATTTCAACTGATTCAGACGGATGGTGAAAGGGATACGGAGGAGGATTACCCTTCCCTTTCGGAACAACACTTGGTTACGATGGATTTAATCCATCAACACTACCCTGAATTTGTTCCAGCGAATCAGAATGCTGTGACTACTAGGAAGAAACTGCTGGCATTGTTGGACGCTGACTTTATCCGCACAAAGAGGAGGTCATGTCTTTTCCGGTTCAGTCTAGATAGGTGTTGCAGGCCTTCGGCCATTTAGACGATGCCATATTCAACTTTCCAGTGGGAAGAAGAAAGTCGGTTTATTGTCATCATCTTCAGTAATTTTACCAATTGTTGAACTATATCCATTTAAAATGGTCGGGGAAGATGTATAGAGAGTTCCTCTACATTTGGATAAGCAAACTGAGGACCTAGTCATGGCCTTACCTTCGTCATTCACTATTCGCTCAGACACAATTGAGACGGCTATTTCTTCATTCAGAGCGAATTTAGATACAGTGTCTTACGCAGATCACCTTTAAGAACTGTGGCGCAACGTCTCAATGGAAAGGAATTTGAGGACGTTCATACCTCTTTAAGATTCCTTTCCAGGGCTATTATGTTTATCACTTATAACTCTGTCTTAACAGTGGCTAATTTGAAGTTAATCAGACATGACAGAGCCCTTGCATCATCATCTTTAATAGATGACAAAGTGAAAAACTCTCTATGGGTCGCTCCGGTATCCGGACACTAAGTTTTTGACGATAAGCTTTCATTGGTTTATGACCAAGCTACAAAGAATGCATCAATACTCTGCTCCTTAAGTCGACGTCTAATCGACCCGCAGCCGCAGAAAAGAGTAAGGGGGACGTCCTAGACAGAAAATCGTCTAAAAAAGGACTCCTCGCGAGGCTATAGGAAACCCTCCTATAATTACTCTAGGGATCGTTAATACAGCAACTCAGAAAGGGGGCATAGGTCTGATCAAGACTACTGGTCAGACACCCCCAAACCACTGAGTCGAGGCTCTTTGTGAGGGGGGGGACATAGTCTCTCCTTCCGTAAGCCTCGCAGGTACTACAGTGAGGGTTAGGACCTCTATTGCTTAGCAGTTGGCGGATGGTTATCAAGATTCGCATCAAACTGGATAACTATTACGGAGACCAGTAGGCGAGAAGTGTGGTCTCTGACGGCCTATGGCTATCTTTCCGAGAGAAACACCACTAACATGATGTCCGTGATGGACAAAGCTGCTGTCAAATCCTTGCATAAAAGTTTCTCCAATTGGAGGTAAAGGTTCTGTTGACAATGAAGGTAATAGAGGTCGTCGAGAATAAAGTTTCTCTAGGATTCTACACTCACCTGTTTCTTGTACTGACGCCAGACAATTCGTTCCAACCGGTAATAGACTGGAGCTGGATAACAAGTTCATCATGGCTCTAAAAGTTTATTTATGATATTCATTCATTCGGTTAAAAGCGAGCGTTCGAGTGATTGACTATGCGGCAAGCATAGATCTAAGGATCTGTTCTTTCATGTCGTGGTATATCCTGCATTCAGAAAGTACCTACGGTTCATCGTTCAAGGGATAGTATTTCAGTTCCGTGTGATGTGCTTCGGTCTGAATCTAGCCGCCCTGGACCATTCACTCGAATAATGAACTCAGTAATGTCTCACAACAATCTGGATATCTGCCGTTACACGGGGCGAAATTAGTTTGTTATGCTCGCTTTTAATCTACACTCAAGCGTATTAATAGCGATGGGATTTTATGTCACTGATGGGGTTGTGCGGAGCGACTGCGGATCATATTCCGATGGGTCGCTTACGCACACATCCCCTCCAGTTATTCTTTATCTAGGACTGGACGTGAGAAGACGCATTCGCTCAAGACCAGTATTGTTTTTAACGGATCTAGTTAACAGAAGGTCCAGATTTGGTCAGATATTCAGTGGTTAACTCAGGGAGTTCCGCTGCAGCTGCCGGAAACTGTGAGTCAACAGATTGGGGCGCGACCCCGAGTCCGACAGACTCGAAATGCAGGGGTCTTGGGACCCTTGGTTCCTGGAGAAACACATAAACATCAAAGAAATGATGTCAGTATTGTTAGCGCTACATCAATGGATTCACATTATAGCAGACGCGCATGTTCAGATATTGTCAGACAACTCGACAGTGGTAGCGTACATCAGGAACCAGGGTGGCACCCATTTCATTTTCGTTATGCAACTAACAGAGAAGATTTTTCTATTTCATCATGTATCATCATGTTAATCTCTCTATCCGTCATATACCGGGTCGTTCTGAACGTACTAGCAGACTCGCTCCTCAGAAAGGTTGCCTGTTGCATTTGGAATGGATGCTCAACAAGTGAGTATTTGGACAGTTTTTCTACCAGTGGGATTGCCCCATGATAGATCACTTTGCAATGCAGAGGAACAATTAGTTACGTCATTTGTGTCGCCATGCCCAGACCATCGAGCGTATGCAGTTGACGCTCTGACGATCTCATGGGGTTAGATGATAAGGCTAAGTATATCTTCCAATTCATTTGATTCAGTTGACTATGTTTAAGATCAAACAGTCTCGTTGTGAATCTTATTAGTAGCACCTCTGTCGTCACAGAAACCATGGATCAGTTTTCTCAAGTGTCTGTTATGGGATGCTCCCCATAAGCTTCCTCCATGAGAGGGCTTCTTTTTTCAGGGGAAGTTTTTTGTTCTTCACATTCCTTCTCTGCCCATAGTGGCATAATGGAGTCGGTTAGACGTGTATATTATTTGATGACTGGCACAGGAACGATTAAGTAATGCGTGTGAGGAGATTTCAATATGACTTTGAATCCCCCCCCCCCCCCCCCACCCCCACACACACAGACTGCCTTTGTGTTTAGAGGCAATTACCGGGCAAGACGTAGTTTTCTTCCCACAAGCCTCGTATAATTTAATACATACATACTATGCATTTGGGTCGTGTTCTCTGGCGACCTCATGGGCACATCTGCTTTTAGTTGGATTAGTTTTCTGTGATTATGTGTTGATTTGTTATATACGAGCACTTATTAAAAAATCATAAATAAATTGCTACTCTTTGAGTACCTTGGAGGCTGCATAACCAGTTAACTGGTATTCAGATGATTACATGCTGGATTTTAATGCTCTCACACATTATGATTATTAGGCTAATGCTTTATTGTATTTTGTGGACCTTAAAATTATAATCTATTTCAGGGGCGGTCTGTGTCGGAGCCTGTTAATCATACCTACTTCTATTTCTAGATCCAGGTTTCTATTATGTCAGTACTCAAATCGCATATTCACATGTATTTACGGTCATAGATATCGTTTAGTATACATTGGCGAGTGTTGTTACTGGAATTTATTGTACAGAGGTCGCCTGTGAGTTACATCGGAAGTGTGTTTTCTCTTCAGAGATCGTTCAGTGTGGCTCGATTGGACATATCTGTGTACGCCGTCTGTGATGTAAGTTATATAGAGGGCAATATTAATTACCAGGATCGTCGCTATAGCCTTAACTTCTGAAGTGGCGTTAAGCACCATTTATTAATCATGGATTAATACCTGAGTGCCTGTTCAACGATTATTTATATTGTTTTTTAGTACCGCTCTTACTGATTCCAGAGCTCTCCCCTCTTTTTTTTTTACCTCTTCTCTGGATTGATAGGTATGTAACTATGAAGGAAGCTGTTTTGTCCGTAATTATATCCTGCGAAAATCCTATAAAAGTGTTACTGTATGGCATATGTTTGTGGGGGATTTTCTCTCATTCTCAGATATGCCATCCTAATTTTTAGGGCTTAGTTCGGACTAGTCTTAAAAATTCGGAACTCGTTACATCCTAATTAGCATAGTCTTCATGCTTAGAATAAGGAATTACTTTTATTGGGTTCCTTATTTAGGATATGTCTCCTCTATTACTGTATAGAGAGACATACATGTAATTCCTAATTATTCTAATTTCATTTCATCTTGGATTGCAGGATTGGAACTATGTTGATCTACTATTTCGGAAGTCCTAGGCCCTCCACCTTTTACGATTCAGCTAAGTCTGGGCATTGGGTTATAGTATAAAAATATTATAAATTTAAAATAATTAATATATTTTTTATACTTACCGATGGCCCAGACGGAGATGGCCCTCCCATGAGTGGGCACTCATACCTTCCCGCTGAATTATTATGTAATACCCTCTTTTACAAAGAATGATGATGGCGCCAATTCCGGTCACTTTCTGGCATCTGCGCATGTTCAGAGTAAATGTATGGAGGGCCAGTTAGGACTTCTAATTTTCGGTTTTGTATGCAAATTTTGGGGATTGGGGGGCAAAATTTGTGTTTGGCCCTAGATATTTTTGAGTTAGCACCAGCTAAGTTTGGGCCATTGGTAAGTATAAAAAATATTTTAATTATTTTAAATTTATAATTTTCTGAACCGATGGTCCTATTTGAACCAAATTTGGTATGTGGTATTATTGGATCATAAGCACTTGATTCATGCCCCCCCCCCCCTCACATTTCCTAAACAACATGGAGCAGAGAACTATTATTTGCTATGAAGCATCCTTAGAACCAATAGAATTGAATGGTAAAAAAAAATACTGCCATCATTTGTGTCAGGGTTTTCTATAGGGAGGGATACATATTTCCAATAATTAAATTTGTTTTTCTTCTCCAGAACCACTGATCAGAATCTTTTGATATTTGGTGTACAGCATCCATAGGGGGTGAGGGTGGAGGGTTAAGTTTCTTAAAATGAAATCCCTTGGTCCATATTTGGCCTCAATACAGGAGCCCAGATTTTTCACTTTGGGCAATATGGGGAAGAATCTTTAAAAAGAAATAACTGGTAATAGGTTCCTAGCAAGTTTTGATAATCGGTTCATCACTAGAGGTGGTTGGTATCAGGGGTACAGACACAGTGGGGGGGGGGGGGGGGGGGGATGGGGCAGGGGGGGATCAGGGATTGAGGCATGTGGGCAGTGCTGAATTGTGCACCAGGATGGCAGTGGGATGGCTTGCCTGCTGGTCAGTGCTAAATTGTCAGGAGATTTTGTGGTTGATACAGGCATGATTAAAGCTTGAGAGGGTAGCCTGTGTTTCTTGAAGTACAGAGTGGGGGATATTATGAATAGAATGGATGGTAATGTTGAGGATTCAGGGTCAGATCCTGTATTGCAGGTGTATGTTGGAATGTGACTGTAGTAGTGTCGGGGCTTCAGTGAGTGAATAGAATTCTAGAATTATGGGGGGGTAAACAAGGAATTAAAGGGATACATCAAGGATCGGTGGGGGGGGGGGGGGGGGGAAGGGTGGTGTACCCTTTAGTGATTCTGGAGTGCACAGGAGTTATATGGTGGCTGGGATAGTTGCCACCTAAGTCTAAGGTGCTACAGAGGTGTTGGGAAGGAGCATTTTACAGTTAGTGGAACCATTTTTTTGGGCATAAGTCAGGTAGGTGGGAAAAGATTGAATGTACAGTACAGCCTAAAATAAATTGGAAACCTGAACATGCTAATAACACACTATTTGGGCGATATTTGCATCACATTCGTATCGGAATATCACGATATTTCATAGCGATAAAGCGTCAGTTGTCGTGATTTGGCCAATCAAACACGCTAAGATGACAAAATCAAAAAACCCTATATACTTGCTATCAACAGCATGTCTCACATGTACATATACTTGTACATGTTTGTGTTGTGAACCCCCCTCCCTCCACCACACGCACATATGCATGCATGCATGCACGCATGCACGCACGCACGCATGCACACACGCACGCACCGACGCATGCACACACGCACACACATTTGTCACTTAGGCAATTATTCCCAAAATTCATTTTGAAGGATTGGGAGTTATTACGTGCAAAAAAGAAAATTGACTCCTTTTGCCCAACATTGCTTTATGTATTGCATCTTTATTCCTTTACATCAGATTTATGGCCTATTAGTCCTTATTAAGCTCATCAAGCTTGTTCCATTAATAGGTCATGAGGTATGTTTTGGAGTAGAGAAATGAAAAAATAAAATTTGAACAGCAAATTTTGTACACCTCGAGTGCAGATATGGCAGATTTGTTAGGTAAACGGTTAACAAAAAATGGCTCTAACTATTTTGTGACTAAGCATTGCCATTGCTGGGACAGTCGGGCTGTATGTGACATCACTCTAGTTGTAAGTAATGAGGATGTTCAAAAAACCAAGCGTTAACCCGTTTTGGGCTGGTTAAACAGCAATACCCCCCATAAAGCTAAAAAATTCATGTTTTCCGTGGATTTCTCTAAACGAGTCTTGTAGATTTTCAAGAACAATTTGTCACTCCCAGGCCTGGGTGTGACAATAGAAGTTACATGGACAAAATGCTGCGGTGAGCATTTGTTAACCCTCCACGGGCTGCTAAAAGTCAAAATTGTGATAAAATGGGCTGCTTTTGGATGCCAACAGCACCCATTGGGTACGCCACAAAGAAAAGTGCCTTCTTTTATCAAGCGCACAATCTATACGGAAACATTTTTGTAAGTAGTAAGGGTATTCAAAAGTCAAAGTCTTAACCCATTTTGGGCAGGCTAAAGAGAGAGACCCCCTAAAATCTTAAAATTCCCATTTTCTGTGGATTTCTCTAAAAACATCCGGCAGGTTTTCAAGAAAAATATTCCGGTGAGCATTTATCAACCGTCTACAGGCTGCCAAGCATCGTAATTTTGTTGAAATGGGCTGTTTTCGTACACGCACAGCACCCAACGTGTACCTGAGAAATAAACATAATCTCCTTTATTGGAAGTGGAATTCACCGAGGACCATTTTTGTATGTAATAAGGGTATTCAAAAAACCAAGTGGTAACCCCTTTTGTGGTTGTTGATAGTGGTACCCATCAAAAGCTTAAAAAGCATTTGTTAACCCTGCAGAGAGTGCCAAGCATAGACATTTGGAGAAAATGGATTGTTCTTGGGCAACCATAACACCAAATGTGTACCTGCGAGATAAACATAACCTCCTTCATTGGAAGTTGAATTCACCGATAATGTTTGGAACATGTATGGCCAGGATCTTCAAAAAGAAAAAAGAGTTAAACTTTGAGAAAAAAGGCATATGCCTTGAGTGCCAGAGGTAGAGTCATACAAGGAAGAGAGCCCCCCCCCCCCCACCCCCCCCCCCCCTCCTCCCGGGAAATTTTTTGTGTCAAATGGAGCTCACTTGTCACCTTTTGGGGATTGCTTTGTGTACTGCTTTCTTGACAAAAATATGTGAGACCCTCTGGATGTGCCCTTCTGATCTCAATATGCCAATAAGCCTCCTTGGCGAAAGTACATGCAATAATGGTTATGTAAGGTTGATTTGATGTGTTTTGAATAACAATGTACTTTTAAGTACATTAGATGGTTTATTGCAGTGACAGGTTACAGTTACCCTTATTTCTTCTCGAACAGATATCATGAGTGTATTGGTGTCTAAGAGTAAACAAAGCTATTATACTTATTGATAAACCAGACAAATTTAACAATTTAATCACTATCAAATTGATGCATGGGATAAAAGGGGTTACAGTGCAAGGGGTTTGTAAATAGATTTATTCAACTACAATGTATGACTTGGCAGTGCATTCTACATAGGAGAATATCATAGTTTCTTTCCAAACCACCACAGTGGCACATACATCTTTATATTGGGAGACACTCTTTTGTCCTTCCATACTTCTTCTGGTGGACTCCTTCAAGTTGACCTTTGCTGAACTCCCCAAATCAAAACATAAACAAAAGAAAATGTCTGCCTTCAATCAGTGAGCACTCTACTTATAACATTTGGTCTCAATCTTTATTATTTTCATGAATTAGGAAAAGATTTCTTCGAGTATGTACTTCAATGTTTATAGAATACAGCTGTTATTTTATTTTGAGGTATTTTATTGTAAAAATTTTGCTCTCTTACTTATGCCATAGATTTTCAGGTGGTGCTATTTACACATGGCAGCAGTTCCATGGCAAATTTCAGTTTCCACATGTTCTATGTTTCATTCCAAGCATTTTGGTATATAATTTATTGGGGTTATTCATTTTGGGCTTTTTTTAGACTTGAAAGAAAATTACATGAAATTTGCCCAAAGTTAGGTTGGGCGTCCTCTTAATCCACTCCACTGTTAATGATCGTTTTTACCTAAACAATTTTTTTTTATCAAACTGAGTCATTTGAGACTCTTATACACACCTTTCTCATAACATCAATGACGGAACTTCAGTGAGACAATTAAAAACAATTCATCAGACACTGTGGGGTCATGAAAAATCATGGAATCTCATCGGGAAAAGCCATGATTCTCCAGAATCATAAAGTCTAGTTTTTTTTTCCACACATTTTGTCCGCACGATTCAGAAGCCATTTTCGAACCGATTTTCACAAAATTTTTTTGCACACTCATAAAGGGGCACAAAATCTAAAAACGTACCGAAGCGGAATTTTCGATTTAACCCTTATTTCGTCAGAATTGGCAAAAAACTGTCAAAATTGGGGTTTATAGGCATTTTCTCGAAACACGTCTTGTAGATTTTTTAAAATATATTCATCATTGCTAGACCTGCCTGTGACACGACCTTTGATACAGACGACATATCAGGTGATGCATATGGTAACCCTCCACAGGCTGACAAACATCAAAATTTTGATGAAATGGACCGGTTTCAGGCCCCCATAGCACCCAAATGATACACGAGAGATAAACATAACTTCCTTTATTGGAAGTGGGATTCACCGAGGATCATTTTTGTAAGTAATAACGGTGTTAAAAAAACCAAGCGTTAACCCGTTTTGGGCTAGTTAAACAGCAATACCCCCATAAAGCTCAAATATTCATGTTTTCCGTGGATTTCTCTAAACGAGTCTTGTAGATTTTCAAGAAAAATTTGTCACTCCCAGGCCTTGATGTGACGATAGAAGTTGCATGGACAAAATACTGCGATGAGCATTTGTTAACCCTCCACGGGTTGCTAAAAGTAAAAATTGTGATAAAATGGGCTGTATTTTTATACTGTACCAATGACCCAGATTTAGCTGGTGCTAACTCTAACAAAACCAGGGCCAAACACAAATTTTGCCCCCCAATCCCCAAAATTTGCATCCAAAACAAAAAGAAATCATGTCCTAAAGGACCTCCATACTACGCCTCTACTGCGCATGAGCAGTGACGCAGACGTCCTGAAATTGGCGCCAATTATCATTCTCTGTTTGGCCCTTCATCAGTCAACATCTCACTGATCTTTGTGCTTGTAAATCTCAGTTTAAAGGATGCCAGACACGTAATTTTTGGAGAAAATGTGATTCTAAGGAGGATAGAAGGAGGAGAGGAAAAAGAAGTGACAAAAAATAATCAGGGCTGTACTTAAAATTTTTTGATGAAATTATGTTAAGTTGCCTATTTTCGAGGCATGGGCCTCTTGTTGTCATTCTTGCTAAATGTTGCACTGCTTATTCAGTGTTTCCTCTCCCCTAGCCTTCTAAAGTCCCCCCTGGCAATTCTCCCATGCTTTTGGCATATTTTTGAGAAATTTCATTTCTAAAATTTCCTGGGAGAGTTGCTTGGTTACAGAATGTTTTCTGTTATTTTCCCCATAGTTACGTTTTCACCCATGGGTGTATAACGTTTGTGTTCTGCATCTTCCATCTGATGTTCTGCAGATTCTCCCCTGGGAGTCTCTGTTTTGCATCAGATAGAGTGTAATTTGATGACTGATTCCGGGCCAGTTTTTTCAGTGCCTGGAGTCATGTTTTCTGGTGTTTTTACACTGTTTGTTTTCATTGGCAACAGCCTTTTTTGAGGGGGGCTGTTTGCCTTTGCTGTAGTTTATCTCACTATAAGATACATTTATATTATCCGTAAGTGTCTCATTAATTATTTAATATAAATTTAAAATTTTTGACCACACTTTGCCATCGGGGCTCAACGTTACTTTTTAGCAACTTGGGCTTCGCTGAAAAAATATTTTTTCAAAATTATTTTGATTTGCAATTGTTTTTTCATTTATTAATGGATCATGTTATTATGTATCTTTGTGTCAGGGGTTTTTGCGAGTAACTAGGACTTATTGTTGTTCTTTCACAATGAAGGGACGTTGTTCAAATTGTAATAGGAAGAAATCTTACTCTGACTTTCATGATCATTGTATTAATTGTAGTCAGTGTTCTCGCATTAATCCCTGTGCTATATGTGAATATTGGGATGAGAAACATTGGAAATGTGTGTCACGATATGTTGTTTCTGGAGAAAGGGCGATGCCGGCTCTTTCTCCGCAAGGTCACTCTACTCTCTCAGTTTCTATTTCAGAGGAACCAGAACAGGGTGATGTTTCCATGTTATCTTCTACAAGTGTGCGTCCGTCGTCACAAATGAATTCAGAGCTAGCGGCAAAAGTGCTCATGGAGATTAGACAAATGTCGTCCGCTAGCTCGCCCGGTGTAGCGTCCATTCACCGAATTGTTTGGCAGCCGGGTTCGTCCGATGCGGTCCAAGAGGAACTATAAACATAATAGATGCACACCCAGTGACGGCGGATAGTAAGCGAGAACGGGGGAAGCCTTTGAGTCCGGTTCCTAGCTCGTCTAGGTCCAGCCGGGCCGCGAGCGAGAGAGGCCCCTCTCTCGTACAACAACATCTGGGACCAGATGTTGTGGTACAAAATGTGTCTTTAGCGGAGCATACGTCCGTCGCTCGGGACGCTCCGTTGTATAAGCAGTCCGCAGAGACTGTTAAGGCTTCCTCTTCTCGTCAGCGCACACGACCGCACCTTGGCTGCGTGACCGCCGATATATTACCAGCTTCGCCGATCAAGGATTCTTCTGCGACCAGGTCACACCATCCGGCAGCCAGGGATTCGAGACCGATGGACTCCGGACGTTCGCATAGGAAAAGTATGCGGGAGCCATCTGATGCGGAGCTGCCCTCGGCGAAGCAGCGAAAGACTGCGCCTCCGCAGGTCTCGACGCCGGACATTCTTGTGCAGATAGCACAGCTTATCGCAGCATCCCAGCAGCCGACAGAAACGGTGTCGGATCGAGAATTATCCGATGGCGCTGGGTCGGTACGCTCCGCCGAAGCATCGGGGGCGGACGACCGGGAACATCATGAGGTCCGACCGGATGGTGAAAGGGATACGGATGACTTGGAGCTATCCCTTTCGGAACAACATAAAGCTGCCGTGGACTTCATTTGGCACTTTCTCCCTCAAGTTGTTCCGTCGGGCCAGACTGCTGCGCTTCCGGACAAGAGAATTATAGCGTCATTGGACTCTGAATTTTTTGAGCGGTTCAGGGACATCGCTCCCGAGTTTCCGTCGCAGTCCAATAATGTTGCAAGAACATTTGAACTATTGACCGACGCTATATTTAAACTTGCTTCCAGGACGGGGAAAGCAGGTTTCTTGTCCGCTAATACTCTCAACCTGCCTTTCATTAATGCAAGGAATAAATTCGATACGGCAGGACAGGGTATACCGAGAGTTCCTCTGCGTATGGACGACGAGGCGGAAGACTTAGAGCTATCATTACCGTCGTCAGCTTCTATTCCAACCGCGGTGTTGGAAACAGCTATTGCGTCTAACAGAGCCAATTTAGATGCCTTATCTTACGCAGATCACCTTACTAAGGCGTTATCACTGCGCCTTCAAGGGGAAGAGTTTCAGGATATACAATCCTCTTTAAGACTTCTTTCAAGGGCAGTAGCTTATTCCACGTGTAACTCCGCCCTTTCAGTGGCAAATCTGGAGTTGGTTAGACGTGACGCAGCCCTAGCTACATCCACACTAGTGGATTCTAAGGTGAAGAACTCTCTTAGAGTCGCTTCGGTCTCAGGAGAACTTCTCTTTGACGGCAAGCTTTCCGCTATTTATGATAAAATTACAAAGAAAGCTAAGGATTCTCTGTTGTTCAAATCTGCTCCTAAGAAGTCGGATACAGCAGACAGGAATAAGACAGGCACTTCTGGGTCTAATGCGCCCAAGAGAGGTTCCTATAGAGGTTCTGGTGCGTCCTCTTGGTCTTATTCGAGAGACCGTCAGGATAGCGACTCTCGTTCGGGACGTCCTTCAAGCCGGGACAATCGGTCGGACGCCCCGAGGTCGACGGGGCGAGGTGCGGGCTGTGGAAGACGTGGTTTCTCCTACCGCAGGCCTCGCAGGTCCAGGAGGTGATGGCTTAAACCTCTATCGCGTTCCGGTTGGCGGAAGGTTGTCGAGCTTTTCACAAGAATGGGCGTCGATTACGGACGACCCTTGGGTGAGAGGAGTGACTTCGGAAGGTCTAAAGATATCCTTCAAACGAAAGCCTCCATTAACTCGAGGTCCAAAGTGGACTCATCTTCCGTCAAATCCGCAGAAAAGAGACGCTCTGTTATCAGAGGTGCAGTCTCTTTTAATGAAGAACGCGGTAGAGGTCGTAGAAAACCAGGAATCTCCGGGATTCTACAGCCATCTGTTTCTGGTTCCGAAACCAGACGGCTCGTTCCGTCCAGTCATAGATTTGAGCTGGATAAACAAGCTGATCGTCGCTCCAAAGTTTTATATGGAGACGATTCGATCGGTCAGAGCGAGTATTCGGGTGAACGATTATGCAACGAGCATAGATCTCAAGGATGCGTACTTTCACGTCATGGTACATCCGACATTCCGAAAGTATCTACGCTTCGCAGTCCTAGGAGTGGTGTATCAATTCCGGGCGATGTGCTTCGGATTGAATCTAGCACCCTGGGCTTTCACTCGGGTAATGAACTCGGTAATGATCTACTTCCGAGCTCATTCGTCTGCGGTAACGTCGGCCTACCTGGACGACATTCTTCAGAGGTACGGCAACGAGTTAACGCTTCAGAACGATGTTCAGAATCTTCTTCTATTGCTCCGATGTCTCGGTTTTATAGTAAACGAAGAGAAGTCGGATCTGGTGCCGTCCAAGTCATTCACTCATTTGGGAATGAGCTTTGAGATGCACAACAATCTCGTTCGTCTGCCGTTAACCAGAGCGAAATTAGTCAGTTGTTACGCTCGCTATTGTCTGCACGCAGACAAAGTCACGGCGAGAGAATTTATGAGACTGATAGGTCTGTGCGGAGCCGCCGCGGATCTCATTCCGATGGGGCGGTTACTCACACGTCCTCTTCAAATTTTCTTGACTCAGAATTGGAGTGTGAAAATTCATTCGCTTGATGTAGACGTTCTCTTGTCAGATCAAGTGAAACAAGAGATTCAGACTTGGGCAAACATTCAGTGGTTAACTCAGGGAGTTCCGCTGCAGTTGCCGGATCCGAGTTTTACCGTTATGACGGATGCCAGTCAAACAGGTTGGGGTGCATCATTAATCCCAACGGATTCGAGATGCCAGGGTCTTTGGGATCCGCAATTCCTGTGCAAGCACATAAACATCAAGGAAATGATGTCAATTTGGCTTGCGTTACGTCACTGGATGGACATTATTCACGATGCTCATGTCCAAATCCTATCCGACAATACGACAGTAGTGGCGTATATACGGAATCAGGGAGGCACTCATTCAGTTCCGTTGTTCAATCTAACGGAAAGAATCCTTCTGTTTGCGCTAGAACATCACGTTCTTCTTTCGGTCCGTCACATACCGGGTCGTCTGAATGTGCTAGCAGACTCCCTTTCACGAAAGGGTCGCTTGTTGCCGTCGGAGTGGACTCTCAACAAACAAGTATTCAATCAGATTTGCTACCAATGGGAACGGCCAATGATAGACTTATTTGCGACACATCTCAACAGTCAGTTGCAGACGTATGTGTCTCCGTGTCCGGATCCAAGAGCATTTGCAGTAGACGCTCTGTCGATCCCTTGGGACGGAATGATAGGATATGCGTATCCTCCAGCGCCGTTAATTCAACAAGTATTGCTAAAGATAAAACAATCTCAATGCAAGATTCTGTTGGTAGCATCTCTGTCGCCACAGAGACCGTGGATAAATCTACTCAGGTGTCTGTTGTGGGACCTACCGCGGAAGCTTCCTCCACGGGAGGATCTTCTTTCGCAGGGGAAATCGCGCCAACTCCATCACAACCCGCAAGGTCTCAACCTTCACGTTTTTCCGTTGTGCGGTCCTTCTTGCATGGCAAGCACTTTACAGGACGAGCAGTGGACGCGATTTCTAACTGTAGGAGGACCTCCTCTTCGCTAAACTATGCGGCTAAGTGGAAGGTTTTTCGTCGTTGGTGTAGGGATCATTCTGTAGATATATTTGATCCCTCTATACCAGACATTGCAAACTTTCTAGTATACTTGTTTGACGAAATCAAACTGCAGCCTGTTACTATAAAGGGTTATAGATCTATGTTATCTGATACCTATGCACATCATGATAGTTTACAAATTGGATCTAATGTCTCTTTATCTAAGTTGGTTAGAAACTTTTCGATAAATAGACCCAGAACTCTTAGATTAATTCCTAAGTGGAATTTAGCTTGGGTTCTTCTTAAATTGAAGGAAAAGCCATTTGAACCTCTTGGGACAGTAGATTTCAAATTCTTATCTTATAAGACAGCTTTTCTCTTAGCTTTCTCTTCTGCTAGAAGAGTCAGTGAGCTTCATGCACTATCGGTGGATGATTCTCATTATCGTAGTGTTGGGAACACTATCACCTTCACTACTAATGTGGGTTTTTTAGCTAAGAATCAGGCTCCTAATAAATATCCGGAACCTATTGTTATTAAGGCACTTCCGTCTTCAGACGGGCGTAGGCCTTTACTCTGTCCTGTTAGAGCATTACGTATCTATAAACAGAGATCTCAGTTTATCAGAAAGGGACGGAAACGTTTCTTTCTGTCTTTGATGCCTAATAGAAAGGACATTTCAGTCCATTCTATTGCTAGATGGATTCAATTAACTATCCATACTGCTTATGAAGATTTATCTTCTTCTCAGCAGTCTGTGCTTAAGATTTCTGCTCATGAAGTAAGAGCTCTTTCTACTCCCTGGGCTTATGCTAATAGTGTTGCTATTACTGATTTAATGAAGGCTGCTTATTGGTCTCAGCCATCCACATTTACGAATTTTTATCTCAGAAATATTGAGTCCATTTCTGGAGACCTGCATTGTTTAGGTCCGTTATGATATCTGTTGCTCAGAATGTTGTCCACTAAACATTTGCAACTATAGGTATGCAGGCTTTCTGTTCCGGCAGTGACTCCGCCCGGCTGCCCTCTTCGCTCTGGGCTATTTGACCCAGGGCAAGGGGAAGGGGGGGGGGGGGGGCGGGTGTTCCCTTAGGTCACCTGCTTTATAGTGAAAAGCAAGGGAATGCCTCCTCCAAGTCAGTATTTCTGAGTCGCTTCCGGGATGGTTTTACAGTGTAATATTAATGTTAAAATTCATTCATGTCTTATTTTTAAAGTGTAGCTCGGTGTGAAGCATTTGTATATGTCAAGTGTCAAACGGGCTTTAATATACAATACTCGGACACTTTTAAATGACTATAAAGAGTCTCAATTCTCTGGACTACTTTATTTATTGGCTTGCTTTAAAAATAATTAGTATAAGGGTTATACTGGATGTTAATAGAGAACATGAATGTTATTGTGCTCAATTATTATGGGTAGTGTATCTTTCTAATTTAATATTAAATAAGAAAGATACATGTAAAGCCTAATACTCCTTTTCTCCTTAAGGGGTTACCTCTTTACTATATAGTTGAGCTTATTGGATTTTCCTCTATGTCCTAGGCCCTCCAGCCTGTTTACTATTCAGCTAAGTCTGGGTCATTGGTACAGTATAAAAATGTTAAAAAATTTATAGTAATTTATATATTTTTTATACTTACCAATGACCCAGACGGGGATGGCCCTCCCTGGAGTTGGGAACTCTTGCCTCCCTGCTGAGTACATAGTGCTGACCAGGCACTGCCAGTAAGAATGATAATTGGCGCCAATTTCGGGACGTCTGCGTCACTGCGCATGCGCAGTAGAGGCGTAGTATGGAGGTCCTTTAGGACATGATTTCTTTTTGTTTTGGATGCAAATTTTGGGGATTGGGGGGCAAAATTTGTGTTTGGCCCTGGTTTTGTTAGAGTTAGCACCAGCTAAGTCTGGGTCATTGGTAAGTATAAAAAATATATAAATTACTATAAATTTTTTAACTTTTGGCTGCCAACAGCACCCAATGGGTACGCCACAAAGAAAAGTGCCTTCTTTTATCAAGCTCACAATTTATACGGAAACATTTTTGTAAGTAGTTAGAGTATTCAAAAGTCGAAGTCTTAACCCATTTTGGGCAGGCTAAAGAGAGAGACCCCTTAAAATCTTGAAATTCCTATATTTTTATACTGTACCAATGACCCAGACTTAGCTGGTGCTAACTCTAACAAAACCAGGGCCAAACACAAATTTTGCCCCCCAATCCCCAAAATTTGCATCCAAAACAAAAAGAAATCATGTCCTAAAGGACCTCCATACTACGCCTCTACTGCGCATGCGCAGTGATGCAGTCGTCCCGAAATTGGCGCCAATTATCATTCTCTGTTTGGCCCTTCATCAGTCAACATCTCACTGATCTTTGTGCTTGTAAATCTCAGTTTAAAGGATGCCAGACATGTAATTTTTGGAGAAAATGTGATTCTAAGGAGGATAGAAGGAGGAGAGGAAAAAGAAGTGGCAAAAAATAATCAGGGCTGTACTTAAAAATTTTTTGATGAAATTATGTTAAGTTGCCTATTTTCGAGGCATGGGCCTCTTGTTGTCATTCTTGCTAATTGTTGCACTGCTTATTCAGTGTTTCCTCTCCCCTAGCCTTCTAAAGTCCCCCCTGGCAATTCTCCCATGCTTTTGGCATATTTTTGAGAAATTTCATTTCTAAAATTTCCTGGGAGAGTTGCTTGGTTACAGAATGTTTTCTGTTATTTTCCCCATAGTTACGTTTTCACCCATGGGTGTATAACGTTTGTGTTCTGCATCTTCCATCTGATGTTCTACAGATTCTCCCCTGGGAGTCTCTGTTTTGCATCAGATAGAGTGTAATTGATGACTGATTCCGGGCCAGTTTTTTCAGTGCCTGGAGTCATGTTTTCTAGTGTGTTTACACTGTTTGTTTTCATTGGCAACAGCCTTTTTTGAGGGGGGCTGTTTGCCTTTGTGGTAGTTTATCTCATTATAAGATACATTTATATTATCCGAAAGTGTCTCATTAATTATTTTATATAAATTTAAAATTTTTGACCACACTTTGCCATCGGATCCATCGGGGCTCAACGTTACTTTTCAGCAACTTGGTCTTCTCTGAAAAAATATTTTTTCAAAATTATTTTGTTTTGCAATTGTTTTTTCATTTATTAATGGATCATGTTATTATGTATCTTTGTGTCAGGGGTTTTTGCGAGTAACTAGGACTTATTGTTGTTCTTTCACAATGAAGGGACGTTGTTCAAATTGTAATAGGAAGAAATCTTCCTCTGACTTTCATGATCATTGTATTAATTGTAGTCAGTGTTCTCGCATTAATCCCTGTCCTATATGTGAACATTGGGATGAGAAACATTGGAAACGTGTGTCACGATATGTTGTTTCTGGAGAAAGCGCGATGCCGGCTCTTTCTCCACAAGGTCACTCTACTCTCTCAGTTTCTATTTCAGAGGAACCAGAACAGGGTGATGTTTCCATGTTATCTTCTTCAAGTGTGCGTCCGTCGTCACAAATGAATTCAGAGCTAGTGGCAAAAGTGCTCATGGAGATTAGACAAATGTCGTCCGCTAGCTCGCCCGGTGTAGCGTCCATTCACCGAATGGTTCGGCAGCCGGGTTCGTCCGATGCGGTCCAAGAGGAAATTTTGGATGATGCGAGCACTATAAACATAATAGATGCACACCCAGTGACGGCGGATAGTAAGCGAGAACGGAGGAAGCCTTTTAGTCCGGTTCCTAGCTCGTCCAGGTCCAGCCGGGCCGCGAGCGAGAGAGGTCCCTCTCTCGTACAACAACATCTGGGACCAGATGTTGTGGTACAAAATGTGTCTTTAGCGGAGCATACGTCCGTCGCTCGGGACGCTCCGTTGTATAAGCAGTCCGCAGAGACTGTTAAGGCTTCCTCTTCTCGTCAGCGCACACGACCGCACCTTGGCTGCATGACCGCCGATATATTACCAGCTTCGCCGATGAAGGATTCTTCGGCGACCAGGTCACACCATCCGGCAGCCATCAGGGATTCGAGACCGATGGACTCCGGACGTTCGCATAGGAAAAGTATGCGGGAGCCATCTGATGCGGAGCTGCCCTCGGCGAAGCAGCGAAAGACAGCTTATCGCAGCATCCCAGCAGCCGACAGAAACGGTGTCGGATCGAGAATTATCCGACAGCGCTGGGTCGGTACGCTCCGCCGAAGCATCGGGGGCGGACGACCGGGAACATCGTGAGGTCCGACCGGATGGTGAAAGGGATACGGATGACTTGGAGCTATCCCTTTCGGAACAACATAAAGCTGCCGTGGACTTCATCCGGCACTTTCTCCCTCAAGTTGTTCCGTCGGGCCAGACTGCTGCGCTTCCGGACAAGAGAATTATAGCGTCATTGGACTCTGAATTTTTTGAGCGGTTCAGGGACATCGCTCCCGAGTTTCCGTCGCAGTCCAATAATGTTGCTAGAACATTTGAATTATTGAACGACGCTATATTTAAACTTGCTTCCAGGACGGGGAAAGCAGGTTTCTTGTCCGCTAATACTCTCAACCTGCCTTTCATTAATGCAAGGAATAAATTCGATACGGCAGGACAGGGTATACCGAGAGTTCCTCTGCGTATGGACGACGAGGCGGAAGACTTAGAGCTATCATTACCGTCGTCAGCTTCTATTCCAACCGCGGTGTTGGAAACAGCTATTGCGTCTAACAGAGCCAATTTAGATGCCTTATCTTACGCAGATCACCTTACTAAGGCGTTATCACTGCGCCTTCAAGGGGAAGAGTTTCAGGATATACAATCCTCTTTAAGACTTCTTTCAAGGGCAGTAGCTTATTCCACGTGTAACTCCGCCCTTTCAGTGGCAAATCTGGAGTTGGTTAGACGTGACGCAGCCCTAGCTACATCCACACTAGTGGATTCTAAGGTGAAGAACTCTCTTAGAGTCGCTTCGGTCTCAGGAGAACTTCTCTTTGACGGCAAGCTTTCCGCTATTTATGATAAAATTAAAAAGAAAGCTAATGATTCTCTGTTGTTCAGATCGGCTCCTAAAAAGTCGGATACAGCAGACAGGAATAAGACAGGCACTTCTGGGTCTAATGCGCCCAAGAGAGGTTCCTATAGAGGTTCCGGTGCGTCCTCTTGGTCTTATTCGAGAGACCGTCAGGATAGCGACTCTCGTTCGGGACGTCCTTCAGGCCGGGACAATCGGTCGGACGCCCCGAGGTCGACGAGGCGAGGTGCGGGTCGTGGAAGACGTGGTTTCTCCTACCGCAGGCCTCGCAGGTCCAGGAGGTGATGGCTTAAACCTCTATCGCGTTCCGGTTGGCGGAAGGTTGTCGAGTTTTTCACAAGAGTGGGCGTCGATTACGGACGACCCTTGGGTGAAAGGAGTGACTTCGGAAGGTCTAAAGATATCCTTCAAGCGAAAGCCTCCATTAACTCGAAGTCCAAAGTGGACTCATCTTCCGTGAAATCCACAGAAAAGAGACGCTCTGTTATCAGAGGTGCAGTCTCTTTTAATGAAGAACGCGGTAGAGGTCGTAGAAAACCAGGAATCTCTGGGATTCTACAGCCATCTGTTTCTGGTTCCGAAACCAGACGGCTTGTTCCGTCCAGTCATAGATTTGAGCTGGATAAACAAGCTGATCGTCGCTCCGAAGTTTTATATGGAGACGATTCGATCGGTCAGAGCGAGTATTCGGGTGAACGATTATGCAACGAGCATAGATCTCAAAGATGCGTACTTTCACGTCATGGTACATCCGACATTCCGAAAGTATCTACGCTTTGCAGTGCTGGGAGTGGTGTATCAATTCCGGGCGATGTGCTTCGGATTGAATCTAGCACCCTGGGCTTTCACTCGGGTAATGAACTCGGTAATGATCTACTTCCGAGCTCATTCGTCTGCGGTAACGTCGGCCTACCTGGACGACATTCTTCAGAGGTACGGCAACGAGTTAACGCTTCAGAACGATGTTCAGAATCTTCTTCTATTGCTCCGACGTCTCGGTTTTATAGTAAACGAGGAGAAGTCGGATCTGGTGCCGTCCAAGTCATTCACTCATCTGGGAATGAGCTTCGAGACGCACAACAATCTCGTTCGTCTGCCGTTAACCAGAGCGAAATTAGTCAGTTGTTACGCTCGCTATTGTCTGCACGCAGACAAAGTCACGGCGAGAGAATTTATGAGACTGATAGGTCTGTGTGGAGCCGCCGCGGATCTCATTCCGATGGGGCGGCTACGCACACGTCCTCTTCAAATTTTCCTGACTCAGAATTGGAGTGTGAAAATTCATTCGCTCGATGTAGACGTTCTCTTGTCAGATCAAGTGAAACAAGAGATTCAGACTTGGGCAAACATTCAGTGGTTAACTCAAGGAGTTCTGCTGCAGTTGCCGGATCCGAGTTTTACCGTTATGACGGATGCCAGTCAAACAGGTTGGGGTGCATCATTAATCCCAACGGATTCGAGATGCCAGGGTCTTTGGGATCCGCAATTCCTGTGCAAGCACATAAACATCAAGGAAATGATGTCAATTTGGCTTGCGTTACGTCACTGGATGGACATTATTCACGATGCTCATGTCCAAATCCTATCCGACAATACGACAGTAGTGGCGTATATACGGAATCAGGGAGGCACTCATTCAGTTCCGTTGTTCAATCTAACGGAAAGAATCCTTCTGTTTGCGCTAGAACATCACGTTCTTCTTTCAGTCCGTCACATACCGGGTCGTCTGAATGTGCTAGCAGACTCCCTTTCACGAAAGGGTCGCTTGTTGCCGTCGGAGTGGACTCTCAACAAACAAGTATTCAATCAGATTTGCTACCAATGGGAACGGCCAATGATAGACTTATTTGCGACACATCTCAACAATCAGTTGCAGACGTATGTGTCTCCGTGTCTGGATCCAAGAGCATTTGCAGTAGACGCTCTGTCGATCCCTTGGGACGGAATGATAGGATATGCGTATCCTCCAGCACCGTTAATTCAACAAGTATTGCTAAAGATAAAACAATCTCAATGCAAGATTCTGTTGGTAGCATCTCTGTCGCCACAGAGACCGTGGATAAATCTACTCAGGTGTCTGTTGTGGGACCTACCGCGGAAGCTTCCTCCACGAGAGGATCTTCTTTCGCAGGGGAAATCGCGCCAACTCCATCACAACCCGCAAGGTCTCAACCTTCACGTTTTTCCGTTGTGCGGTCCTTCTTGCATGGCAAGCACTTACAGGACGAGCAGTGGACGCGATTTCTAACTGTAGGAGGACCTCCTCTTCGCTAAACTATGCGGCTAAGTGGAAGGTTTTTCGTCGTTGGTGTAGGGATCATTCTGTAGATATATTTGATCCCTCTATACCAGACATTGCAAACTTTCTAGTATACTTGTTTGACGAAATCAAACTGCAGCCTGTTACTATAAAGGGTTATAGATCTATGTTATCTGATACCTATGCACATCATGATAGTTTACAAATTGGATCTAATGTCTCTTTATCGAAGTTGGTTAGAAACTTTTCGATAAATAGACCCAGAACTCTTAGATTAATTCCTAAGTGGAATTTAGCTTGGGTTCTCCTTAAATTGAAGGAAAAGCCATTTGAACCTCTTGGGACAGTAGATTTCAAATTCTTATCTTATAAGACAGCTTTTCTCTTAGCTTTCTCTTCTGCCAGAAGAGTCAGTGAGCTTCATGCACTATCGGTGGATGATTCTCATTATCGTAGTGTTGGGAACACTATCACCTTCACTACTAATGTGTGTTTTTTAGCTAAGAATCAGGCTCCTAATAAATATCCGGAACCTATTGTTATTAAGGCTCTTCCGTCTTCAGACGGGCGTAGGCCTTTACTCTGTCCTGTTAGAGCACTACGTATCTATAAACAGAGATCTCAGTTTATCAGAAAGGGACGGAAACGTTTCTTTCTGTCTTTGATGCCTAATAGAAAGGACATTTCAGTCCATTCTATTGCTAGATGGATTCCGTTAACTATCCGTACTGCTTATGAAGATTTATCTTCTTCTCAGCAGTCTGTGCTTAAGATTTCTGCTCATGAAGTAAGAGCTCTTTCTACTTCCTGGGCTTATGCTAATAGTGTTGCTATTACAGATTTAATGAAGGCTGCTTATTGGTCTCAGCCATCCACATTTACGAATTTTTATCTCAGAAATATTGAGTCCATTTCTGGAGACCTGCATTGTTTAGGTCTGTTATCTGTTGCTCAGAATGTCGTCTACTAAACAGTTGCAACTATATTTATGCAGGCTTTCTGTTCCGGCAGTGACTCCGTCCGGCTGCCCTCTTCGCTCTGGGCTATTTGACCCAGGGCAAGGGGAAGGGGGGGGGGGGGGCGGGTGTTCCCTTAGGTCACCTGCTTTATAGTGAAAAGCAAGGGAATGCCTCCTCCAAGTCAGTATTTCTGAGTCGCTTCCGGGATGGTTTTAAAGTGTAATATTAATGTTTAAATTCATTCATGTCTTATTTTTAAAGTGTAGCTCGGTGTGAAGCATTTGTATATGTCAAGTGTCAAACGGGCTTTAATATACAATACTCGGACACTTTTAAATGACTATAAAGAGTCTCAATTCTCTGGACTACTTTATTTATTGGCTTGCTTTAAAAATAATTAGTATAAGGGTTATACTGGATGTTAATAGAGAACATGAATGTTATTGTGCTCAATTATTAAGGGTAGTGTATCTTTCTAATTTAATATTAAATAAGAAAGATACATGTAAAGCCTAATACTCCTTTTCTCCTTAAGGGGTTACCTCTTTACTATATAGTTGAGCTTATTGGATTTTCCTCTATGTCCTAGGCCCTCCAGCCTGTTTACTATTCAGCTAAGTCTGGGTCATTGGTACAGTATAAAAATGTTAAAAAATTTATAGTAATTTATATATTTTTTATACTTACCAATGACCCAGACGGGGATGACCCTCCCTGGAGTTGGGAACTCTTGCCTCCCCGCTGAGTACATAGCGCTGACCAGGCACTGCCAGTAAGAATGATAATTGGCGCCAATTTCGGGACGACTGCGTCACTGCGCATGCGCAGTAGAGGCGTAGTATGGAGGTCCTTTAGGACATGATTTCTTTTTGTTTTGGATGCAAATTTTAGGGATTGGGGGGCAAAACTTGTGTTTGGCCCTGGTTTTGTTAGAGTTAGCACCAGCTAAGTCTGGGTCATTGGTAAGTATAAAAAATATATAAATTACTATAAATTTTTTAACTTTCTGGGGATTTCTCTAAAAACATCCTGTAAGTTTTCAAGAAAAAATGACTAATCGCAGGTCTTTGTGTGACATTACAAGTTGCATGGACAAAATATTCCGGTGAGCGTTTGTTAATCCTCTACAGGCTGCCAAGTATCGTAATTTTGCTGAAATGGGCTGTTTTCGGACACGCAAAGCACCCAATGTGTACCTGAGAAATAAACATAATCTCCTTTGTTGGAAGTGGAATTCACTGAGGACCATTTTTGTAAGTAATAAGGGTATTAAAAAAAACCAAGCGTTAACCCCTTTTGTGGTTGTTAATAGTGATACCCATCAAAGGTTTAACAATTTATGTTTTCCATAGATTTCTTTACAAACATCTGGTTGGGTTTTCAAGACAAAATGGCCATTGATAGGTCTTGGTGTCACATTACCAGTTGATTGGATAAATTATTCCGGTAAGCATTTATTAACCCTCCATGGGCTGCAAAATGTCAAAATTTTGAAAAAATAGTCTGTTTTTGGACACCAACAACATCAAATGGGAATGCAACAGAGAAACATAACTTCTTTTACCGGATGCAAAACTGACAGGGAAATATTTTTGCAAATAGTAAGTGTTTTCAAAGATCGAGGTCTTAACCCATTTTTGACTAGTTTAGGAGATATACCCCTCAAAAGCTTAAAATTCCAGTTTTCTGTTGATTTCTCAAGAAAAAATTTCAAGAAAAATTGACCATTCGCAGGTCTTGGAATGACATTACAACTTGCATAGACAAAATATTTTGGTAAGCATTTGTTAACCCTCTAGAGGTTGCCAAGCATAGACATTTGGAGAAAATGGGCTGTTCTTGGGCAACCATAACACCAAATGTGTACCTGCGAGATAAACATAACCTCCTTCATTGGAAGTTGAGTTCACTGAAGATCATTTTTGTAAGTAATGAAGGTATTCACAAAATGAAGCATTAACCCATTTAGGGCTGGTTATAGAGTGATACTCCTCGAAAGGTTAAAAATTCATGTTATCTGAGGATTTCTCTAAAAACATCACATAGATTTTCAAGAAAAATTGGCCATTCTCAGATCTTAGTGTGACATTACAAGTTGCAAGTACAAAATATTCCAGTAAGCATTTGTTAACCCTATGCAGGTTCTCAAACATCAAAATGTTGATAAAATGGGCTGTGTTTGTGTATCCACAGCACCCAAGGTTGAGAGGAGAGATCAAAATAAGTGGAAGTAGAATTCACTGAGAATTATTTTTGGAAGTAATAAGAGTATTCAAAAAACAACACTTAACCCGTTTTGGGCTGGATAAACAATCATACCCATCAAAAGCTTCATGTTCTCCCTGGATTTCTCTGAAAACATCTTGTAGATTTTAAAGAAAAAATGGCTATTCACAGTTCTTGGTGTGACATTACAAGTTGCATGAATAAATATTCATGTTAGCGCTTGTTAACCCTGTACAAGCTGCCACACATCAATATTTTGGATTCATTTGAGATAAAATGGACCATTTTCAGATAGCCACAGCACACAGTGGGTATGTGTCGAACAAATATAACTCCTTTTGTCGGTCATTGACTTGTTGGACGACGATATTGACATTAACCCACTCCACCATTAATGATGGTTTTTACCTAAACAATTTTTTCATCAAACCGAGTCATTTGAGACTACTATACTCACCTTTCTCATAACATCAATGAAGGAACTTCAGTGAGACAATTAAAAACAATTCATGAGACACTGTGGGGGTCATGAAAAATCATGGAATCTCATCGGGAAAAGCCATGATTCTCCAGAATCATAAAGTCTAGTTAATCAGGAAATTGTTTAGAAAATTTCTGACTTTAGTGTGTTTTCCAAAGATTTTATTTCATGTGGAACCCTTTCAATTCTGGAAACAATTATATGATTCCTGTATGCATGTTTTTGATTTAACCCTCTCGAGACTGCAATGTGGGTTCCAAAGATTTTGTTGATGCCATGAACAAACCCTTTCAGTGGTGTATGTGTTTTTTTTTTTGTTCCTTGGGAAAAAATTTGATCTGATTCCTGTACGAATATCTTTAATTTAACCCTCTCATGACTTCAGTGTGTTTTCCAAAGATTTTATTTTATATTGAACCCTTTTAATTCTGTGCACATATATGTTTTTTCTGGTTTCTTGAAAACATTTATCGGATTCCTGTATGGATGTCTTTAATTTAACCCTCTCAGGACTTCAGTATGGCTTTCAAAGATTTTATTGATGCCTTGATCAAACCTTTTCAATGCTGTGCACATAAGTTTTTTTCTGGTTTCTTGGGAAAATGTCTCTAATTCCTGTATGAATATCTTTGATTTAACCCTCCCCTCTCAAGGCTTCAATGTGGGTTCCAAAAATTTTATTTCATGTAACACTGTTAATTAAAACCTATTTCTGATTTCTTTAAAAATATTTTACCCCCAAAATAAGCCTCCATAAATTCTCTTTCTGTTTTGTTTATTTTTGATGCTTTAACCATTTTCACACAGAACCAATTTTTCGGGTGGCAGTAAACCTCGGTTTCTTTAGTTTGAAATCTTTCTTATTCTTTAAAACCACTGTGCCAGATTCATTCATTTATAGCACGGACCATCTTTGGAATTAACCTACTCTCCTTTGTTCAAATGAAACTGCTGCCATCTTCAGGCTGGTGGAATTTACTCTTCTGATTTTTCCCTCCAAATTACTATATCCCTTAGGGTAGGGTTAATGCTCCATAAGTGTAATATGTTTTTAAAATCCTCTTTTTATAATTCACTTGTTATAATGCTTAGGTTTCTTGTTTGGAACTAACTTTAGTGATGCAGATTCACTTTTTTTTTCAAGAAACTCAGTAAGTCAAAATTTGGGCCTCCAAATTGGGCTACACTCAATATTTCTATTTTCAGATTCAGTGGGAAGATGTGAACCATATTTGTCATGTAGTATATAACGGAGTCACAAGAATTTCATTTACCCCAGAATTTTAAATTTTTTTTGGTGTGGAGGGTGTAGAGAGAACCACATTAGTTGAAAACAAAACAAAAATTCACAGAACACAGGTTGCTAGAAAGCTTTCCTAAGACCAGCAGAAATGAATGGCCAAAAAAGTTGCCATTTGGTTGTGTCATAGCAAATAAAAAAAGGTTCTTGCTGCTGATCACTTACTGATGCACTCATCTCTTCCCCTGTAAAATTTTCATGAACAGTTCATGAATTGTTCATAAATTGTTCATGAACAGCTGTTAATGAATTGTTCCTGAAATGTTCCTAACAGTTCATGCACAGTTCGTGAACATTAAATAGCAAGTTTGTTCATGAACTGTTCTTGAATCAAAGTTCATGAACTGTTCTTGAATTAAAATGTTCATGAGCTGTTCCTGAACTAAAGTTCATGAACTGTACTTGAATTAAAATGTTCATGAACTGTTCATGAATGCTTGTTCATGAAATGTTCAACACTTCATGAACTGTTCAGGAACAGTCTGGAACTATTCCTGAACAATTCAGAGAGCTAAATTCTATGAATTGTTCTTGATTTCCAGGCAGTTAGCTGTTCATGAATTTAACAAGTTGAAATTGGGAATTTATTTATCATCATACATTATATTCAGTATCAGATGAGCTGGATGAGCCAGTAGAACTGTTTAATGGTTGTATAACCTATATTAGGTACCCCCATGATACCCTGAGTGTCTTTTTATTGGTTCTTTAATGGCGTGGACAGGTGTGGAGTCAGTTTTCATGTTCTGGTACAACCCAAGAGAAAATGTGACCAAAAGTACAGTGAAATTTCACCAAAAGTTTCATGAAAATTTGATGTCTGCTATGATAATTTCCCCAATATCTAAAACGGTCCAAATAAATTTAATCTAGAAGAAGCTTTGCATTGCCCCAAAGCAATGTATGAACTTTGGAACCAATTAGATTAGGGCACCGGCCTGTAGGGTGTGCTGAAGGAATTGTGGATGGACAGAGGTATGTACGGACAGATGACAGATCGCCACACATCTCAAAAGCTCATTCTTGACATTGTCAAGTTGAGCTAAAAAGCAGTGCTGGAAATTAACAAAATTGATGTATGCCTTTTTAGGCTCCCGTCAAATCAGAGACGGGAGTAAATTGCACCCATAAAATGTTAATATATGAATTTTCAAGGGAATACTGTCACCAGACACTTAAATATACAAGGAATTGCTGAATAATGACAGTAACTCACCCCTGGCCACAGATTGCTGCTTTCTCAAAACAACACCCATTTATATGCCCTCACGGTATATTAGTGCTCCACAATATTTTTCAACAAGTGCATTTTTTAGCTCCTGTCAAATAGAAAACACGGGAGCAATTGCACTTGTCTCATTCCAGGACTGAAAAAGAAATATTATTTTTACTATTTTCTTGCACTTTTCCCACAATCAATTCATGATTACTGTGCACAGCAGTAGTAATTTGAAGAACAGATATGTTTTCAAATTTTAAGTAGCCCCCCCACCTCCCCCTTCCCTGGCAGTGTTTAGAAATTTCAATTGTTCCACTTCAGGGAAATTCTTGCAGTTCTACAAACAATCACTTCCTGACTGATGAACAGCAGAAATGAGCAGAGAATAATAAAACCCAAAGCAATATAACTAGGAATTACTCAACAGAAGGTGTTGGTCAAAACGTCCTCAAGAGTTGGTCAAAGTGTCCAAAACTCATTTTTAGCTCCCCTGGCCTAAAAGGCCATGTGAGCTTTTCTCATCACTTGGCGTTCATCGTCTGGCATCTGTAAACTTTTCACATTTTCATCTTCTTCTCTGTAACCGCCAAGCTGGTGTGAACCAAACATGGCAGGAATGGTCTATGGGAGGTCCTCTACAAACAGTCCTCATTTTGTACCCGTCGGATGAAAAACATGGCTTCCAGAGGCATTCTTTGATTCTGGTTGGTGGATTTTCAAAAATCTTCTCCTCTGAAACTGCCAGGCCAAATGTTTTGAAACTTCACATAAATGGTGACTGGGACCCCCTTTACCAATGATCCTCTTTTAATGTTGATTGGATTACAAATATGGCTGCAATTGCGGCTTATAGTTACTGTAGAAACCCTATGGGAAATCACATTTTCCTCTTCTTCTCTGGAAAAACCAAGGCGATGTGAAAACAAACCTGGCTGGGATAGTCTATGGGAGGTCCTCTACAAATGATCCTCATTTTGTTCCTGTGTGTTGAAAAACATGGCCGCCAGAGGCATTCTTTGATTCTGATAGGTGGATTTTCAAAAATTTTCTCCTCTGATACTGCCGGGCCAAATGTTTTGATACTTCACATAAGTGATGACTGGGACCCCCTCTACCAACAATCCTCATTTAATGTTGATCAGGTTGTAAACATGGCCACAATTGCGGCTTATAGTTACTATAGAAACCCTATGGGAATTCACATTTTCAACTTCTTCTCTGGAACTACTGAGCCGACGTGAACCAAATTTTGCAGGAATGGTTTATGAGAGGATGGAAATATGTGGCCACCAGAGGCTGTATTCTAATGCTTAACCCAAGGCCTATCCTGTCTGCATGAAGATCGGTACTGTCAGCAAAATACTTGGGGTTTTTAGAGAATCTGGTAAGGGTTGGTTCCAGTTTTTTCTCCACTGAGAACTGGGAAAAAAACCCCAAAATATTGTGTATACAGTACAAGTCAAAATAAGTTTAGCATAACTGCAATAAACTAAGTGAACTACTGCTCCTGCCCTGACAAGATCAGAATCTGACATTTTCTGGTAAGCTATCAGTGATAGCTTTCCAGAAAATGGTGTCAGCTTCTGGTCTTATCAGTGTAGGAAGAGAAAGATACATAGTTTATAGGATTAACCTAACATATTTTGACTTGTACTGTAAAACAACTTCAATTGGAAAGTAATTATCAATTCTCTCTTATCAGAAACACAGCAGTGACTTATGTGATAAGAATGGAAGCTTGTTTACATTCTGTTCACATCATGTCAGCTCAGATGACAGTAATTATACCCCCGCTTCGAAGAAGTGGGGGCTATATAGGAATCGCCCTGTACGTCCGTACGTCTGTCCGTCCGTCCGTCCGTCCATCCGTCCGTCCGTACGTCCGTCCGTCCGTCCGTCCGTACGTCTTTCCGGACCTGAAATTCTTGTGTGCGCAACTCCTCCTACATTTATCAATCAATTTGGACAAAACTTTTCAGACATCATCACTACTAAGTGAACATGCGCATATTTCAAGATTTTTGATCTGCGACAATTTTAACCAGGTTATCTCCCTTTGACTTAGATTTATTGTGTCTTTCCATCCGAACAAATTCTTGTGCGCGCAACTCCTCCTACATTAATGAACCGATTTTGATGAAACCTTTCAAACATCATCTCTACTAAGTGAACATGTGCATATTCCAAACTTTTTAATCTGCGACAATTTTAACCAGGTTATCTCTCTTGAACTTTGATTTAATATGGGTTTCTACATGAAATTCTTGTGTGCGCAACTCCTCCTACATTTATCAATCAATTTGGACAAAACTTTTCAGACATCATCACTACTAAGTGAACATGCGCATATTCCAAGATTTTTGATCTGCGACAATTTTAACTATGTTATCTCCCTTTAACTTAGATTTATTATGGGTTTCTACATGAAATTCTTGTGCGTGCAACTCCTCCTACATTTATCAATCAATTTGGACAAAACTTTTCAGACATCATCACTACTAAGTGAACATGCGCATATTCCAAGATTTTTGATCTGCGACAATTTTAACCAGGTTATCTCCCTTTGACTTAGATTTATTGACTTAGATTTATTGTGTCTTTCCATCCGAACAAATTCTTGTGTGCGCAACTCCTCCTACATTAATGAACCGATTTTGATGAAACCTTTCAAACATCATCTCTACTAAGTGAACATGTGCATATTCCAAACTTTTTAATCTGCGACAATTTTAACCAGGTTATCTCTCTTGAACTTTGATTTAATATGGGTTTCTACATGAAATTCTTGTGTGTGCAACTCCTCCTACATTTATCAATCAATTTGGACAAAACTTTTCAGACATCATCACTACTAAGTGAACATGCGCATATTCCAAGATTTTTGATCTGCGACAATTTTAACCAGGTTATCTCCCTTTGACTTAGATTTATTATGTCTTTCCGTTCGAACAAATTCTTGTGTGCGCAACTTCTCCTACATTAATGAACCGATTTTGATGAAACCTTTCAAACATCATCTCTACTAAGTGAACATGTGCATATTCCAAACTTTTTGATCTGCGACAATTTTAACCTGGTTATCTCTCTTGAACTTTGATTTAATATGGGTTTCTGCATGAAATTCTTGTGTGCGCAATTCCTACATTTATCAATCAATTTGGACGAAAGTTTACAGACATCATCACTACTAAGTGAACATGTGCATATTCCAAAATTTTTTAGCTGTGGCTATTTTAACTAGGTTATCTCCCTTTAACTTGGATTTATTATGGGTTTCTACATGAAATTCTTGTGCGTGCAACTCCTCCTACATTTATCAATCAATTTTGACGAAACCTTTCAAACATTATCACAACTAAGTGAACATACGCATATTCCCAAATTTTTGATCTGCGACAATTTTAACCATGTTATCTCCCTTTAACTTGGATTTATTATGGGTTTTCAAATGGGATTCTTGTGTGTGCAACTACTCCTACATTAATGAACCGATTTTGAATACATGTTGCACATTGTAAATGTGTTTTTCCAAATGTAAACCATATATGTGTGGGCTCTTTAAGTATTCAGTGCTGTTCTGTGGAAGGCCACATACAAATACAAATTTCAACAACAAAAAATGATCTTTATGTATACATTTCCTTATGGCCTTCGCCTACATGATCAGAAGTGCATTCCTCTAAAAACCCAAAGCGGGGGTATTAATCACCTTCAGTGATAGTTCTAGTTATATTTATCTTTTGAGATCTGACAAAAATTGGAGAAAATGTGTTTCCTGTAACCCTTTACCTATCCAAAAGCTATTTTGAAAGAGAATTCTGTCTGAAAAAATTAATTTTCAAAATATTTTGCTCCTTTTTTACTGATTTTTAGCTCAACTTTGGCAAAACCAAATTTGAGCTTTTGTCATGGCCTGTCGTCCGTCATCCATCTGTCCATCTGTCCGTACATCAACAGTTGGATACAGCTCGGGCTAGAGGCCGTATTTATGAACCGATCTTTACGAAACTTCTTGGGTACCTTTGTTATGACCGTGGGACGAGAACGAGTGCTTTTGGGTTCGATCCGAAATTCAAGTTGGCTGCTGGCGGCCATTTTGTACAGACTTAGGTGAAATCAGATTTTTGCGCAGAACTTCCATATGAAAGCACCGATTTGAATAATTTTTTGTATGAATGTTTAGTACCATGGGATGCATCACATATAATACGGGTTTTTTTCTCGTACGTAAATTATGCAAATTAGACTAACTTTGATGTATTTAGTGTTATTTTCAGCACTGTAAGTGCAAATGCCAATACGGCTCGGGCTAGAGGCCGTATTTATAAACCGATCTTTACGAAACTTCTTGGGTACCTTTGGTATCACTGTGGAACGAGAACGAGTGTTTTTGGGTGCGGTCCGAAATTCAAGATGGCCGATGGCAGCCATTTTGTACCAAAATTAGTGCAATCAGTCTTTGTACAGAACTTCTGTATGAAAGCTTTGTTTGAATAAATTTTTGTATGAATGTTTAGTAAAATGGAATACAACACATACAGTACGGGTTTTTTTCTCGTGCAGAAATTATGCAAATTAGATGAATTTTGATTTATTTAGTGCTACTTATACACTGTAAGTGCACATGTCAATACGGCTCGGGCTAGAGGCTGTATTTATCAACCGATCTTCACGAAACTTCTTGGGTACCTTTGTTATCACCTTGGGGCGAGAACGAGTGTTTCTGAGTGCGGTCCAAAATTCAAGATGGCTGCCAGTGGCCATTTTGTACCGAAATTAGGACCAATCAGTTTTTGTCACAACTTCTATACAGCTCGTATTTATGAACTGATCTTCACAAAACTTCTTGGATACCTTTGTTTTCACCTTGGGACAGGAAAGAGTGTGTTTTGGGGTGCCTTTGTTATCACTGTGCTATGAGAACAAATATTTTGGGGTTCAGTCAAACCCACTCTGGGACTCAAAGATTTCTTTTCTAGTTTAGCATCTGACTGTCACCCACCTTTACAATACTTTACCTATACATTTGTTACAGGCTACGGCAACCCTTGAAATTGGGAATTTTTCACTACGGCAGCCAACTGCCGTCGCCAAATTTTGGTACAACGGCATTTTTCTATGATAGTGGAACCGAAACATGCGAGCGCCGTAGGCACGAAGCCGCGAGCACCGAAGGCGCGAAGCGACGACAGGGGTCTGCGGGGCCTCCCCCAGAAAATTTTGAAAAATTGAAGTGCTCAGATGCGTTTTCCTGGGTTCTGGCAATAAATACAAGACTGGCTTCCAGTTCAATTTCAGTGATTTTTTTGTACGGAAACATTTTTAATG